>JAIVFJ010000045.1:0-373985 GCA_025765615.1 Zopfochytrium polystomum
TTTTAAACGATCATATATTGCTAAGCAGCCTGAAAACAATTGAGGAAAGGAGCAGAAGCAAAGTATGAGAGGAAGAAAGTTTAAGCGCGAATCAGCAGGCTCTCCTCATTAAACAGCACTATCATCATTTCGAACACTGCGGAAAGAAAAAAGAGATAAAGGAAAGAGAAAAACACTTCAAATTGAAAAATAAATTCTAATGAAAAAAACTGACACACACACACACACAATTGCAAACGACGTAAGAGAGGAGACATTCAAGTACGCACACGAGGCGCTAAATAAGTAACTTCGTCCCCACGGCCAGTTGGCCTTGCACCGCCTCATCCAATGGCCTTTCGGCCCTGCTCGCTCCGCGGGTCCAGCCGTGGATCTGCTGCACACACAGACATCTTCCATCCTCTGTTGGAAAGCAAGGCGAGATCGCGTGGTTAACCATTTTTGGCACTCGCGTACACTAAGCGGCAGGATTTCGAATGTGAAGCGTCAGATCACGGCCTTCCTCGGTTGCCTCCTATTTTGCAGAGTGAATGGACATTTCAGGTTCAGTGAACACCATTTACAAAGCAAACGCCGAAGAAGACCGAAATAAAAAGGAGAACCACCAGTTGAAGAGGACCGACACATTGACGAAGAAGGAGCGCATCGTGATGTCGCTGAAGCCAAGCGGGGACCTATACTCTCTTGCGCGAAATTCAACTGAGCCTGTTCGAGTTTTCAGTAACCCCCCCTGCGGAACGTTACCTATCAGCTGGACCCGCCCTCGGAGGGAGGCTCCCTTCCATTCGGTCAGGGCTGGACGCCACGCTGCTTGGAGTCTGGGCACCTTCTTGCAAACCATCCGACGCACTGTCGCTGTGGTCGGACGTCCAAGAGATACTATCAGAATCGGGGCTGGACCTACCTTCCTGGAAAGTGTCCCGTTCGAATCGTACGAGTTCTAGCTGGAGCTGCGTGTGTGCGGAGAGGACGGTTGTGAAGGCTAAGTGGGGATCAGAGAGGTCAGAGGAGGTATCGATGAAGGTGGTGCGTCAGGTGTGGACGGTTGATGACTGAGGATGAAAGGGCGTGCCAAGGAAAATGTCAAAAAAAAAGAGCTGTTAGTTGTTTGCCATCGTTTAGGAGTGGCAAGGGCGTCAAACGGGACATACTTCCACAGACGAGGGACTCAAATCAAGGAATAGTTGTTGGCCAGCTTCGATGGAGGCGTTTCCCGTCGGTTCCGTCAGGAAGGCCCACGAGCCAAGGCCTCCTCCTCTGCCCAGCCGATGAGCCTGCAGCCGCTGCGAGAGCCGCGGCAGCCGAGTGCGAAGGTGAAGGCCCAGGGGTCAGCGACGACGGGACGGTCCAGAAGTCGCCGTCATCATTGCCTTCACCCTCGGACGGGCGGAGGCCGCGTCCAGAGCGCGTCGGGGGCGAGCGAGTGGTGGTGGTGGTGGTGGTGGTGGTGGTCGTCGTCGTCGTTGGGGCAGCGCGAGCAGTCGGGGTTGCGCGTTGATGTTTGAAGGGTGTGCCATCTTTTCTGGTTCCTTCTTCAGGTGAGGAGAAGAGGGTAAGAAAGAGGGAAGAAGGCTCTTTATACGAGAGAGAGTTGGGAAGGGAGAAGGAAGGATGGGGCGGGTACACGAAAGCGAGGACAGAGAGGGGGAGAAAGAGAGAGAGAGAGAGAGACACACACACACACACACACAACAATAATGCAAGGTGTCGTGTGCGTGTCGTGTGCTGGGCCGACAAATCACTGGATTGCCACCACCACGAGCCGACAGAGAGACCCAGGGACTCGAGGGAGAGAGAGGGAGGGAGGGAGACGTCAAAAGACGCATCGGCTCAAACTCTGACATGTGTCGGGGGAGGCGGTCCTCAACCTGTTCGACGGACACTCTCGCATTATATCAAAAACGTTTCAAACAGCTCAAAGGCCCACATCGCAAATTATAGAAATAATAGGCTTCCTCTTGGAAAGAACCCCTAAACGCACTCGCCAATAGAGCTGCCTTTCCATGTGAATGCGAACATTTCGATCATGGACCCGCCCTATTATCGTCGGCAACTATTAATAGGGGTTGTCAAACCCCCCTCTTTTTTGTTGGGAACAGACAAACAAAACGTTGCACAATTTTTCCTCCACCGTTGCAAACTGCCTTTTTGGACCCATCAAAACGTTTCTTTTGCAGAAAGCTCCTCGCAAGGAGCTTTCGTTGGAAAGACTTTCGTTGCAAACCAGCGTTGTTTATCATGTTTTGTTTCCCATTTTTGGAAGGTTGCCGCACATGGAAAATCTTTCCAATAATGGGGGGCTAGGTGGTTTGTCTCTCAGTCTGCCTCTCGTCCTTTCTCCCCTTCTCCATATCCATCGCCATCGCCATCGCCAGGTTTGACCACCAACTTTCATTTTGTTGGAAACGAAATAAAAAAACAGTGCAAAGCGGAATCCATTTCGTTTTAAACCAGTCTGTGCGGGGAAGGGGTTTGACAACCCCTATTATGTAGTTGTTTATGTAGAGCTTGTTTTAAAACTACATGAGTACTACGATGCGACTGAGTATGTTATCAGTGTCTTGGTCTGGTGCTACGTAGCTTGGTATCATGTTGGAGAACGAGTATGTGAGGTAGTCGAAGAAGTCACTCCTGGTTACGATTGGCTCTACAAACACCTCTTTGTAGACAACTACATAATAGGGGTTGTCAAACCCCTTCCCCGCACAGACTGGTTTAAAACGAAATGGATTCCGGTTTGCACTGTTTTTTTATTTCGTTTCCAACGAAATGAAAGTTGGTAGCCAGGCAGCCACAAGACAGATGGTGGGGCAGACAGACCGTAGGCGACAGAGCCAGGAAAAGTAAGAGGGCGCAAACAGATATACAAACAAAAGACCGATTAGGGTGGAGACAGAGAGAGAGAACGAGAGGCAGACTGACAGACATGTGCTGGCAACCTTCCAAAAATGGGAAACTGCAAAACATGATAAAAAATTTGAGTGTTCTGTTTCCAACGCTGGTTTGCAACGAAAGTCTTTCCAACGAAAGCTCCTCGCGAGGAGCTTTCGGCATAAGAAACGTTTTGATGGGTCCAAAAAGGCAGTTTGCAACGGTGGCGGAAAAATTGTGCAACGTTTTGTTTGTCCGTTCCCAACAAAAAAGAGGGGGGTTTGACAACCCCTAATAAGAAGAAGAAAGTAAATTCGCAAGAGGACACCGTGATCTCCCGCGCTGCGGAACATGCCGTGAAAGTGAGATGATTTGAGAGCATCAACGGACTGTAAGAAGGTGGGATAATGTGTGCCTGTCCGTTGCCGAAAACAGCCGGGAGTTGCGAGGACGTTGAACACGAAGACGTGGCCCTCCATCGAAAATATTTTGCTTGAAATTGACCTATCTCATGTCATTGACAAACTTGTGATGTTCCCTCAATATATCTGACATTTCATTTGAGACCAGACAAACTTGTGAAAGAGTAGCAAGTTGAATATGAAGGCGAGCTAGCCAAGGGAGGAGGAAGGGTAGGTCCAACAAGTGAACAAGTGCGAGGTAAAACGGGCATGCTTCAAAAGAACCACTTCCACCAAACTGGAGAGATACGAGAAACTACTTGTCAACGCGCTCCCAATCAAGGAAGAAAATCTGCTCAATGGTCTTGACCTCTTCAACGGCAGCAGCCGCGGCTTCGCCTTCAGCCGCCGGGCCACCCGCTTCCGAAGTCGCTGGGGCCTTGGTGTCCGACAAGGTCAAGTCTTCCATTTCCTCGGGGTTCAGTGCAACTCCCTCGGACGGAGTACCCTCGGCCTGTTGGTGTTTAGCGACTGGCTTAGTCTCTTCAAGGTTGTCGAGGATGGATTGGACGCGAGGGTCGACAGGCTCGGCTGGTGCATCGGCTGTCGCGTCCGCTGAGGCTTCGGCGACTGGCGAGTCGGCAAGGCTGGAGGTGCGGCGGGTTAAGCGGTCAGCGGGCAGTGCAGTAGAAGTCGAAGAAGCCACGCCGTTGGGCTCGCCGTCAACAACGTCCTGCAAGCAGTGTCAGAACGCCAGAGGATGGCACCAGAGAAGAGAAGCAGCCTCACCAAAACAATAGCCTCGATCCCATCCGACCACGCCTTCTTATCCGCGCTTCCCGTCTTTTGAAACAGCTGTCCCACACGGTCGCGCACCGCGCCCGCCACGTTCGCAAAATCTCTTCTGACCTCGGTCGAGTTGTACGTAAAGTTGGGTCGCCCGTCCATGGCGGTGCCGCCGCCCTCCAGGCGCGCTTGCAGCAACCTCCGGCATATCATGAGCACGACGATGCCGAGGGACAGAGTGAGCGATGCGGCGACAGGTGCTTCGATTGCCGCGGCGGCGATGGTGCCTGCGCCAGGAACCAGCCGCAACAGGTTCACGGCCAGCAGGCCGAGGGCCGGGGCCGCGGCCCCAGCCAGGGCCACTCCGATAAATCCAAGGATGCTGTCTTCCGAAATGCTGATACCATAGATGCTGCAAATGCTGATGATCATCACCGCCTGCGCTGTCATGAGAAGCGGGGCATCAGCGAAGGGGATGGGCGTCAGCCCGATCGCGAGGGAGCCCAAGGTAGCGATGGAAATTGGAATGGCAGCCAGTCGAGTTTTGGAATCGGTATCGATAAGTTGGGCACGGCGGTAGCGGTCGGCTGAGTCGGACTGCATTGGTGTGTGTGGGTGTGGGGAAAAGTTGATACAAGGATTGTATTAGAAGCAGTGAAGTCGCACCATGAAGAATAAGAGATGGTAGCATATGAAGAAAATGTATTCACACATGCAGCGTCCTGGAAAGTAGAACTTCCACAGACAGGTTCAAGTCCGTGAGGGACTTTCGGAGCGATCGAGTATCGGCGATGGTAAGGTGGGTGGTGTAGAATTCGCAATTCTCGTTGGTGCAGTACCAGGCGTGGCCAGGGCGACCATCTTGGCGAGGCTTTACGATCGTGCGACTTTCACATTCTTCGCAAGAGGAGGGGCCATTTTGCGGGTTGCGCATTTCCGCGATTTCAAAGGTCATTTCGTCAGAGTGCTCTGTGAGGCTGTCAACAACTTGGCTTCGAATTTGTGCGACATCCTCATGCTTTTTGGCATCGCACTTCGCAATTATGACCAGAGTTGGTACCTTCATGTCTAACAAACTCTGCGGTTTTTGCAACGATTAGTCCTTCTTTCTCATGTCGACGGCGCCATACCTGCAAGACACGCTCGTCTTCCGGCTGGAAACGATCGATGAAGTACCAGACCATATCAAATTTGAGGGGGTCTTTCACGTCTTTGCCATCGACGTCAATGATGTGCTGGCCGGAGGTTGGGTTGGGATCGACCAACTTGAGCAGCAAGTCCCCGTCAAAGGCCTGGGCCTTCGAATCGATTCCTCGGATGAAACCGACGGTATCCACAATGCGGACGTGGTCGTCAGCATAGAGCCTCGCCTTAGTCGTGACAGGCTTTCCGGCTCCCGCCTTGGCAATGTCGAAGCCAAACACTTGGTTCACCAGGGTGCTCTTGCCCAGGCCGGTCTCGCCCGCGATCACGATGGTCAATGGCGCTCCGAACCGGTTCTTGATAAATTGCGATGCAACTTGGCGCGAGCCGGAGATGCGGGTTGCAACGGACGAGTAGATGCTACTCAGGGTGGAGCTTTGGTTTGAGCGGGGGGTTGGTGCGGCGGAGGGGGCAGGAGGATCTGCGGCGTGAACGACAGCGCCATTTTCTGGCAGCGAATGGATCGCCGCAGATGCTGCGGATGGTGCTACTGCAGCCGCCGCCGCCCCCGTCGCTGCCGTCACCACCGCTTCCTGCTGCCCAATCGAAGGCGGACTGGGACCTGTTCCAGAGATGCTTGAATCCGCAGGCAGCATTGGGGATGAGGAGCTGTTGTTGTCGAGGCGGGGCGATGACATTGGCATGTGCCACTTTCAATACTTATTTGTAATAAACATTGGCGGACAAACTGGGCATTTTTCGTGGGGATGCCTGGGCCGCATCGCCACTGCCTGCTGCCTCCCTGGGCGAAAAGTAGGACGTCGGATGCAACAATCCCTCTCCCAAAGGTGTCTCTCGCAAAGGTGTCTCTCCCAGAAACCCTTTGATCCAAACAAGGCGGTCTTGGCGGATTCGCAAGACGAGCCAGCCCCACTCCGGACAGTGACGCCACGCGATAAGGACCACCGGCAGGAGAGCGACGTAGACTGCGTCGTCTTGCAAAAGAGGCAAGACGAGGAAGAACAAGAAATCCAAACGCCCGATCGATCCCCACACGCGAACAAATATTCAAGGTTCAAGGTAAGATCTGTCGCTGTCGTGGTGACAACCATGGCGCCCATTGGCTTTCCTCTAACGGTTCAGAAGGTTTTCGTAGTTGGCCGAGTCGTGTGTGTACCCGCCGGCCAACATGTTTCCTTTGGTTGGCTGACGGCTTCTGGAATGGTGTTCTCTCTGTCGGTTGCCGACGGATTCGGACGAATGGCGGGAGAGGAAAGTGGGACGAAAGAAAAAAGGAGGCCGTCCAATTTTGAGGTGAGACAGCCAGACAGAGGCAGAGACAGAGACAGGCCAGAGACAGAGGGGAGGGAGACAGAGAGAGAGAGAGAGGTGCCCTTCGATCGATGGAGGGCGGCGAGCGGCGGGCCGTTCGGCGGTATAAGCGGCGGCGGCGAGGTCGACCGCATTCGAAGGTAGCGACAAGTAATAAGCGATATCCAGCGGCCAACTCTTGGCCGCACGCCGCTTCGTCATCATCATCATCATCACCGCGCCGCCCCCGCCCCCACCCCCACCCCAACTCTTAACTCCAACTCCCTTTCCATCGGAATCGCCATCGCACACTGCCCGCCACCCTTGACTTCTCTTTGCGTCTAGATTTAGCGACTACTACGCTATTCTCCCATCCCTCCCTTTCCTTTTGATTCCCTACCCCCATCGTACTACTTCCAGATGGTCGTCCCCCCAGTGGATCTGCTGCTTGCCAAGCCATTCATGGACGCACGCACCTTCGGCGGCTGTGCTCTGCTGCCAATACACTTTTTTAGACATTGACTTCCAACTCCCTTCACTTGTATGTATAGGCCATCGGACTCTATCGATCCGAGCGTCATGGCAACACCTAGCATTCAGCCTCCCACAATAAGCACTTCCACTGCGGGATCAACCGATGGAAACCCTCAGGGCAATCGTTCAACTTCCCCAGTACCTCCGATATATCCCTCGCCCGCAACTCAACCTCAGATGTCCTGGGCACCCGGAGGCGGGGACCTTCGCAGCAGTATAACCCTTCCTTCCCCGTCGTCTACTATGTTCGAACGCAGTATGGGTGCGCTCGTGACCAATCTGAAGGGTTCTTTTGGGGCGGAATACTTTACAGATGCACCTGCGCAGCTTGCGCCTACCATCGCATCTGTTCCCCAGTCACCAGCTGTTTCGGGGCGACCAAGTCTACTTTTCGGTGGCAGCAATCCTCCAAGCAGCCTTTCGTCCTCCGCCAACAACCTTGGGCTCTCCAACTGGTCTCTTCTATCGGATGGAAATACCCAAACAGCTTCCTCTGCCCCTTCTCCATCCACTTTCTTTGCACAGTCGTCCTCGTCCACCGCCAAAACACACTCAACGGATTCTCTCTTCAAGTTGGACTTCGCACAAACTTCGGCACCGCCGTCATCACACACTTCTGTCCCTGTCCACCCCTCGCAGTCCGAACCGAGCGAAGACACGGCGAAGCGGGAACAGCCAGAAAATCTGGCTCCTTTGCCAGAAGAGAAGAAAGAAACTCAATCGAAAGGGCAGCTTACTGATGGATCCCCGAAGCAAGAGTCACGAGCCTCCACATCCAACACATTTTCGAAGAACTCTTTGGAGCCTCCCCGCAGTCTTCCTTCCGTCTCTCCCCATCCCCAAAACCAAGTATCAAAGTCCTTACCACCATTCAAAAACTTTGGCGGCTATCCTTTGATATCACCAACTACTGCCGCCAAAAATCTCTTCAGCTTCGACTCCGGTCCAATACCCTCGCCAGTCGTTGGAAGTTTCTTTGGATCTCCTGTATTACCCCCAATGACTCCCAGCACCCTTTTACCAACGTTGCCTGCATCAAGCACGGTGTCTAACTCGACCATCACATCCGGAACGGTGAAGTCCGATCTTGCAACATGGCTGGAAGAAAAGGACCCAACCGTCGATTATATTGTGGGTTCTTTTATGGATGCCATCAATACGTTACCGCCGTCGAACTCATTCGCAATAGACCCCAGTATGCGCTCGTCCGATGGGAATGGCTCCATTCGCTACAGTAGCAATATGCTTCTGTTGGACCTTTCTTCTCAAGGTGGAGGTGCGGGTAGACAAGGAATGGATTTATCGCAGCAGCAACCCGACGTATTCGCAGCGAAGGGCTCCCCCTCTATGTTGAATTTCACTCGTCCGGAACAGCAGTTTGGTTCACACACTTTACAATCCCAGCAATCTCAGTTACAGGCACCACTTCTGCAACCCCGGCTTCTGTCCCCGCAGCAGAGTCAGCCGCAGCAGCTTCAATCACTGCAACAATCGCAGCAACAACCGCAGCCGCCACAGCAACATCAGCAACCGCTGATGCAACAAGAGCAGCAACAGCCGATTCTACAACATCAGCATCAACAGCAGCAACAGCTATTACAGCAACAGCATCAATATCAGCAACAGCAGTTACAACAACAGCAATTGCATCAGCAGCAACAGCAGCAAATGCAAATGCAGCAGTCGTTCTTCACTCAGCAGTCGTTCCAGCCGCAGCAGACGGGCCAAATTCAGCAGTTCAATCCCAGTTTCCCTCAACAGCAGACCCAAATTCAACCGCAGCAACAGTTTCAAACGCCAATTCAGCAGCAGCCACTCCAGCAACCACAACCGCCACAATTTGTGCAGTCATTCGCTCCAAATACGTTCAACTCAGCCCCGCGACCGCAAAGTATGATGGCGCCACCGACGCAACTTCCGAGTCAACTACCAATTTCATCTGTTCCCAGTTCTGTCCCCACCAACGCAATCATGCAACCTGGTGGCCCAGTCATGATTCCATTCCAGCACTCGCCGAATCAAGTGACTTCGGGAGCTTACACTCCAGGATTTTCGAACCAGATTGTGGGCTCCCACCTCCCTCCACCCACAACGGCGTTTAATGCACCGCGCCCTCCTGGCTTTCCCGGCCCTTCTGCTTTAGGCAGTAACAACAATAACAAGGCGATCATTCCTTCCTCCATTCCTCAATTACAACCGCAACCTCAAGCGCTGAACTTGAGTGCTCCTCCGACGTTTTACGGTGGATCACAGCAAATGACCGGTAGCGGCGGTGGAGTCGGAGGAAGCCCAATGCCCATGTCTGCGCCAATGCCAATGTCGATGCAGATGTCCATGCAGATGCCCATGTCCCTGCCTCATCAGCAAAACATGATGGCACCGCCCCCGCCTCCACAGCTCGTGCAAGTCCCGCAACAGCAATTAGGGCCGCAGGGGCAAGCGTTGGGGTTTATTCCAAACCAGCTCTCGTTTCCTCAGCAGGTTAACACTATGCCCCAGTCTTCCATACCGCCTTCACTGGCTCCCTCGGGGGCGACGTCCGCGGCGTCGACTCCATCACACTCGCCACAGCCCCTTGGCAGTCGTGCCGCCGCCGCACAGAAGCTACCTTGCCCCGTTGCCGGATGTCAGCGCGTATTCGTCAAACCGCGAGCGCTGCAGACGCACATTGCGAACGCACACGGAGGTGGCGGTACTGGAGCTAACTCCGCCGATGTGCCTGGCGGAGGTGTCGACGGCAGTCATGCAGGGCCATCGACCCCGTTCGGATCGGCTGAGACAGGGGTTGGAGGAGCTGGCCGCGTCGGAGACGATGATTCGACGGTCCCGGGAGGCGAGGTCGAGCTCACGGCAGGCGGCAAGGCCAAGCCGTTTCGCTGCAAGCTGTGTTCACAGACGTTTAGCAGGAGCCATGGTGCGGGTTTTTCTCTATTGATTTTGATTTGATCTCTACTGATCTCGTCTCCACCCTCGCAGATCTCAAACGGCACTACTACATCCACTCGCACGAGAAACCGTACCCCTGCCTCCGCTGTGGCAAAGGTTTTGCGCGGCGCGACGCGTTGCGGCGGCACGAGCGTGCCGTGGCCGAGGGCAAAAAGGTGCACTGCATTCCTCTGCACGGAGGAGTGGACGTCAAGCTGCGGCAACGGATGCTGGCGGCATTGGCGGCCGGGGCTGGAGGCGTCGACGGAAGTCTGGCCCCCGGCGGGCGGTCGCCGGCCCTGTCGGGTTCGCTGTCGCCAGGGGATGACTTGGATGACGAATTGGACGACGACGAGGATGAAGAGGAAGAAGAGGAGCCGATGGCCGCTGGCGGGGCCGTTGGGAACTAATTATCTTATTAATAGGTCTCTGGTTTTTCTGAGCGTGCTTAATGGAGCGTCGTTTCTCGGTGGTTCGCCCTGGTGGTGGCATTGAACATTTTGTGCAATAAAGACTGGCTTAAGTATCGGCCCCAGGCATTGTCCCTCAAGATTTCCATTTGTGTGGTATCCAACCGCCGGCAGTTCTCAGTCCTTTCGCGCACGAAGACGACCTTCACATTGTTTCTAGGTTCTTTGCATTGCATACCCTTTTGCCACAATCTCTTGGCAATATTCAACAAAATACAGAACATTCATAATAAGTAGGCCTCCGCCCCAGTCGCCTGTGATGTACGTCATATACTATAACAGCCTGAATTCGGCCTCAAGAGTCCTCCAGATGCCACATTGATGCAGGGTCGGTGATGGGGTTCCGGTTGACCTCGTCTTTGCCGATTTCATTTTTGGCAAGGCAAACGCAACCGAAACAAGCGAGCGAGGTCTTCCACAGCCGCGTCCCATCAACTGAACTAAAGCACAGCACCTGGTGGCCACCAGAAAGGAAAAGACGCTGAGTGACGGGGTCTGCAAGGAGGAACATCTCCCAAAATCTCGATTGGGCGGTTCCAGACATGAGCACCGGTTCGTGCGTTCAAACAACAGAGGTTGTCACGAACATGGGATAGAGTCTATCGCCTGTCGCCGGCAAGGAGGGTGCGCCACTCTCCTCTTGTTGCTGGGAATATGCCCGGAAGTCCGTCCGCTGGGGGTTTCGGATCGTCGCGCTGCTTTTTCACCAATGGTAGGGGTGGCGCACCAGCACCGATGAGAATGCTTGGAAGGTTGTAATCCTGGGTCTGGATCTTGACCTTCCAGCTGGCTTCGCCAGTGGTGGGATTCCAGCAGACCAGTGTGTTGAACCGGGCCACCATTACCAGTCCTCGGGTCGGCATCGGGATGAGGGCGGTTTGGAAAGGGCCAAGGGTGAATGGGAAACGGAAGGATTCGAGCCTCCAATCGGTCGACCGGTCTGCGAACGGCGCCGAACGGCGCGATTGTAGCCAGACAAGAGGGGTGAAACAGTCTCTCGCACCACCCTTCTTGCCCTCGACGGAAGTTGGGGGCGAGAACGGCCATGGCGACGAAGGGTCGTAGTTGCGGGGCCTGTACAGCGGAGAGGACCGCATGGTCGATAGGACGAGCTGACGTTCGCATTGGAAGCCCAGACAGGTGGACCAGAGCAGCGCACCATGGATAGGATTGAGTGCAAAGGGCATTCCCTTTTCCCCACCGACGCACAGAACCTTCATCCTGAATCACAAATGTGGGCTGGCGTCCAAGATTTCAAGTGGAAAATTCCATAAATGGGATCCGTTGGCGATGCTGTAGCAGGTGACGTTCCAGTTGCAACCGACGAAAAACGCGTCGGTGGGCTTGGAGTTGAATAAATACCATCTCTCCAATCCGTCCACAGCTCGCTCTCGCGAATTCTCCTTGGTTTGTTTGGAAAGCGGACTGACTGAATGAGAGAGAGAGGAGGGTGGGGGAGAGAGAGAGAGAGAGACAGAGCGAGATAGAGAGACAGAGAGACAGACAGACAGACAGACAGACAGACAGACAGACAGACAGACAGACAAACTCATTGTTTTGGTGCTTGAACTAGCGTTTCTTGTTCGGGACACAATTTTTTTTTCTGTTGGGTGTTACCAAAAGTGGGCAAACCAAACCAACGGTGCTTGTTTATGTGGTCCGCGCCCAACATGTGTCTCTAACAAATCATGAGACGAAAAGGGGTCCTTTCCATTTTTGTTCAACTCTTTTTCTTTTTTTTTTCTCGTTTCCTTTTTCTCCCATTACCGCCCTTTCTGTTTCTTTTTCTCGGTCTCGCAACGGCTTCGCTCGACTTCACTCATTCCATGCCTCCCATGCGCCCACATTCGACTTCCGTTCTGTGCTCTTCTTCTTCGTGCCTTCGTGGCTAGGCTCTTCTGCGCCCACACTGTCGCGGGCCCTCCGGCCCATGTCTCGCACTTGATGTGCGAAGCGGCAGCGAAAAAGCGTCGAGAGTTGGCCCACGACCAGCGCTGCCTCAGTCGTTGGGGTTCCTCCTCAGTCGGACCAACCCCGTGTCCCCCACCCTCGCCTCCACCGACGAATCGAGGACTCCTTCACACCGCCGACCCGCCTCCCCATTCACCAGCGGGTACGGCGCGACGAAAGCGAAAAAAAACGTTTTGCACGAGTATTTGCAGAAGTCGAAGACAATCGGACGTAAGTACTCACATTTTCTTGACCCCAATTCCGATTGTTTGTGAATAAGGAATTCAAAACAGTAAGTTCCTCCTCTCTCACCTGAAGGTTCTTAATCAATACCACTCCACACAACATGTCTTGAACGCTCTAGTCGGTGCCGGCAACTCTGCGTCGAACAAAGGCCTGGATCAGTACAGGATGAATAGTGAAGCTACCCGTCAATCTATGGGAGCGAGTTTTGGCGTGCGTGCTGGCCTCTGGTCTAATCAAGGAGGTAGTGGCTTCGCTGACGGTGCACAAATACCGCAAAGTAAGTCGTGGCGTTTACTACATTTTTCGACCAGCTTCATTCTTGTTCGTGTTTCCTCGAACCCAGCAAACAGCGCACTGCAATTTGCAACTCACACGTTATCCAATCCACATGAAGGTGCTGGCCGAATGGCCGTGGGTGCGTTTTTTGGTGGCCTCTCCAACATGATGGATCACAAGTACGGGGACAGCAAGGACGCAATAATGATTGGTGGATGTCGCTGAATTTGGGCAATACATAACGTGACGTCACGCATTCATGAAAAATAGCTCCTCGTGTGTCAGCGGCCAGAACAGCTCTCATGCCTGTCGTGAAAGAGCTGACGAGGGACAAACCAACCAAAGGCGAATGAGCAGGTGTGGTTTGGAGTTCGTACTTCACAATGCAAATTGACATTCCCATGCCACGGTCGTAGGGAGCTTGGCCAAAGCTGTCGTACAAGGCGGCTTTCGCATTCTGCAAAACTGTGAGCACGCTTTAGCCTTGTGAATCAATTCAACCCCACCTTATTGTTATCTTACCCTCGTTCACCACATCAGACGATAAACCTGAGGGCAATAGTTCGCTTGGAGGGTGGATATGGTGGACCACAAATTACCTCGGAATACGGCATAATTGAATGAACCGCACCGAGAAAGTTTCATGAGCTCACAATACATTCACACCCAGGTCGATTCGACACCGACCCCGCAAAGACAGCAAAGTCAGAGAACGCAAACTGGTCCGGGACTGGGGCGACAGAACAGTCAGAGTACGGCATCGATTGCGTCAACAAGTGGTTCGCAGCAGAGTCTCCCGTCGGTGTCCAAGGGCGGCTCGAAGCCGAAAAAGAGCAGCAACAAAAATGGAGCTGCGTCGAACAAGAAGTCGACCAGGAGCTGTAGCTCGAAAATGTCAGACTGTGACAGTGAAGAAGAGAACATCGATCTCCCATTCTATAGCTTGAAGGAAACAGCAATAGTGTCTTTCGACTTTAAGAGAGAAATAGAAAGCAGAGGGAAGTATCTCAGACAGATCCAACTAAGAACAGGAATGGCGGTTGACGAGAGGGTGGTTAATTCCATCAAGCTTAGTAGCTTCTGCATCTACCGCTTAACGCGATGATGCTGGGTCAATCACCCTACAACTCCAGCATCTTACCGTTTTTCTCCTCTGCCTTCGCATTCGATACTAGCAGGTGCAACGGCATAACTCCATCAGTGCAGATACTATCGCAGTTTATCAATCTCTACACGATTACTGAGAAGTGGAAGACGATCTAGCCTACTTGCAAACTCTCACTTGCTGCTGGTACGTGGCATCCTGTGTATTAACTCAAGACCGATAGTATCAAGCAATATAGTCCATTGTTCTATGCTAGATTCGTTGACTGTAGACTTCGTATCAGGTATCTTGAAGCTCAACTTCTCATTCTATGATCTCGAGCATCCAGCTTCTCTCTCAAGGAAACTAGAAAAGAGCGACAGGCACGAGGACAATGACTTGGATGCACAAGATCCAGCATTCGTAAAACAAGCTCGGAGCAAGTCGGTCCCTGCTTGGTCTAAAGTATCTACGGCCTTGAAGATCAAAGACAAGAGGCGGAAGCATCGGATTCGAAGCATCTACAATGTCTGCGCTGATGTCTGAGTATCACACGCTCAAGAAAGAAGTCGGCGAGTATAGAGTTGGCAAATCTAGTAACGACTTTAGAGCCAAACGACTGTCTGCAATCGTTCGTGCTCCTGGTTCAAGGATCGGGTGTTGTGTTCAAGTCGAATATGTCCTCGGGCGATAAAGATAGGAAGAAGAATGTCTCTGAGAAAGACAATTACCTGATAACCACACTGAAGAGAATTATCGTCACATGCGATAAAATAAAGAAGAGGATGGATAAGTTGGTGGCTGAACTCCGGAAGTTTATGAAGAAGTACCCTGATGTTATCAGCCAGGAAGAGGTCGAATTATTCAAGCAGAATGTGGCAGAGACTAGAAGCAGTACGTTATGTCATTGAGCTTGTTGCTATCGTCTGCTTTTACACTAACACAGGGGAATGCAGCGATCAGTATCAACCAATCACGTGTAGCACCATTGCTGAGGATCGATGAAGAGAGGATAACATCTGACTCAGACGACAGTTACTCTGAATCATCTGATAGCGACTCGACTGAAACCAGTAGCAATAGCAGAAGCGGCAGCAGGGAAAGAAGGAGGAAGAAGGATAAAACAAAGGGCAAGAAGAAGGTCACTATGAAAAAGTCGAAAGGTGGGAACTCAGCAGCAAAGGGGAAGAAGAAGAAACGTCACAGCGGCGATTCAGAAAGTGAATGCCTCCTCTGAAGATGATAGTGAGAACGAGAGCGAATCGAATGAGGAGAGTTCATTGGAAGGAGAAAAAGGCTGAGGGTCGTACAGGAAAGAGGACAGGAGATCAGTCCATTGGAGACTATCTTCGTTAATCTATCCTCGTCTAGCACGGAACCGAAACCAGATGCTGAGGATGACTCATTCAGCTACTCTATTCTGGTGAAATGCCAAGCGACAAAGACTTGAGGTTGGACCTACCAGGTATTAGCACGAAGCCCGAAGAGGATAACTCCGCACCTACAGCAGCCAGCCTGTCTGATTCCGCCCTTTCGCCTACGGCGAGTGCATCTAGTGATAAGAAGAAAGTACGACAAGATCCAAGGAAGAAGAGATGATCTAATGCTGGTAGGTTCGTCTTTGTAAGTTCAATGAATGTAGTGAGCGATTGCCCCTGGAGATTATTCTCCCTTCTTCTTGTGGAGATTACACATAAGTACAGCCACTGGATTGCTTGGACTGTCTACCAGTCGATTTCGTCAGATTCTTGTATGCGGGGACTGCTTTAAGAGTGAGAGACAAGGCTACAACCACAAGAGTGAAGTCTAGTCTATACGAGCTACTGTCTGCCGTTCTAGAAGCTACTGACTCACACACGCGCTCTTGTGGGGACAAGAACAAGGTCCTCTCTGTTAGAGCCAAGCCAAAACCGCAGGAGCTACAGGTCATAAGGTTGCGGGAACTGCCACAGAGACTACGAGCTAGGGGCTGGAGCTTGAGGATTACAGACAAAACGGAGAATTATGCACTAACGTCACTCGAGTGGGAGTCTTCATGTGTGTCTTTGAATAGTGGCGTGTTTCAGCCCCTAGATATTAACGCACAATCTGCAAGAGACAAATTCCACTCTTACATCTGCTTTCAATGTCCTCACAATTCACTTCCGACGCTGCATATTGTCCCAAAGATCAAGCCACAAGGGAAGGCAAAGTTTAGGCCAATAGTCTGGTGACCCAGCAATGAGGAGCCGTATCTTCGATACAGTAAGGAAGGTGGTGAAACACTATCTGAAGGGCGGTCCGCGGTTTGACTGTAGCAATCCAGCCGTAATCTCTGGCCATCTGAAGTCCGTGCTGCAGCTGGAGCAACCATATGCATTTGCCGATGTTGTAAGCATGTTTCCATCAATACCAACAACTGGGCTGTTAGCCTGGAGTCTTGAAGTAGGCTCAGAGATGTTACATGGGGTGCTAGTAGAACATTTCGAACGTAGTATCTTCAAGTTCAAGTCTCAAGTCTAGGGTCGAATTTATCTACTTAGCTTCCGGCTACATCACATGGAAGCTAAGGGCGCATATGGAGACTCGAGACACTAGCTTAAAGATCAAACTGTACGTAGATGATCTCTTTATGTGGTTAGATAACATTACAATCCACTGCACTGACGGTGTAAAGCTCCAAGAAATAGAGACGGAGATCGATGCAGTTTGTGGTAGGCTAAAGCCTCTAGACATTCGCATCGAGTATTACGCAACTACGCTGATGGGCAACAGAGTATGTAACGATGGATAGTCTATAATGTATCATAGCAAGAGAAGAGAATGCGAACCACCTGGGGCTCCAACTTGCCGTTGTCAATTATCAGATCATCGCAAAAGAAAGTTCTGTAGGAAAGAGTGTTGGTTTGATTTGCACTCTCTTTCTTTGACGTCTACTTTATTCCGTACCACCGGCTTCGTTCACAATACAGCTTTCAATCTGACCTTCAGGTGATGTGCCTCCTTTCAATGGTTCTTGTAAATTTGTGGAAAGAATATTACACGAGCTACCTCGTGGTTGCGGGCGACGAACAATTTGCCGCCTGTCTCTCCCTCAGCCGGCGGTTCAGATCTCAATATTGAGAGATATTTTGGGGTGGGGGCATGCTGTACCATTTAGATCCCGTCGGGCGCCACATCTTCGGCAGACCCCTTCAGTTTTGCTGGTGAGTATCAGGTTAGCAAGCTGAACATGCATCTAAAAAAGGAAGAATGAAGAAGGCATAACTCGAGGAAAAATCTTGATCACTTCGAAAACCAAAAGTCTCAGCAACAATGCTGCCCCCACCAGATTGGCAGGCAAACAGAACCAATTGCCCAACGGGTTCGTGCCCTGAAGTCGACACGGCTAGTGAGTCGAAGCAAGCCCAATAGGAGTCGGAGCACAGGCGCGCAGATATTAGGACCGACGCTGAGAACAATTTCATCGCTGATCGTTAGCCGAATTGTTTCTTGATAAACCGATGATGTTTTTTACTATTTTGGACAACCCGTCGTGGCAATAACTTCTTCAACTTCAAGGGCGACCTCTCTGCGGACGGAAAGCGAACAGCAAAGAAAGGACGTTCCGTTCCGTTCCGGCCGCTCCCTCCCGAGGAGGACACGTCAGTGCGCCGTGTGCGTTCCGGTTGGGCGTCGGGCGATGGCCCTTGCATAAATTAGATGGCGCTGTGACAAGGCAGGCTGGCGGCCGCGTCAATGTGACTCACACCCTGTCCCTTCCCCATTCTGAGTCCCCGCTTGTCTCTGGTTGTCAATTTACATAAAAAGGCGCCACCAACCTGTCGAATACTAATATTCATCCTGATCACAGTAATCACACTCGCACACACACACACACACACACACACACACACGCAACCAACAATGTCGGCCCCTAGCAGCAAGCCGCAAGTCCTCTTTGCCCTCGACGAGTCCACCCACTCGGTCGGCGCCCTCAACTGGACCATCGACTACATCGTCAAGTCGCCCGCATTCGCCCTGACCGTCGTCGTCGTCCTCCAGAGCGAGGCCGACCGCAACCCCGTACGTGCGCCGTCGCCTTGTGCGCGCCGCCCCTGCCCCCCCTTCACCCGCCATCATCGCATTCCCTTTCGATCCCCATCGACTCGTCCCTTCCGTTCCTTCTTCCCTTGCGCTCATCGTCTTCTTTCTCAAACCTCGAATAGACCATCTCCCGCATCAAAACCCTTCTCCGCGCCATCATGGAGACCACCGAGCACGACCTCGACGTCTCGATCCGCATCCTCTACGCTTCGTCCACCTCGCAAATCGGCCCCGTCCTCTGCCAGCACGTCGAAGAGGTCAAGCCGACGATGCTGGTGCTCGGCTCTGCGGGCAAGAGCCACCTCGAAGGGTTCATGGTCGGCTCCGTCAGCCAGTACTGCATCAGCAAGGCCCAGTGCCCGGTCATTGTCGCCAGGCTCCCGCCCGCCGACGAGTCCAGGGGCCGGCCGGCTCTCGGCTTCTTCGTCCGCACGCAGGGCGAAGAGCCCGTTTGTGTACTGAAGAGTGACAGCCGCTGGGAGTTGAAAGGGGGAGGGCGCCGTGCGCTGCCCACAGCCGGAATCCGAGGTCATATTTTTTTCCCCGTATCTTTATGGCAACGTTGTATTTCAAGTTATGCACACTGTCTATTTTGGTGTTTGGTGGATGAAATAAACGATGCAAAGTGGAAGCTCCATTCGTTATCCTTCCGCACCAATCGATGCATGTTTTGGTCTGATCAAACAGATAGGCAACAATGGTCACTGCTGGTGCTTGCTTGGGTTGAGTGCTCCGTTTAGAATGCTGCAGCGCCATTCACTCACAACTATTCGCGCGTTCTGAGCATTGGTACTGGAATACTGCCAAAGGCAGGTTATTTTATTCGTGAAACCGCTGCATCAATACGGTATCGACCCAGGGCAATGGGGTGGTCCTTCTCTGACTCCTCCGTAACGGAAAAAAAAAAGAGAAAGAAACGAAAAAAAAAAAAAAAAAAAAAAGAAGGGCATGGCGTTGCTTCGCTCCGCGATGTCGCCGTTCGGCGCCGGTTTCTCCTCCGCGGGCCTCGCTCCATTGGCGCGGGCCTCGGCATCGGCTGCGCCAGCTGCCTCCGCGATCTCGGCTGCTCTTGGCCTGAGGCAGAGTGGAAGTTCGCAGCTGTCCGGGGCTGTGTCGCGTGGGGCTCCTGCGGCGGCTTACTCTTCGAGGGCTTGGTCCCCCGCCACACCGCTGTCGCAGCTTGCGCACGGTTCGTTCTCCACCTCGCTCCGACGCCCATCTCAAAACGACTTCGCCAAACTCCACCTCAACTTGTCGAGGGCTGCGTCAACTGGATCAGCACCGGCGCCAAAGTCGCAGACGTCGTCCTACCAGAGCGTTGGTGTGGGTTCGGCCGTCCTTCTCGTTGTGCTTGGTGCCGGAACCTCTCTGTTGGCATTCTACGTTCACAAGCCGTCCGCATTTGTAAGTGTTGGCGCCGTTGCTTTGCAGTTGCCTCCTTGTTGCGCATCTCATCGCGTGTTGCCGCTCCTGTGACTCACAAATTGTCCGTCTGACTGCCAACTTCCAACCCAGAGCGAGGCTGCGAGTGCTGGCTCAACATGCCACAAAGTCGACAAAGAAGACGCCCCCGGCACCACGCGCAAAGACGGTCCCCGCTCCACCTGAGCCGCCCAAGCCCATGCGCGATCGGATGGAGGCCCTCGTGCGATCCCTTCAGAGCGAAATCGTCTCGGCGCTGCAATCGGTCGAAGTATCCGGTTCCACGGTGACGGCATCAGATAACCCGGCCGAGCCGCTGCCGTCTCCAAAATTGTTTAAGAAGGACGAGTGGGAACGAAAGGAGGGCGGGGTTGGTCTGTCTTGCGTGCTGCAGGACGGAAACGTGTTTGAAAAGGCGGCCGTCCTGGTTTCCGTGGTGCACGGCCCCGCCTCGGACCGATTGCTCGCGCAGATGCGGAACCGTTGGGAAAAGGACTCGCCCATGAATACGGATGCAAAGTACGGCATGTTCGCCGCGGGTATCTCGCTGGTTGTGCACCCTCGGAACCCAAACGCGCCAACGGTGCACTTGAATTACCGCTACTTTGAGCTCAAGGAGGACGGGAAGGATGAGCCGGCCATGTGGTGGTTCGGAGGAGGCTCTGATCTGGTGAGGCCTACCCACTTGTTTGCTCGACAATGCAGACTCCTCTCACGCGTTTGACTTCGGTAGACCCCATCCTACTTATTTGAGGAAGACGCCGTGCACTTCCACAAGACGATCAAAGAAGCATGCGACAGGCACGACCCGACGTACTACCCTAAATTCCGCGACTGGTGCGATAAGTACTTTTACATTCCCCACCGGAACGAGCACCGCGGGCTGGGCGGCATATTTTTTGATGACCTTTCGGACCGCCCAGCGGACGAGCTGATCAAATTTGTCGAGGACTGCGGCCGGTCGTTTGTGAAGCAATACGTGCCGATCATGAAGGCGCGAAAGGACATGCCATACACTCAGGCGATGCGGGATTGGCAGCAGCTGCGGCGCGGGCGGTACGTCGAGTTCAACCTCGTGTACGACCGCGGTACCAAGTTTGGGCTTGCGACGCCCGGCGCGAGGATTGAGAGCATTATGTGCAGCCTGCCGCTGACCGCGCGGTGGGAATACTCGCACTCCCCGGAGGAGGGATCTCCGGAGGCAAAGATGCTGGATGTGCTGCGGACACCGAAGCACTGGGCGGCTTAAAAGGTTCAGGGGAATCTGCAAAATGGTTTTGTTTTTTTTATCTAGTTTGCAGCCCCCCAATTTGAAAGAAAGGCAAAACTCCAAAAGCGGAGCAATCTCCACAGCCGCGCTTCGCGCGTGGGACGGAGACAGACCCTCTCCGTCCTTCTGTCGCTGCCTCTGCCGCTCTGCCACCACCATCCCGCCTCACACGACAACTAGCATTTTTTTTTTTCTTGGTTCCACAAGACGCACCCGACACCACTACCACCACCGCCGCCAACCCGGCGACGAGACGGCACGGGCAGGGGAGCGAGCCTGGCCTCAAGCACTCACCCGACTCGTCAACAGCAACCATCATCGCAAGCGCTAATATGCTCTCGTCGTCGCCGTCGCCGTCACAGTCGTCGTCGCACTCCACAACCCCGACGCTATCCACCGCCAAAATCCTGCTCTCCCCAAAGACCCCAACCGGCGTCCACTCCCGCCCCCCTGCGCCAATCCCCGCATCTTCGTTCGCACTCCCAGCCCCCGCCCAGCCCCTCCCTTCGTCTTCGTCCTCAGCTTCGTCGTCCGCTTCTGCCTCCAAGCCGTCGTCTTTCCAGGTGCCCCTCCGACCCGCGACGGCGATGGCCGCAGATCAGCCCCCGCCGTCTACTGGAGGCTTCCACATCCAATCCTTGACGTCCCCAACCGGAAACGAATCCCACGCCCCACAGCAGCGTGCCGGAATCCGTATCATTCAAGTCGAACCGTGCGCAAACCCGTCCGCCTCCAAGTCGCGCGGGGCACTCTTCAACTGGACGTCTGGCAGCGGCGCCGACGACGACGACGACGAGGACTTTGTCTACAATGGATCGCCGACGCAGTACTCCCAAGGGCTTGGTGGATCTGGAGGCAGCGGTGGCGGCGGCGGAGGCGTCATCACACAAAAATCGAGTAATGGATCGCTCGCCAAGGATCTGCGCCACCGTCCGTCCAACAGCAGCCTCAAAGCCGCTCTGATGGCCGTCGCTGGCGGAACCTCCTCAAGCGGGTCATCGGGGGCATCTGTCCACAGCTCTGTTCACTCTCCTTCCCCAATCAATCAGTTCAACTCTCACGGTCCTGGAAACACCCTCGGCTACACCGCGGGCCTGAAGCTCGCCAATGTCATTGGCGCGGCTCCAGCGTCCTCAGCGTCTTCTTCGTCTTCGACCTCGTCCTCCTCCTCAGCATCGTCGAAATCTTCGTCGCCGATGCCGTCCATTCCACGCAAAGGTTCCGCCGGTTCACTAGCTGCCAGCTCCGCCCGCCGTTCTTCTATCGGCCGTTCGTCTATGAAAATGCGGGACAGCTGGGACTATGGAAGCGGTCTGCCTCAGTCCGTTTACAGCGCAATTTCGTCGCCTACGACGATTGTGAATCATTATGGTGCGCTCCCAAGAGGCTTCTTATCCGAGGCCGCACAAGATGAGGACGATATCGTCATTGTTGTGCGGAACGTGAAAGGAGCCGGAGGAGCTGGCAGTGGAAGATCACGGAGAGTTTTCGCCGGCTCGTCCGAGCAGGATCCTTTGCTGTATTACAAGAAGAACCCCAGCGTTCACACTCACGGGTCTCGTTGGTGGATAGGAAAGCAGCCATTAGTTGACGGGAGGTGAGACCTTTGTTCTTTTCGCACCATTCTTCAACCTTATCTGTATCACACAACAATGCAGATCTAGTTTTTTTCGTTTGTTCTGGCAAATCCAATTATTCATTCTCTGTGTGACATCAGTGATCGTTATCATCTTAGCAGCACCTATCGGCCTCTTACCATTGGAAATTACGGAGAACACTGGGGAGTCTGTCGGTTTGCCACCAGTGTCTCGTTCGCCCGTAGTTAGCGACCAGCCTCCGGCAAGCATATTCCGGTCAACAACGCTTTTCGGTTGCACGTGCCCACCTCCTGGAGACCTGGATGGAGGCGGCAACGGCGAGGGCGGCAGCAATGGAGGTGAACGGGACCCTCAGCAAAGACCTCGCGGCAGGTGGACCAATGGGAGCACGGGGGCGCCGCCGCCCAGCGACCCCGCGCGCCCCCCTACTGACAGCGCTCCCCGCCGGTGGTTCTGCGATCAGGTCTGCTATTGGAAGTTCACGGTGTTGATCCAGCACCGCCCCATGGGTTGGACAGAAACGGTCGGTCACATTGCGGGCACTCCCGATGAGTTCAAGATGGACCAAGTCGCGCTCTCCGCCGTGAACTGGAACTTGGTTCCCTTGGAAGTAGGAGCATCTGCGGACTTGGAGGTTTTCGTGAAGTCTGAAGCTGGTGTCGGTTCCGAGAGCGAGTTGCTGGGGCATGTGACGACGTTTGAGCCTGTGCGGTTTCACCCACTGACGGGGGCTGTCACGGAAGCTTCGCTCATGGTGAAGAATCCCAGGAATACCATTGGGAAAATGTGAGCCGCAATATGGTTGTGAGATTCGGCTCATTAAACACTTCTCTTTCGCAGCGTTTACATGTTTCACCCGTATTCCGTCACCGTACGAGGAACTATCTATTATAATACCTGGTTTGGACTTGTTGAGTACGCAGTGCCCGTATGCTCGGTTCACCGAGTTGAAAGTGCAGACGACATAACATCAGCATCTTGCCGTTGACGCTTGGATTGACAGGGTGGAGGATTATTAAATACATCTTGCAACCATTACACACTCCTCCGCTCGTTATCCTTCGTTTTGTTCAACTGCGTGCTGTGCCTGCAGGCTTGGTTTACCGACAAACAAACTTCCAAGCAGACAGAAAAAAAAAGTGCTCTCACCAAAGGAAAAGAAGTGGCCAGCAACCGCCAACCCGCCACCATCAATCCCAGACCAACGCACTGCACGGACAGATCCCTCGTCCCCTTCATAGGTGACCAGCCGTGCAAAGGCGGCAGCAAAGTCTTTCATTCGTGGGCGATTTCCCAGCCACCAGCACTCACCGCCCATACGCACATCCCAGACCCATCCGCCTCAGTCCTCTCGTGGTACCCGCCTTTTCCCTCCAAGATCTGACACTTGCCCGATCGATCACCGCCTCCTACACCTCTTATTGGACCGACTACGACATTGCTAATCTCTTCGGTGCTGTCTTGGATTGAACACCTGATCCCCCGATCCCTGCCCCTTGGATCAGGCACAGCAGTGTTGACAACCACCTCACCTTCGAAACTTCACTAAAGCACCGCTTCTGCCGTTCTTCAGAACCTGCAGAGAACTATGTCTGCGGCGAAGACACTTCAGCGGCAGTTCAAAGGTGAACTTCAATCTCAGTGTTTGGTCGAATGCAGTTTCTTGGGCCTTGCTTAACACAACTTCTGCGACGGTGTTGCTTGGTTGTTTTGCTTTTTGTGTTAGAGCTTGCCGCAAATCCGATTCCGGGTTTTCGGGTAAGTCCCACTCGTTCATGCCGTTGCCCGATGAGGGAAACTAAGTTAAACTCGTGTTGCCGCAATTAGGTGGAACTAGTTGAACGAAAACATCTTCGAATGGCAGTAAGTATCGTTGTTTAGCCTGTTGAATCGTTGACATCCGTCATAGAGAGCTAGAGATTGATTTCACGGCAGTAGCATTCTGACACAACTCCTTATTCGCAGAGTCGGCATCATCGGTCCAATAGACACTATTTATGAAGGCGGCTACTTCCTGGTGAGCACATGAAGTATTTTCCCGATAAAATGCTTATCAAGTGCAATTTCGTTTGAAAGGCAACAATCAAGTTTCCCGATGACTACCCGTTCAACCCCCCCACCTTCACTTTCAACAACCCATTTCTGCATCCCAACGTGTAATGCAACGACATATCTTCTCGTTAATCGCGAAGTGTTCCAATTTCTAACGAAATCGGCACCCACTCCAGTTACCCCGACGGCCAACTTTGCATCTCCATTCTCCATCCTCCGGGAGATGACCCTGTCAGCGGCGAGAGGGCGGAGGAGCGGTGGAACCCAACACAAACCGTCGAGTCAATCCTCATCTCCATCGTTTCTCTCCTCAACGACCCCAACACATCTTCACCAGCAAATGTCGACGCAAGCGTAAGTTTGGTGAAACGGCAGGATTCGCGGTAGAGTCTAAACTTTCGGAACTTTTTGAAACAAACTCAGGTGCTCTATCGAAATAACCGGGAAGAATATCAAAAGAGGGTAAAACAACAGGTCGATGCATCGAAAAAAGACATTCCGTCCGATTTGGTCATGCCGAAGTCAGGTAATGAGGAATTTATTCAATCCTTGCCAACTCTCCTGATTTCGTTCCCATAACACTTTCCGTGCAGCGGCTGACTTTATGGTGAAACAACCGGAGAAAGTGCAAGAGGATGACTCTTTCTGGTACGACGAGGATGATATGGAGGAGGACGAGGAAGAGCCAGAAGAGGAAGAGGACGAGGAGGACGATGATGAGTGACAGAGCAGACAGCCGCCTCGTTTTTCGATGGAAAAACAACCCCCTTGTGCTTGAGAACTGTGGCGAAGGTGTCAAGTTGAATTCAACTGTGTTGCATTTATGAATGTGCTTTTTGGTCGTTGCTCCCTCGACGTTCGATAATTTTGTCCCTGTCGCTTTGACTCGGTCATTCCAAAGCAATATGACCGATACCGTTCATGTTGACGTTCTGATCGGCCCAACAGTCACCAGCAAAACTACTGCCCGCGCGCGGGGCAATGCGGCGACGGATCCTTCTCGTCTCTTCAATCTGTCCTTGAACGAGGTGGATGGTTAGTAGATTTTCGACGATCGCGTCCGGCAACGAGTGGATCGCGAGTCCCATCCGACCATTATAACCGCTCTTTGGCCCCTCATGTAGACCGGATCATGGAGTTTCAGGAGGACGAGCTCGTCAAGGGTGCACTCGCGAAGGTACGCGTGACTGGAGGAATTGGAGCGAATGCATGAAATGCAGGGAAAACGGCGTGGGGTGGCTCAGACTCCATGTTAGCGTCTTCACCGTTGAATATTCTCGCGCGCTTCCTAGGGTATCGATTTGCGCGAATACGCTCGGGAAATCGAGAAAGAGCTTGCGCTGGTCGAACACGCGCACGTTGACGATTGTAAGACTCGCGAAACTTTGATTCTTTCCCTAACGGAGCTCGAATTCCTGCTCCCGCCATCCTCAGACGTGGCACAAGACAGCGATTTCTCGTCCCTCAAGACCGAAATCGCGTCGTGCGACTCGCTCCTCGAGAGCATGGAAAGCCTCTTGGCGGGATTTAAAACCGACCTCGCCAAGATCAGCGGAGAGATTCAGTCTCTGCAGGAGCAGTCGTTGACGCTGACGATAAAGCTGAAAAATCGGACGGTGAGTGGGAAGAGGAGCGGCTGCATTTTTGCCGACGTCTTATTTTTCTGGTTTTGGCGCTGATTGTGGGCCGTTGCGATGAATTCCTAGAACAGTCAAAACCAGCTGAACACGGCGTTGGAAGGACTTGTTGTTAGCCCGGATTTAATCAAGTAAGCGATGGCTCAACAAACGATTCTGTGTAATGATGAGGGTCATTTTTATTTTGACGGTGCAGGAAGATTTGCGAGGGCGAAGTGAACGAGTTCTACCTCCAGCATCTCCACGACTTGAACAAGAAGATGACGTACGTAAAGAGCCAGCGCGGGTCGCACATTCGCGCTCTCAAGGATGTTGGACCGGAGTTGGAGCGGTTGCGACTGAAGGTAAAAACAAGCTTGTGACCACTATGACCACCATGACCGGCTGCCTAATTCTTCGCGGAATCCAGGCTTCAGAAAAGATTAGAGACTTTTTGACCAAAAAGATCGACTCGCTCAAGGCGCCAAACACAAACATATGCATCATACAGAAAAATGTGTTGCTAAAGTACAAGGACCTTTACCGTTTTCTCCTGGAGCGGTACGGCGACGCAGCTTTTGAGGTGCGGTCGGCGTACATCGTCACCGTCGGAAGCTACTTTTTCGCGTCGTTCGAGAAATACATCAAGTCGATGTCGAACTTGCAGGTTTGGGAACGGCGCGCTGTTTTCACGACGCGTGAATTTTGAGGCTCTTCCAGATTGTTCTTGCAGACAAACTGGACCTCATTGGTAACGACGAGCGCGGCTCGAAGAGGTGCAGTTGCTTTTTTTCGCCTTCAGGAGTTGGCAGCACTGAACAGATTAAAGGTCTGTTTGGGAAGGCCCAATTGAGAGACAAGACCAACGTGTTTAGCCTGGGGGAGCGCATTCAGGTGCTGACAAGCGTTGACTCGGGCATAATACTTGCACACGTCGCCGAGGAGCAGCACCTGGTATGGAGGCGATGCTCGCATGGAACAAATACTAACACCTAAAAGAAATTCCCGTTCGAGGCTATTTTCAAGAGCATAAATCGCTTGTTGATGGACAATTGCAGCTCAGAGTTTATATTCACTTCCGAGTTCTTCTCCTCCATCAAGAAAAGCAAGATGGCTGCGAGCGGCGAACCAACCTTGCCGACAAGTTCCGTCTTTTACGAGATCTTCGACCCTACGCTGAAATATGTCCAGGTTCGCTATCTTTTGCTTTAGTTATGCAGTCTTGACTTATGATCCTTTCTAATATGGGACCTCTGCCATTTTAAATCAGGCGTTCTTCAAGCAATACATCGACACATCTGTCGACGCTGTGGGTGTGTTGATTTGCATCCGACTCAACGCGCAACACTTGCGAGCCATGCAGAAGCGACGGATTCCCTGTCTCGACAATTTTATGAACTTTATCAACATCTCCCTTTGGCCCCGTTTCCAGGGCATCATCGACATGCACATTGACAGTCTGCGGAAGGCCCAGCTCGGCAAGATCCGAGACGCACATCCCCACTTTGTAAGGACCTTTGCGTTTCGCGTTTTTTGCATTTCAATTGAAACATCTCACATGCAAAAGATAATGCGGCGGTACGCGGAGTTTGCCGTTTCGATCTTGACATTAAACGAAGGATTCGAAGATGCTCTGCTAATCAACAGGTTTGAGAGCTTAAAATCACCTTTTATTTCACAGCTGAACCTTTCGATGCAGCCTCAATCGTTTGAGAGGAGAGGTGGAAAACCTTTTGACCCGGATGGCAGACGACGAGACCACTTCAAAAGGCAAGCTGACCGTGTACATTAATAATTATGACCTGATTTTCACGATACTGAGCGTGAGTGCTTCGTGTGCAAACCTCTTTTACGCATTCCCCCAACTAAGTCTGCCGACCTGCTTAGGATAACTCTGTAAGCTCCTTTGATGAGGAAAAGGCATACTTTGGGGGCAAACTGGAAGCAAAGATTGTCGAGTTTGTGGACGAGGAGATGAAACCGCACATCAGCTTCTTGATGGAGTTTGTTGAACGGGCGGAACTGGAGAACGATGTGGAGACGCTAGAAATAGGTCTGTTCTGGAATTTCCATCAATGTCATCCGTGCCACCAAGCTCCTCACCCTTTCGCAAATCTCACTTTCAGGCCGATTCGAGTCGATCGCCCTCCAGTTCAACAACTCGTGGAAAGCGATCATCACCGAGACGAACGCGTCCATCCTGCAAGGGTTCCCCAACTTCCAGAACGGCGCGCGCATTCTCCACAGCGCCTTGACTCAGGTCCTGGTCGTGTACAAGCGCTTCTTGCAGCTGTGGGAGAAACGGTTTCTGGGCAAGAGCCGCAAGGTGCATCCGATCGGGCTGCAGGCGGTGGTGGCGGAGATTCAAGAGGGTCAAGCCGAATATTTAGAAGTGTGTGTGTGTGTGTGTGTGTGTGTGTGTGTGTGTGTGTGTGTGTGTGTGTGTGTGTGTTTGTGTTTGTGTGTGTAATGGTGATGGGGTTGTAATAATGCAGTTGTGTGGCGGCACGTACAGTGTCCAATGGAGTATTGGGCGCCGGTCTTTTGTGCCAATCTCGGCTAGGTCGTGCGCAAGAAAGTGTCTTCCTGCCGATTTGTCTTTCCGCATACCGGTGGTGAGACCAAGTGTCCACATAACTGAAGTTGGCCTCCGCGGTGCCTTTGGGTTCCAACATCAGGAATGTAGAGTTCATAGTTTGCGGCAACTCCTGTTAAGGCCCACTCACAACTTGCCCCCCGGCTATCTTCACATCCTCCCCTGTCGTTTAATGCACGTTGCTTGTACCCTTCCGCTTGATTCCCATCCAAACCCAAACGCGCTTCGCGACGTTTTTGCGTGAATTCTCGATCTACCCATCGCTTGCTCGTTCCCATGAGCTATTTTATTTCACCTTTCTTTTTTTTCTTCGACCACTTGTTTATGGGGGAGGGTTTCATCCAACACTTCAGACAGAGGAATCTTCGCCACTCCAGCCCTCGCTTGGCCTGTGCGTTTCTTATATAGGGATGCATCAATCGTTGACCAGATTAATTCTCATTCATTTTCTTCACATCTATCCAACCCATCCACGCGACCGCGCATGCACACGAGCGGACAAAAACAAACGACCAACCAGCAAATCAGCCATCCAACGAACCAACTGACAGCAGAGCGGGCTGGTACTTTCCCTGCACCCTAACTCGGTTATTTTCTTTTTTTTTTTCTTTCCTTTTTCTTCTTGGTCAGAGACCCCTTACCGCCCTCTGTCATCACTTGACTTCCCTCGGTGAGCTGATTCTGTCAAAAAGGCGGCTGTTTATCGGCGTGGCACTACGAAAGTGTGTGTCTGAGTGAGCAAGCACTTCAGAGTGTGTCTGCGATTTGTTTGATCTGGCCCCGTCGTCTTTGTCTCTTTCTGTGGCCCCAAGTCTTTCTCTTGCCTCCTTCGCTCCCAATCCCTTAAAATCTGCTCTCTCCGCACACAAAAAGTCATTTGCATCGCGCGATCGAACTACTCGCCCGGTCGCACCACCCGACCCCGGCTCTCCTGCCTCTGGGCCGCCGCCGCCCTCGCCTCCTTGCTTTTGCTGCTCGTTCCTCCTTCCTTTCACTGCGGGTCCTCCCTGGTGGTCCTCGCCACAAGTGAGGAGGAGGCCTTGACCCCATTGCAAGCTGCCCTTGCGGCTCGGCGGAAAAAGAACGAACAGGCCGAGGAGGCTGCGAAAGCCGCGGCGGCTGCGGCTGCCCCTCCCCCCGTAGTCGCTCCTACCGTCAAACCTGGCGAAACCGTGGATGTGAATGGGGAGAAAGCAACGGTGGGTGTGAGCCGTGTTGTGTGCGCGGAGCGTGTTGTGTGGCGAATGTGTGTCTGAACACTTGTTGATTGTGCGCTGTGTGTCTCGATGCAGCCCCACGGACCTGAATCAATCAACCTTCTGCCGCATCCACAGATTACAAAACACTTGGGATCTGGCCAGAACGGTGAGGCTCACTTGGCCGAGACTACCAAAGACGGCACAGTCCGCGAGGTTGTGTACAAAAAAGCAGGGCGAAGGTCGCGGTCGGTTTAGCGACAATGAGATTGATGCCACCAGCAAAGGCAATTCGGCCCTATCCCATCCACCCGTCATTTGGTTCAGTCGTAGTCACACACGGTCTTTCACTCCTATGAACAGCTGGGCAGCTTATTTCACACAACGACGCCAAGACGGAAATGCTTCAGCGCAAGGTCGGAAGTGAAGGTCTGAAGGACCGGCCCAAGAGGGCAGAGAACGATCCCGAAATGAAGAAAAAGGTTTCTCGCAAAGGACGAGAAGAATGTCGAAGGACAGCCCCAGAAGATGAAGCTCAGCCAGGAAATCTACAAGCAGCTGAAGGCTCAACAAACGGGCGAGGGAGGCACCGGCTATCTTCATTTGGACACCCACGCCGGCAACGTTCGTGTTTCAGGCACAAACCCTGACGTAAGTTGAATCCCCTTCTTTCTTCAATTCTTTAACGCTACACTCCGGAAACCTTACAGGGAACCCCTGATGCGAAGTTAATTGATTGGGGCAAAGGTAACAGCAGGGTCTCATAATCGCATTATCTCACCCGAGCTCCTCCATCCTGCGCACCGTTGCATATTGAAATCAGCGGATGACCCAAAGAGATACTTAAGTGCAGATGCGGAGCACAAGCGGGGAGAGGAAAAGATCGCGATGGAGTGCCAGGCGCACGGATTCGCGTTCCGCAGTGGGCATGTCTACCGCCGCGCCGCGGCCGGAAGCGCCGAGTGCAAGAAAGCAAGCGCCAATGCAGTGGCAAAGAACATGAAATCGTTCTTTGCGGAGAAGAAGACGAATGCGGATGGCACGACTAATGTTAAGGTGTGTGGAGGGACCTTTTGTTTGCCCGACTCCTCTTCTGTTCGGACTGACTGTTCAAACCTTATCCCGTTACCAGGCGACGCTGGACGCCCTAAAGAGGAGCAAAAAATGGCGGCGCGGCTGGAAAGATCACCAAGGACACGATCGCCAAAGCACGTGGCAAGAAGGAAGTTGGCCATTTGGTGTCCTTTTTCAGTTCAGGAGAACGACCAGACCACCTGTGTGTGACAAAAATAAATAAATAAAATAAAATAAATAATTTCCAAACTCCCGAAAAACTGGAAAAACTCGACTGCGGCGGCAACAACCAACAACAACAGCAACACAACAACGACAAGCACAGAACACACAGAATGGACGTTGACATCGAGGATGCGTCGGCCGAGGCTGCAGGCTCGCGCCGACGGCGGCGTGGCGAAGACGTCGCCGGCAACAGCAGTAGCAGCAGCCGCAGGCGAGCCAGAAGCAGCGAAAAGGACAGCCACAGGGAGAGGGACAGAGACCCAGAACGGGACCGTGAGCGGGGACAGAGACCGCGAGAGGGACCGGGATGCCCACCGAGATCGCGACCGCGAGCGAGATCGCCGCAGAGACAGAGACAGAGACCATCGGGACGGCCGCCATCGCAACGGCGGCAGAGACCGGGACCCAAGCGCCGGCAGCAGCGGCAAGGAGCGCGACGGATCCAGACCCCGGCCCGACCGGGTAGCCGTCACCGGCGATCGGGACTCTCACCGCAGCAGTGGCAGCAAGCGCGAGCGGGAGCGCGACGATCGTGATCGCCCCGCCAGCGACGAGAAAGATCGCAGCGGCGGCAGCAGCAGGCGGACAAGGGACGAGCACCGCGAAAGCAGAAGGTCGAGGGACGAGCGCTCCGATGGCCGGAAGCACAGGGAGTCGGAGCGTGCGACCAGGAACGGCAAAGACCGCCCGGATGGTGTCGTTGTCCGGGGCGCCGCCTCAGGGGATGAAGAGATGGAGGCACCTGCCGACCACAGCACAAGCAGCGAGCCCCTTCCCATCCCAGCAGTACCTGTCCCAGCCCCTTCCTCGTTTTCAGCTGTCGCTCCATCTTCTTCGCCTGCCCCCTTACCAAATGAGCCGGTATCGCGACGGACCACCGATAACCCGGTAAAAGCGCATTCTGCGACGCCCGAGCCCCAGCACCCGCCCGACTCGGCGCCGTCACCTATCCCTGTCGTGACAAAGGCTAACCCGGTAATGTCAAAATTGATTGATGGCTTGAACTACCTCTTTGCACCACCCAATCAAGTTGATGAGAGAAACTTACTAAACGAGTTTTTCAATTCAGGCTGTTGTTGCATCTGTGATGGACTCGCTGTCTGTTGAAGAGAAAACCCGCCAACGCAGGGAGCGGGTGGAACGTTGGAGACGAGAACGCCTGGCGAAGGAGCAAGGTGCTAGTTTGAATGATGACGCTGAAGCGACCCTGACCGGCAATCAAACTAGTACTACCAGCGTCAAAGCGGAAGAACCAGGATGCTGCTGTTGAGGCACCCAAACGAAAAGCATGGAGTCTTGAGGATGACGATGACGATGATGACCAGGAAAACGCACCTTTCCTGAAAACAGGTGAGTTGCCGATCCTTTGGATGTTCGTGCGCCTCTCAAAGCTTCCCCTCAGAAACCTCTTCGATTGAGCTTCCACCGAGGGTTTCGAGCTCTGCATTCTCGGTCGACTTTGCTTCTTTCCTTGACGGATCAGTAAAGAGGGAAGCGCCAAAGCGAAAGCCGCTGCCTCGAGTTGTCGCAGTCAAGTCGAAGCAAAACCCGTTTGCATCGTCGTTTGGGATATCCATGAAGGCGAAAGCTGGGTCTGGGTTTGCATTCCAGGAGGACGACACCGAGGATTCAATGGAGGCTCTACTGGCGCAGCGCCGAAAGCGTCTTCGAAACATTCCGACGGCAGGTGACGCTGCTGACAATATTGACTCCGCAGACAAGATGGAAGGTGTCGAAGAGCATGACGCTTTGGAGGCGTACATGGTAGATGTCAAGACCGAAGTGGACAAGCTCAGGGAGGAGGACAAGAAAATAGCTGAGTCTGGACAGCTGAGCATGACGAGCGCAGCAGCGGTCGTCGACAAAGGATTGATTGAAGCGGAGGAAGTTGTCGGCGACGCGAGGGCGCGCGGATCAGACGAAGAAGGAGATGACAGCGATGAGGATATTCTAGGCGCTGCGGCAAAGAAACTCGCAGCAAAGCGGAAAGACTTGGCCTCGGTCGACCACTCTGTCATGAACTATGAGCCCTTCCGAAAGAACTTCTATATAGAGCCACCCGAACTAGCGCAGCTTACTGACGCCGAAGTGGAAATCAGACGCGCCGACCTGGGCGGAATCAAAATTCGCGGCGTGAACTGCCCAAAGCCGATTGAGAAGTGGGCGCAGATGGGGTTGCCGCCTGGAGTGGCTGATATTATCACCAAGACTCTGAAGTATGAGAAGCCCACCTCAATTCAAAGCCAAGCCATTCCAGCCGTCATGAGCGGCAGAGACGTCATTGGCATTGCCAAAACTGGCAGCGGAAAAGTAAGTGCTACTTCCAGTGTCCTTCTCCGCTTTGTTTCATCCCCTCCTCTCCTCCTTACTCTTTGGTTTGCTTTCGCTCCGCTCCTCAGACTGACCACTTTGCTTCTTTCGATTGCTCTCGTTGTCGATTGTAAGACAATTGCGTTCTTGCTTCCAATGTTCCGCCACATCAAAGACCAGCGACCTCTTGAGATTATGGAGGGGCCTATCGCATTGATCATGACTCCGACACGCGAGCTCGCCGTGCAAATCCACCGAGAGTGCAAGCCTTTCATGAAAGTTTTAAACATTCGCGCAGTTTGCGCGTATGGTGGATCGCCGATCAAGGATCAGATTGCCGAGCTGAAGCGAGGAGCGGAAATCATCATCTGCACACCAGGGCGTATGATTGACCTTCTATGTGCCAACAGCGGCCGAGTGACAAACCTGAAGCGGGTCACGTATTTGGTTCTCGACGAAGCCGACAGAATGTTTGACATGGGATTTGAGCCGCAGGTCATGAAGATGGTCAATAACATCCGGCCCAGCCGCCAGACGATTCTCTTTTCGGCAACGTTCCCTCGCAAGATGGAAGCGCTGGCGCGCAAGATCCTTAAGCAGCCGCTGGAAATTACAGTCGGGGGCCGGAGCACGGTGTGCGCCGACGTGCACCAGATAGTGGAAGTGCGCGACGAAGAGACCAAATTCCTGCGCCTGCTGGAGATACTTGGGCTTTGTATGACGCAGGACCCTGACACCAAAGTGCTGATCTTTGTCGACACCCACGAGGCGGCGGACAACCTGCTGCGCGACCTGCTAAACCGGTCGTACCCGTGCCAATCTGTGCACGGCGGCAAGGACCAGGCGGACCGCGACTCGACGATCTCAGACTTCAAGAGCGGCGACATCAACATTGTGATTGCCACGTCGGTGGCAGCGCGCGGGCTGGACGTGAAGAACCTGAAAGTGGTGATCAACTACGAGTGCCCGAACCACATGGAGGACTACGTGCACCGGTGCGGGCGGACGGGTCGGGCAGGGAACAAGGGCACTGCGTACACGTTCATCACGCCGGACCAGGACAAGTACGCGGTGGACATTGTGCAGGCGCTCAAGATGTCGAACGCTGAGGTGCCCGAGAGCCTGAACGAGCTTGCCGAAGCTTTCATCCAAAAGGTGAAGGAGGGCAAGGCCAACTACTCGTCGTCTGGGTTCGGTGGCAAGGGCTTGGACCGGCTGGACAAGGACCGCGACATGGTCAAGCACATTCAGAAAAAGTCGCACGGAACAGACTATGCGGACGAGGAGGAGGATGCGTACACGTCAGACGATGAGACGTTTAAAAAGGTTATTGTGCGCAAGCCCGGAGCAGCGGCTGCGGAAGCGTCGGCAGAGTCAGCCAAGTCCAAGGAGAAGTCGATGGAGGCCGTCGCGACAGCTGCGGCAGAGCAGGTTGCCGCAATGGTCGCAGCGTCGGGAGCGGCCGGAACCGATCTGGAGAGTTTGAAGAACAGGATTGCGGCGGTCAATGCGAAGGTAACTTTCTGCATTTCACGCCTGGGCGTGAGTGGTTTGCTAATGTGCTTGTTCCACCAACCTACCCCAACACAAAAAATATGGGAACGCGCGACGCTCAAAAACTCGTCCACACCGGCGCAACACACGCACACACACACGCAAACGCAACAGGTCGGCAAGGAGGGCCAAAAAACAGCGGCCGAAGTGATTGCGCAGCTGAACAAGCTCAAGAGCCAAGCGGGGACTGTGCGCAAGAACGCGAGCGACGCGGCTTTTGCGCTCGAAATTGAAATCAACGACTTTCCGCAGCCGGCGCGGTGGAAGGTCAACAACAAGGAGCAGATCTCGCAGATCACCGAGATGTGCAACGTGGCGATCACTGCGCGCGGCTCGTACTTTCCGCCGGGCAAGCAGCCGGGCCCGGGCGAGCGCAAGCTGTACTTGGTGCGCCTCCTTTTATTTTATCTCCGATTCGACTTCGTTTCGATCTTGTTTGGTTTGGTTTCCTTTGATGGGTACTGACGTTGCACTCGCATAACCCCGCAACCTCCTGCTCTGCCTCCTCCGTCTCCTTCCTCCTCCCGCATCCCCAAGTTTGTCGAGGGCGACACCCAGTTTTGCGTCGACCGTGCGGCCAAGGAGATCAAGCGCATACTCAAGGAGGCGACCATGATGGCGATGGAGAGCGAAGCATCATCGCGCTCCTTTGGACGCTACCTTGTTACAAACGGCTGATACCTCTTGCCTATTTGGCTACTTTCAATGGCGCAGCTTGTTTGTGTGTGTGATGAAAAGTAAGTATGTGAGATGATGACCACAATTGAAAGAAATAAACACGACGCAAAATGGGCTCGGCAGACAGGCGCCGGGGGCTTACCCATCCATCGATGGGCTTTGGAAAGCAGAAATGTTGGCCGCCGCGCCATATGCAGGTCTTTTGAGGCAAAAAATCAGTAGAAACTGCGAATGGTTCAGCGAAGCATACGAAGCGATGCCGAATTCAAAACGCATGTTCAGCAAAGCCTCCAGTAGGAAGGGGTTCCAAAGCGGCGGCTGGTGGTGGATTGCACTGGTTGTACTAAATAATTGCGGTTGGCTGCGGCGTGGAGGTATTTCTGTAAGAAACAAATTAAGGGCGAGCTTGACCAGTCAGCCGCGACGACCAGTTCCTTTTGGTGTTGAGTGTCGACCCACTTGATGGGTCGGGGACTGGTGAGGCCAAAGCGGTAGTCCACCAAGCTGCTGCTGCTGCTGTTCTGAGGAGGAGGAGACGGTTGCTGCAGCCGCCGCTGGTGGTGGAAGTGCGGCTCTCCACGCCATGAGCGCACCGAGCAGCTGGGACCTCTGTGAAGGCACGGAAAGATGGAGCAATCGCAAGTTATTAGGATTGACTCTTCTGCACTATCGCGAACCGCCTCCCCATTTAAAAAAGAAGTCCAACGGTCAGAAACTCACCGTCGCCTTCTGCAGGCGGACGCCGGGGATCGCCACCCTGCATCTCTTAGCCGCCTGAGTCGCTGCCGGGTCCAGCGGTCCGGGCAGGAGCGCGCGTCGTCCGCCTACGTCGTGGAGGCCGGTTCGGCCGCACTCCGGTCTTGGTTCTTGCGGCACGAGGCATTAGGGTAGGAGTTTGCGAAAATTGGTTTGGGAGGTAGGCTGTTTGTTATCTGATGCAACGGTAGCGGGGGCTCCGGCGGCTGAGCGCCGGGTGATGCAAGCAACAACATCTATAATCATATCATTATCAATTTCAATTTACTGGACTACTACAATTTTCTACAATCTCCGTCACTCTTCCGTGTTGATATGGTGCATTCCGTGTGGTACTCTTTGGACTTGCATGATAGCATGCGGGATTGCTGAGGTGAGAGTGGTGGATCGTGGTTTCGGGCGGGTGTTTTAAAAGTACAAGGAGAACCTTTCATAGGAGTACACAGTATATAGCATAGAGGTACTAGGCGGATTTGTACCGCTGAAACCTTGTGATGGTAGTCGATGGTGGTTGGTATGGAGTGAGGGTGGCTTGGTGTTTTTTTTTATTTGTTCTTTCTTTTCTTCTTTTGTTTGTGTTTCTCACTCTCTTTCCTGCTGTTCTCTTTCTTTAACATCTCCCATTGGTCATTTGTCCCGGTTGTTTTTGACCTATTCTGTCAACTGGGTGATTCGGTGCTCTGTTTATACCGTCCCTTGCTATCCTCGCGTATACGTTCACGAGTAATACGCCCGGACCTGTATGTGGTATTTCGTAGCCAACATAATACGTAAACGTATCCTTTCCGTTTATTCTTTTGAACCTCTGGCCATCAGGCATTGTAGCCCTTGCATACCGATGGTTCTTTTTTTCTGGCTATCAACTCAGTGCACAAGGGGAAGAAGGCTAAGCTTGATTGTTCCTCGATCTGGGTGCATATGCTTGCGGCATCAGCTCGCACCTCGACCAGAAATGCTGGAGATTGCTTTACAATATTCATTGTTGTATCAGCCGATAATTCTGTGCCCCTGAGCTTGGTGAGTGCGACTACTTCCTTCAAAACCCATATCTTCCTCTCGGCGGCTGACAAATACACTCTGTTTCCACATATAGCAGCTACAACAACGTTTGTTCCGCAACAAATAGCTGTAACCATTGTTTGTCAACAAGTAAGAGTAGCAGCCTCAAGTAGCGGACCCTTGAGAAAAGGTAGCGGTGGTCACTAAGACGTGTTTACTAATTGACACACAGATTTTAAATTTAACTGCAGGGAGGGAGGTAGACAGACAACCCGTTGACTTCCACTCAGATAAAAAGACAGCCGGTTGACTTCCTTTTGAATTTTGCCACTGCGTTTCAATTGGGCACCAAAGAAAAAACATTAAACCCACACCGTCCCCCTACTCCACTATTGCAATTAGAAAATGGGTTTACAGAGTGGACAGAGAGTGTGTGAGAGAGATAGAGAGAGGCTGGGTTGTTTTTTTGAGTCAGGGGGGCTTGGGGCTGCAGCCCCTCTCCACTCCCCCCTTGATTGATCAAGAGAGATAGAGAAAGAGAGCGTAGAAATAGAGAGGGTCTCTGTGTGTGTGTGTGTGTGTGTGTGTGTGTGTGTGTGTGTGTGTGTGTGTGTGTGTGTGTGTGTGTGTGTGTGTGTGTGTGTGTGTGTGTGTGTGTGTAAGTGTGTGCGTTGTTTGGTCCGTGCGTGATTGATGTGGCTTGGGCTTTCTCCCACCCAACTTTCATTTTGATATATTCTCGCCGTTGTCTCTCTCTCTCGTGTCAATGAACCACACAAAACACTCTCTTTCACCCCCCTCTCTTCCAGATCATGTTACATAAAAAGGCTCTCAACGATAATAGTACATCTACTAGTTTCTGCCCCCTCCCCCCAAGAAGGAAAGAGCTCCCCCATTCATTCCTCATATTGCTGGTATTTACAACGAGAGAAAACAGCGATGCGAAAGGAAAAAAGAAAAAAGAAAAAACAAAATCGAAGAAAGAAAACAGCAGCACAGCACTCCGCGGCGCCTCGCTTAGTTTAACGAAGGACAGAGAACCTAAATGCCGGATGAAACCGCAGCGCGGGAGGAGAAGTGAAAAAATGAGTGAGTGAGTGCGGCGAAGGAAAGATGCAGTCAGTCGCCTTTGGCCCCCAACACAACAAAACCAAAACAACACAATACAAAACAAAACAACTACGTACGCTAAAAAGTCTGGGCTCGTGAACGGAAAGAACCCTTCCTCCATCGGCGTCTTTCTGCAAAAAACATGGCATCGTCAGAATCGGGACCGCCACACCGCAACAAGCAAACACTCACTTCCACAAAACAAAAAAAAAAAAAAAAACAAAAAAAAAAAACAAACAAACAAAAAAAAACTCAACTGTGGCGGCGCGAACACTTTTGCCATGCGAACGTGGCTGTCGTGGCTGTCCTTTCCGTTCTGGTGGTTCCCCAGAATGGCGATTTGCAGCATGTTGGTTCGAAGCGGAAGCCTGGGTTAAAAGAAGCCAGGCGCGATGGAATTGGCGGGCCGTGAGAAAAAACCCCCCGAGAAGGGGAAACCAAGTCTGCCCAACCCCCGCCTCCCTCCTCCCCTTCCTCCCGCCCGCCCCGCAAATACGGACCCGGTGGTCTCGTCCTGGAGGTCCTTCACGATCCAGCCGTGCGGCTCGTTTTCTTCAACCACGGCGATTTCCTGGCCGAAAAGAGACGGGAAAGTGCGAATCAGCTTCCAATCCCACGGTGCTTGCCAAAGTCCCCAAACCCGGACCTCACCTCCAAGTCTTGAAAACTGCTTCCGGCTTTTATCGAAATCTTGTTTGGCGTGTAGGACTGGAAGTGAAGAAAGGAGTGGGAGGTCGTCTTAGCGGAAAAACCGAGTTTGGGGGGAAAAGAGGAACGAAAAAAGAAAAAAAAAAAAAAAAAAAACAAAAAAAAACACAGGTGGATGGACGGGGGAAAGAATAACACATCACAATTCCTCCCCACTACATTCCCCCACCAAACGAACTTCATCAACACGATAGTCGGCGTAGATGGCCACCAGCTTTTTATTTATTTATTTTAGTTTTTTGTTTATTGTGGCGAAGGTAGGAAGTGTGGTCAGCGTTCCCTGCCATTCATTCCAGCCCCCCAAACGCCCCCCGCGATTCCCTCACCGACACGGCCGTTTTTTTCCGAAACTCGATGTTGATGAGGTGCGGCTGCGGTCCGTCGGACCTTTTTTGTTTTTTTTTTGTTTTTTTTTTTTGTTTTGGTTTGTTGTGGTGTGGCAGTGTGCGTGTAGTGCGTGCGTGTGCGTGTGCGTTCTGCTGCGTGCTTGTTTGTTTGTTTGTTTGTTTGTTTGTTTGTTTGTTTGTTTGTTTGTTTGTTTGTTTACGATTCTCGCCTTTCCTCAAACTTTCCATCCATATCGGGCGGGGCGGAATGTTCGTGCGCACGCAGATAGGCAGGCAGGCCGGCATCCAGAAAGAAAGAAGGAAGCCTCGGGAAGACATCACACGTTTTCTCACGACCCCAAAAACGTCTTCGCGCGTCAGAGGCTTTTCGTGCCGAAACCACGCGCTTCTTTCCGGGAGGCCAGCGGCCACCGCCTGTTTCGATGTGTGCGGCTGGTGGTGCACGGGTGCACACACAAACAAAAACACACACACACACACACACCAATGTCGCCGCCCCGGACGATGTATATACAGGGGTTGGGAGCTCAGCTGGGACACCTCTAGACCCCGCCCACCTCTTTATAGCTATTTCATGGTGGCCGCCCCCGCGACGCTATGTTATGTCGGGGTTGGGGAGGGGCATTTGATTCGGCATGCCTCCCTGCCCCTCTTCCGCAAGTGAAATTCGAATGGCCTCAACCCTTGTGAATGTTTTCGATCGATGGTGAGCCGCTCCTCTCGTGGGGGTGAGAGGGACCGCGAGTAATTATTATCCCCTGCACCTACGGCACGACGACTTGATGAAATGTGGGCAGCCGTCCTCCACCTCAGCAGCCATACGTAATGATGTGGGCCACCCCATTTTTTTGTCCGAACGGCACCCTTCGGGGCTAGCGGCCATGATTAGCGGTCGAGATTTTCGTAATAGTTCCTTTTGGTATTTCTAGCCCTTTCGCAGCTCCCTCACTCAACCCCTCTTTTTACTGTCTTGAGTTTGTGCCAAGTGTGGACTTCTTTTGTGTTTCATTCTCGTGCTTCTTGGCTTCTCTTTCAAATTTTCTCTTACATAGTTCGATATCCTTTCGCTCTATTTTATTTCCTTCTTTGCGGCAGCCAGTGCCCCACCACTCCCCGACGCCCCTTATCCCTGCCGTATGATCGTGTGCGAGCCCCACTTTCCTTACTATTTATTGACAATATTCGCGACTTATAAAAGACCAAACCGAGGAAACCTTGTTACTCCGAATTTACGCCAGTTTTTGGCGTCTGCCGCGGCTAGCGTGGTAAAAGCTGCTGTTCAGCTGGCACACTTGCGTCACGTACTTATTCCCGATTCGTCGAAACTTGCCCAAGTTTTGGATTTGCAGTGGGTTTGCTCAGCGGGTGAGGACCCGGCAAATCGATACCACCGCCTTTCTTGAGAAGAAACCTGTCGCGCCGTTCTTGTTCTGACGGAGGTTGGAAAGATGTTATCCGAGATCGTTCCGCTCCCCTCGATCGGGGAATGGTCTGTCTTTAAGTCTTTTGATCTGTTAGTTGCGAAGATTATCATAAAATAGCAAGGAGTAAAAGCGAGGGAAAAAGGGACGTTTTTGGGAATGGTGGGGAAAGGACTGCTGCGAAAATACAGAATGGGGCAAGAGGTTCGTACGCACCTAATGATCGGGAAAGAGGACTGTGTTTGGGGGTGACGGGATAATGACGGCGAAAAATAAACAAAAAAGAAAGAGAGGACCACAAATCATCGAAAAAGTAGAACTAACTAAACAAGAAGTAAGCGCAAGATACGGCAGGGGAAAGGGACGTGGGAGTGGTGGGTTGCAAACTGCCGACGAGGGGTATCAACTCGGGGATACCTACCAGGGGTTCCAACAGCAACGAAACATCTGAAGTAAACAAAGCGGGCGGGCGGGAAAGTAGAAGAGAATGCTCGCCGTTGGGTTGCAACCTGAAAAGTGCCTTTGGGTTTGGGTTCGGCACTCCGCTGCGCGTGGCTGCCACGAACGAACGTGCATTTTCCAATTTCTCGCACCCCAAAAGCTGCTTCCCACCCTCCGTGTGCCCCGAATCTCATGGCTTACACTACAGAAAAAGATGGCTTCTTGATATTTTTGCCGCGCGTGAAGAAAGAACTTTCAAAGGTACAATAACCAAACCCGAAGAATCCAGAACCCCCCCAAAACTCAGAGGAATTAAAAAAAAAATTTCACAAACATCGCCCAATCGTCATGAAGTAGAAATGGCGAGCTCCATAATGAGGCGTGAACATGCATCGAAAAAGGCAAAGGCGGTGAGATTTACAGAGTCCATTTCCTCTCCCTTGCCGGCTGGCGTTACCCCCTCGGTGGGAGCTTCAGGGGTTTCCATGGGGCTAGTCTGCACGAGCATGTTCGGGGACGCGTTCTTGAAGTCAACAAGGTAGTTGTTCGTCTCGACCTTGTACAGTTGGATGTCGACTTTCACCACGCAGCCGCTGGCAGAAACGTGCCGACATCGAATGTGGAATGCGTTGATGGGTTTCCATTGCTGGACCGCAAGAGCTGTGTTTTAGCATGCGAATTGAAAGCAAGTGCGTGCAACGAACCATTCCACAGTTTTGCAACGCCCGGTATATCTCAAGCATGATGTCAAACGGGTCGCTTCTCGATCTTATACCAAAGTGCCACTTCGTTCGAGATTTGCTTTTCACTTTGATTCCCGTTCCGACGGTGGGTGTGGGTGACTCTGAAAGTGGTCGTCAGCGGTACGGAAGGAATTGTGAGTTTCCCACCCACCATCTTTTTTTGACAGTGATGACTTGAGAACTTTGATGGAGGAAACAATTGGCGCAGCAGGCTCGTTTTCGGGTTTGTCCACATCCTTCGGAATATTAGAGGAGAAGAACACAATGAGTAAAGCTCACCATGACTGGAGGGTGAGGTGGCGAGAATAGCAGCTGCAGGTTTCGCCCTGTAAAAGACTAGATCAGACCATGAATGAACCTATCGCTCAACCTACCTCCTTTGAGTATCCGACGGTAATCTTGGGTGAGCTGGCAGGCAACTTTAACTTGATTGTTCTCTTCATCTATTAATGCCGCTTTCACGAAATCGTCCGTAAGGCTCATTTTCTGAGGAGGCTATCTAAGAACAACCCTATAACGTTAAAACGTACCCTAGAGATTTCCGATATGACTGCCTCGTCAATGTTTGTCAGGGAATCACCAGTATTCTTCTCCGGTTTCAAGTAGTCTGGTAGCCCAACATTAAACCACTCCTTCTTCCTGTTAAAACGTGAGAAAATGAAAAAGAAACCCAACAACGCACCTTATTTCAGCAATGGTTATTCGTTTCAAAGGGTCTACGGTTAGCATTGCTTGCAAGAGTGACTTCGTCGCAGGAGAAAGGTAGTTGGGAAGGCTGAATACGCCACCTATTCGCCGTTAGTTTTGCCATGAAGCGAGAACTTTTGCAAACCATTGATCTTTTTAAAAAGGTTGGGGATGTAATCGTCATCGAACGGCAAACGGCCGCAAAGCATGACGTATAAAATGACGCCGCAGCTCCAGACATCAACTTCAGGCCCTTCATAAAGTCTGGATGGATTGAAGGCACCAGTCTCAGCTGTAAATTAGATGTCAAAGACACTCACTTTCCAGAGATAACTTCCGGAGCTGCGTAGTTTGGGGAACCTGCAAATTGTCGTCGGTTTTCAACTTCTTGTTCAAATAACAAGGCGTACCGCAACTGGTTTTAAGAAAGTCGCCGTCGGACATGATGTTGGAGAGCCCAAAATCAGCAATCTTAACCTGGTTCCATTCGTCCAAAAGAACGTTTTCCGGCTTTAGGTCCCTAAAAGGACGAATCAGTGAAGGGCGTAATAGTCTTGCCGCCTGTGGTCTCACCGATGGACGATCTTCCGTTTGTGGCAGTACTCCACAGCGCATATTATCTGTTGAAAGAATCGGCGTGCGTCGTCCTCCGTCATCTTGGAGGCAGTTAACCATGGCACAATAATGTTTTTGACCCACCCGTCCGCGCTCGACGATGTAATTGAACAGCTCGCCACCAGCGTACTCGATCACCTGGAAAGAGGTCAAAGCGCTTTCCGGCGTCGAGCGCATACAAACCATAATGATGTCAGTAGGTGTCGTGATGACTTCGTACCTGCAGTAAAATGTCAGGTCAGCGCACCCAACGCGTTACTGTTGGCTTACAATTTAATGATGTGAGGATGGCGCAGCTGTTTCAAGTACTGAGAGTTGTGTAGTCAGCTCCAGTTGATCGTGGAGGCTTGCACGGAGAACTCACTTGAATCTCTCGCTTCACTCGACCGACCATATCCATGTTTGCAATTCGCTTGCGATTGACGATCTTCATCGCCACCTTGTGTCCCGTGACCGAGTGGACGCCAACTGAGATGTCCATCAGTGAACCTTCCTGCCTGCAAATGAACCCAAACAGCTCCACCAATGGATTCTTCATCGTTCATGGAGTCGGTCGTTGCGGAGATTTGAAGCGATACGCACGTTTGACCTTTCCGAAAGAGCCTACGCCGAGCGTCTCGACAAGGGTATAGTTGCCGATCTTGATCTGTGACATGGTTGGCTTTTGCCTGTCGGTTCGATTGAATTGTTTCGCCCAGTCCAAAAAGCGCTCAAACCCCTCTGATGCTCAAAGCAAAGGCCCCAGCACAGCCCCCGATCGTGCGCGAGTTGAAGATCAAGACCGGCGTTCTCAAAAGGTATGGCATCGCACAGCTGCAAACCCCAACTTGCTCCACGAGAACTATCCTCCGATATTTAAGGCCTGACTGTGACATTGGCCCCCCTTCCTCGCCCAATCTCCTCAATGGAGACTCAAGAAGGAGCTTGCCGCCTACGAGCAAGAGGCCGTTCAGCAGCAAGAGCGGATCGACCGACTGGTCGCAGCGAACGCTGACTTCTATGACATCAAGAAGCAGGTGAATTCTAGTGTCACCACCGATCCGTCAACAAAACCAACCCACATGTACCAAAAACAAAGCGAGAGGTTTTAGATGAAACAACACAGATGCTTCCAGACTGTAAGCTTAGGCTAGACGCGGCGAGGACCGACCTGGAACGCGTCCTTGAGAGTTTTCCGGTGGGTGTGCTCTGGACAGTCCTCCTACGCCCGTGCCACCATTGCTGAATGCCTGTTCCGTCTTTTCTTTCCCTTTCCTTGTCTTCCGCTGGGGGTGGGCTTATGCGCCAACTTCGTTACCCCATCCGACCTTTGCCCCCGCCCGCAGTCCGACGTTGTTGCAGCCGAAGATGTGGCGGCCGCGAAGGAGGCCTTGGAAGCGCAGTGATGAGCGACAGTGGGACTGAGGGCGAACAAAAAACCTTTTTTTTTTTTTTTTTTTCGTCAGCGGGGTTGCCTCCCACCAGCGAAACCGGAAAAAAGCCAAAAAAAGAAAGAAATTTCTGGTCTGTCGTCTTGTGACTTGATTGCTGCAGTGCAGAAACTGGTGTCTTCCTTTTCTTGAGAGCGGCAGCGGCAATGACGGACGCCGAGAAGACCCAGAAGGTGGCGGAGGTGCGCGCTATGCTGACCCCCACCGAAGTGCCCATGGTCAACGATGCGGTGAGTGAGTTGACAAAGACCGCTTATTACTGTTTTCTTTGCGTGTCTGTGTGTGTGTGTGTGTGTGTGTGCGTGAGGGTGGAGTGTTTGGGCGTGTTTAGGTGATACAAGTTGGGTCCCTTATTGCGCTTCTTGTTCGCGATCGCACTTGGGTGGCGTCCTCCTGCTCGTCACCTACCCTTCACCGTCGCCCTTCAGGATATCCATCGATTCCTTGTGGCTCGTTCGTGGAACGTTGCCAAAGCGTACGATCAGCTCCACGGCTGGACCGAGTGGCGTCGCGCCAAGAAGCTCGACCAGCGGCCACTCATGGGAGAGGGAATCCCGTTCCTTGCGTCTGTCCGTGGCTACAAGACCGTACCCGACGTTGACGTCGACATGAACGATCCCCGCCATTCCCCGTACTTTGCAAAGATGTACAAGTGCATGGGGGGTCTCAGCTTTCACAAATTTGATAAAGACGGCCTTCCTCTGGTGGTGAGTGCTTCGAAAAGCTCCGACGGGCTTGTGCCACGATTGATCGTCAATTCTCACCCTCCCCAGATTGAGAGAGTTGGGCTTTACGACTCGAGGAGACTTGCCCATATCTGCACCCTTGATGCCCTTCTGGAGCTTCACACAGATTTGCAGGAGTATTTGTTCCGCAAATTGATGCCAGAAGCCTCTGACCGAAAGGGCACGCTTGTTGATAAGGTAGAGAAGACGTACTAAAGACCGAACGATTCGCTGACGAAGGTTGCAAACGCGTAGCAATGCGTTATTTTCGACTGTACAGGAATGGGACTCCACCAGTTTTACATGCCTGCTATGGGGCTTCTGCGGGCCGTTGCGGACAATGACGCCAAATATTACCCCGAAAGGCTGGGAAGATTGTTTTTGGTGAACAGCCCGCCTGTGTTTCAGAAGATTTGGGTTATGATCAAGCGTTGGTTGGACAAGGGTATCTTGGAAAAAGTCCATATCCTAGGCAGTGACTACAAGGAAGTGCTTTTGAAGTACATTGACGCTGACAACCTTCCGGAGGTAATTTGAGTATGCCCTTTCTATTAGTTTCAGAAACTGAAGCCTCAAAGTATTTGGGAGGATCGTGCACTTGCTCTCACTCCAGCAATCGGGTGCGTTCCCCGTAACCCCCCTGACCTCACCACGGAAGTCGACACATTCTCCGAGTCTGGCCTCTTTGAAGGACTCCAGCCAACCGCACACCTATGAAGTCAACGTGCCAATGGAGGAGCTTGTTTTAACATCGTCGTCCAAGCTCAATTACCGGTTCAAGTCGTCCAAGAAGCCCGTCCAATTTGAAATTCGATACCGGAAGTGGGGCAAAGACGAAGAAGTTCCCGTCGTCACCCGTTCTGTGGTCGACAGCCACATGACGGTTATTCGCGGATCGATTAATGCGGAGCCTGGCGTTTACACACTAATCTGGACCAAGTCGCAGGCGAAGGGCTTGGCTGGTCTCAGCCTTGTTGGTTCCGTCTCCGTAGAGTACGAGGCGGAGGTCATTTTCGAGGAAATGCCAGCCAGTAATGCAGATGGAAATGTCGCATCTGTTCAAGGGGGGGTGGAGAAGATTGGAGTCTCGAAAGGAGAGGAAGAGGACGATGACGACGACGAGTTTGTGGACGCCGACTAATTATTTTTCTAATCGTGGGAAAAGCCGTTTGTGGTTGTTGGTTGATTGGTTCGTTGGTTGGTGTGGGTTGGGGGGGGTGTGGCGCAATAGAACTTGTCGCTTCCTCCATTTTCTTTTCTTTCTCCCTGTCACGACCTTCACAATATCATCATGGGCTCTGGGTGAGTTTGGCTGTATGGCTTCCTCGTCCTCGCGACGACCCCAACCAGATTAGATGTCCTCAGCAGCCTTGACTTGCCGACTTAGAGTAGCGTGCGATTCGTCCGATCTGCAGCGTGCTGGAAGATCATCGATTGGTAAACTGGGAAGCGTTCACCAGTTTTCCTCGATGACCCGTGTGCTTCAGATTTTCGATCTTGCATCCCCTTGTTGGACCGATCGCTTCCACCTGCGTCAACTCAGTTGACCCTGACCGTACTTGTTGCCCCATCACTCTTTCTTCAGAATCAACCTGAAATCGCAGAAGCGGATCGCCGCCGCCGTGCTCAAGTGCGGCAAGAACAAGATCTGGCTTGACCCCAATGAGACCTCCACCATCGCCGCCGAGAACTCTCGTAACGCATCGTTTCGTTCCCCTCCCCCCACCTCGAAGTCTGCTTCTTACTCATTTTGTATTGCCTACTTCCCCAGGCAAGGGCATCGCCAAGCTCGCGAAGAACGGTCTGATCATCAAGAAGAAGACCGCCATCCACTCGCGCTTCCGTGTCCGCGAGAAGCTCGCCGCCAAACGTCTTGGCCGCCACACCGGCACCGGTAAGCGCCGGGGTACCGCCGAGGCCCGTATGCCCACCTCTGTCCTCTGGATGCGCCGCCAGCGTGTCCTGAGACGGATGCTCCGCCGCTACAGGGAAGCTGGCAAGATCGACAAGCACCTCTACCACGTCCTCTACCTGAAGTGCAAGGGTAACGTGTTCAAGAACAAGCGCGTCCTTATGGAGTTCATCCACAAGGCGAAGGCTGACAAGGCCCGTGCCAAGCTGCTGGCTGACCAGGCCGAGGCGCACAGGAACAGGACCAAGGTGGGCTGAATCACTTGCCCTATTTCTTGACACGTCCACCCTAACTCTGTTGTCTTTCCAGGCTGCCCGCGAGCGTCGTGCTCAGCGCATTGCGTCGAAGAAGGAGGAGCTTCACGCCGAGAAGTAAATGTCGCATGGGTGATGAGGGACGAACTGGTCGTGATGAGGATTTGCGTGTCCTTCGCGGCCAATGGGGCGCAGATGATGGGGGCTGTTGTTTTCTCCTCCAAACTCCCAATAGTATTTGATACAAAACGTGTTTTTGCGTTCTGGGGTATTGCAGTTTAGCCCAGCACCCTCATTCCGTGCTCAAAACATTCCAGCGGGCCCATTGTGATCCATTCAATCAACTCTCGGCCTAATTGGCACGAGCGCTAAAATTCGCACGATCCGCACGCGTAAGAAAATCTCAAGCCGCCCAAGTTCATTTTTCCTGGTCACCGTGCCTTTGTTTTCTTTGTTTGCTTCCTGAGGGTATTCCTCGCTCCTACCTCTTCTATTTGATTGAGGAATCATTTCTGCGGCATAAATTAAGAACACCAGTGGGCGCACAATGTTGCTGCTCTCGACCCTCAACCGTGTCTGACCTGCCAAGCAGCGAGAAGACCGGAATACTCTGTTTCTGTCGAAGAGCATGCCTCTTCATCCTTTTGTTCAGTGTAAATCTGAAATGAAGCAGTTGGCACCGATTTGTCGTCTCCTTTCAAGGTCCGCCATTAAAAAAAATTCGCTAGCAAGCCGTTGACGGATAAAACAAGCCACCATTGATCGACGTGGATATTCGTATTGCCACTTTCTATTAAAGCAAGGAGATTTACACCGACGGCACACTCGCGGGCGCCCGTTTCGCCCCAAAATCCGCCCGCAAACCCAGGTATGCGCGACCGCTACCCGGCGCCGTCCCCCGCCGTCTCCCTGGTCACGTACACCGTCATGACAGGACAAAACTCGTTCCACGTTTGCCGCTCGCCCCCGTCGTCCTCGTGCCCCTCCAGGTCTGCCGAATACTGCCGCCACCCGTAGTACGCCAAGAACCCGGCGTCGCCAAAGCGCGTCGTCGCGCCGTCGCGCGGCAGCGCGCGCACCCGGAACGGGTCCGGGTGGAAGTCGACGAGCACGGGCTCGCCGGCCGCCAGCTCTGGGAAGCAGCTGCCGTCGTCGTCGGCGCTGGCGCCGCTGGTGGTGGCGGCGAGGGTCGCGGCATCGAGAGTGACGGAGACGATGGATGCGAGACGGGGCAGCGGCGCGGGTGGGGGCGGCGCGGTGGGTGCGGCGGCGGCACCGAATGTTGGTTGCGAAGCGGGTGCGGGCGGCGGTTCGGCGGCGGCGGCGGCGGCAAAGAAAATGTGGTGGCTGCGTCTGTCGACGGTGGTCGGGGTGTAGTCGAGGTCGATGCAGAAGAACGCGTGCAGCGGGGCGGGCGGTTCGATGACGCCGTCCTCGTGGCGTAGGGTGCGCATGGCGAGGAAGGCAAAGCGGCCGAGGACGGCGATGCCCACACAGCGGACTGGGCAGACGGAGGTATCGGCGCTGCGGTCGTCCGTGGTCGGACGGTGGCAGCGCAAGGTTGCGGCTGTTAGCTGGCTCAGCTCGGCGCCGCGGACGATTGCGGCCGCGGAACTGCTTTCGCTGTTGTTGAGGATGAGTGGCGAGTCGGGTTGTACCATCGCGGCGGTTATGGCATCGAGTCTGGTATGGGCCAAGCGGTTTTCGAGCGAGTATGTCAGGTACAAGATGCCGTCCATCTCGCCAACGGCGACAATGCGGTCGACGCTGTGGACAGCGGCGGCGTGGATGTGGGCCATATCGAGGTCGTGATGGTAACCGTCGCCGGTCGAAGTTTGAATGTGCACCACTCCAGTGGTTTCGCCGCTCTCGACGTCCACGGACGTGACCAGAAACGAGTCGTTACCAGCCCACAGCAATGTGCTGCAACCTGAGAACGCTGACGCCTTGAGGCTTTTAGCACTCTGAGGTTGTCCGTCGCCAAAGAGGGTGTCGGCAGCGGGGTCGACGGCGCGAAAGAAACCCACGACGCGTCCGTTCTCAAGCGACCGGTAGGTCGTACGGCCGTCTGGGGACACTTTGCTGCGGATACCGCCGGCCCAATCGCGGTAAAAGGTCGCGAGCCAACCATCTCCAGTACTTCGTGGCGACAGGATGGGATCTCTTATTTCGTGAGACTTGGATAAGGTCTTCCACAGCGGTTCGGTCTCCGTACGGACACACTGAACGTAGCCAGGCGGAAGGAGTTCGGACAGGTCCAATTCACTTTCGGCGAGAAGCTCTTGGACGCTTGCATCGTCAGCTTCGTAAAATGTGTCCATTGATCGAGACGACGACGACATCTGATCCGAATCAATCTCCACAGCATTGGAGCTGTCGTCCTCGTGATCTTCAGCATCAACAGCCGTTGTCCACTCAGGATCAAAGGCCCACCGATCGAGACGCAAAGGCTGAACAACGCGGACCACCTCTCCACACATAATGCGAAGGGCGTTGTAGTAGACCCCACGCCAGGTCCGGGTGCGCGGGGACAGGGCAAACTCGTCGCGGTCTTGGGCGATGTCGTCGGCGTCGCTGAACACCTGGGGAGGCGCCCAAGCGAAGCCAAAGTCGCGGAGGCAGGCTGGGCACCAAAGGAGGGCGTCGAAGGAAGGATCGAGGACGATGGCCCTTGCGTAGCGTGACAGCTCGGAGAAGGCAAGGAGCGGTCGTGCAGCGATGGGAGGCCATCCCCGGCCGCCTGACCATGACGCATGCACATCGTCCTCGATGGCTGCGAGAACGAGCAGAAAGGCCACTCGTGCGACCAGCTCGGGCGGGAGGGTGCTGAGGGGGTTGGCGGCTGGATGCGGCGACAACTTCGACATGGAGGTGACGAACGTGGCTCCGTGACTTTCGTCGACTTGTGTCCAGTCGCTCGGACATACGGCAAACTGGGGTGAGAAACCTATAATTGACAATGCACAGCATCCACCACGACGATCGTGTCCTTTTCGCTTGTGCTAATCCAGGGGCTCGTCCTCTCTTCATTCTCTTGCTGCCCTATTTGAGGAGGCTTTTCTATTAGTCGTTAAGGCTGAGTTTCTGGAGACTCAGCTTGTCGGCCAATTGCGCTGAAAATCGCGTCTGCCTTTTTGTGAATAACCTCGACTGGCTTCAGAGGACGAATGAACAGATTCGGGACCGGGACGAGCGAGGTCACTATGGAATTGCCTTGCGACGACGTCATGTTCAATCGTCCTCTGAAGAGCGAGTCGAGGTGTTTGCGCGCGATACCATCCGCTTGAGCACAAGCTGGCTTGGTTTGCTGGCAGTGTGACCCAGGGCATATAAGTCGGTTTCCGTTGCAGTTGCGGTTGGCCCAGGACGAAACACGGCCGCTGATTCAGGAGCAATTCCCTGGGAAGCCAGCCGGCCGATCAGACCCACACAGAAAGGGAAGCCGCTGTTGATGGATCAGCGACGGAGTCGATGGACCAGCGACAGGAGTTGATTGGCTAGCGCCCGTGTATTCCGTGTTGCGGACTCCCTTTCCGTGGAGGATTCAAAAGGGGAACGGAGAAAGTGCCGACACTGCTACTGAGACGTTCGGAGCTTGCTTTTTGCGATGTTTGTTCGGAAGTCATCCAATCGCAGCGTTCATGGGCCGTTAAGGCGCTTGATACTCCAGAAGAACCCATGCAACTTGTCCCTTTCAACCCCCTTTTCAGACTCTGTATGGGACGTCTTTGTTGACAAAGGTCAAGTGGGACTAAGAACACAAGAACACAATTGCGGCCGCTTTCTCCGATCTCTACACCACAATATCCCCGTGGGCACTGCGGTTGAGCTGGTGGACCGAGGAAGACATGGATGATTTCCCCACAAACGTCGCAAAGAGCAAGCTCCGAACGTCTCGTATGGTGAGGATTCTGCCATTCAGGCACTAAAATATTGTGCGTAAGGAGTTGCTTATTCGGTCCTGCCTGTGGTGTTCCTTTATGGCGAGTTGCTGCCCGCAGGTGCAGCCAGCTGTATTCGCCCTCTGGCTTCGCACGCACGCGCGCAGAATGATTTCATCCACTTTCACCGTACAGATTTAAACACAGAGACAGGTCGACTGCTCCCGACGGCGTAAAAAATTGCGAACCACATGCATCACATTCGCAAAACTTCAGGTGGAATCGGTCATTTAAGGTTAGTGTAAAAGATCCCCAAAGCTTGGCTCCTGTTGGTCTCCCCGTTGCCCGACGCGAACGATGCGAGGCACCCTTCGACAGTGAAACTTCCATGACTCCATTTCTAAAATGCAGGGTTGTCATTGAAAAGGAAAAACGTTGACCAAATAGAAAGGGTGAAAACATACCAGCATTCCCGTTCTCCCGTCAAAGCACTGGAAGAGGCCCTGAGACCCGGCGTACACGTTTCCGTCCGCGTCAGCCAGCAACCGAGGGATGCTGCCGAGGTTCGGCCACCGGTCCGGCTTGTACGACCACATCACGGCGCCGGTGGAAGGCCGCAGTGCCCACAGGTGGCCCCGCATGTGGACGAAGAACGGCCGGTCGAGGTCCTCGGGCAAACGCATCCCGCCGCCCGGCTGGTACGGCGGGAGAGGGTCCGGCGACCGGTCTGGTGCGGTCGGATGCACTCCGCCGCCCACAATCATTGAGAGGGTGCCGCTGTCCCGCCGGTCGTCGGTCCACAGGACCTTGCCGTCGACCAGGGAGATGCGCTGGACGCCGAGCCCGCTGGCGATGATTGCGGTCTGCGACGCTGGGAGCGGGATGATCCCGCTGGGGTACGGTGCCCCGCGGCTAGCGAGCGGAAGTTCAAAGTACTTCGCGCCGGTGTGAGGGTCGCAGGCACCGACATATCCCAATCCGGCGTAGAATATTGCTTTGGAGAGTTTGCTGGGTTCTGGGTACGCCGGGAAGGGCGCAGGAACTGAAGGGTCATAGTAAATGGGGTGATGTAACTGGCTGGATCGCATTGTTGCCAGGGTGTTGAAAGTTCTGACAGACGTGTCCGCCAACCAGAGCTTGATTTGAGTTGGAGGAAAGGGGATACAGAGTCACGGACGACACGGAGCGTCGAGCGAAACGAGACAAATCACATATTACCTGGGTTCCTCTGTACGGATCCAAGGCCCAGACCTTGCCGCTACCTGCGACGTACAGGACCCCGTCCTCAATCAGCAGAGCGGGCACGTCCGTCGCGCCGGCGCTGAATCCCTTGATGGTCTCAAAAATCCAGAGGCTTTTCCCGTCGCTGACCCGGCGGGCGCGGACCACAGCGCGGCCGGCGGTGAAGAGCACGTCCGAGAGCGGCGATGCGGCGGCGGCGGCGGCACCAGCGTTTGCGTTTGCCTGCGCGTGGTGTGTCCCGTGCTGCGCGGGGGCGGTGGCGATCGTGGTGTGGCCGTCGTCGTTTACGCCGTTGAGCTTGTCGTGCGCCCACCGCTGGGCACCAGGTGGCGGCGAAGAGGGCGCGGACGGACCAGCCGGCGGTGACCAGCAGGGAGCGCGACGGAGGGTGCGGCTGGATGACGACTGGGCGCCGCGGGAGCCAGTCCTTGTGCCAGACGCTGCGGCCGGTGGCCTTGTCGAGGGCCTCGACGCGGCCGAAGCCGCCGAGGAAGAGCAGGTGGGACTCGGGCTCCGCTGACGCCATCATTTATAATTTATCTGTTTTCGAAGACAGAGGAGACAACCGCGCAGCCAGAATATTTTTTTTTTTTTCGGCCGGCTGTCTTCAGGCACGCAAGAGACACAAACTATGACAACAATAATGCCAAGCCCCAAAACAAGGACAGCAATCACCGTTGCGTCTGTTCTGCTTGAAAGTAGCCCCAAAAAGCTGGTTTTTTTAACTTTATTATCCCACGCAGCCGGAGGCTGCATAACGGGAAGAGTGTGCTCCAAAAAGCTGCACCTCTTCGTTATTATTACAGTGGTGATATTTGTGTTTCTTCGTCGCCAACGTCGGCCGTTGAACGAGTGATCCTACCAAACAAACACTCACCCACAACCCCCAACAACATCTCACAGCCCAAACCGCATCGGCGTTCCAGGCTCCCTCCTGCTCTTGCCCGTCCCTGGCGTCCAAATCTTGGTCCGCGGCGTCGGCGCCGCATCCCGCTTCAGCGCCTCGGTCCTCCGCCGCTCGGTCGCCCTCCGCAACTCGACCTCCATGCTCTGGAGCTCTTCGCGGTCTTGTCGCCGCTTGTCCTATATGAAGAAACGAGAGTCGTTCAGTAATTGTTAAACAACGCCAGATTATTTTTTTTTTCGCGTCACAGCACCCCACCATACCTTCTGACTGAATCCGGCTTCTTTAATGCTGAAGAACATTGGGCCGAGCTCGGCAAGCCATTGTCCGTCAACGGCTGTAACGCACTGCATGTATTCCTTGCGCGTCATGATAAGCTCATGGTACACAATGTAGTCGGGAGTATAACCCTAGGAGTGATTCAAAGTCAGCCATAACGGAGCCGCGCTCAATATACTACACGTACCCGGCCGTACAGCGCACTTGTGGGATGCAGATGGCAGGGCATTCCAGTCCGCATATTCACATATTCCCCAATACCTTTTAGCCGTGCGGCTTGGAAAAAGAAAGACGAGCATATGCATTTCCTAAACGAAGAACCTCAGCAGCCGCCACGGAGGAGGGACATTTTTCACCAACCGTATTACATCCCAATTGTTTCCGCAAGAAACAATCCCCAGCTTCTCCGTTTTCATGATGTCCACCAACTGCGTCCGGACTTCACGCGCTTTCCGGAGCGCCTTCGGGTGGAGAAAATGGTCAATACACCATGAGTCGCGGTACCTGCGAAATATAAATGACTAGAGTCAGTACCTTGTCTGCAACCGTCGCGCAGTGGCCTCACCCATTTACTTTCCACTGCGAGTAAACATGGAATAGGGTAAGATGGTCGCTCTCGCCAACCATGAACTTTTCTCGGGCGGCATCGCTCTGCTCAGCGCGCTCTTTTGGCCGATAGAAAATCGTCGGTACCGACAACATCGAGACAATAGTCTGCACAATTTCATTAGTCTTGCAAAGCGATCACAAAAGAAACGAACCAGTATCTCGTCGGAGCAGCCCATCTCACATGACGTAATCAGCATTTTCGAAAGCGAGGGGTCAAGAGGAAAGTCGACCATCTGTCGCCCAAGCGAAGTAAGTTCGCCGGTGTTGTCAAGAGAGCTGAGCACCCAGAGTTGGTACATCGAGTTGAGGATAGTTTCCTAATATTAAATCGAGAAAGAAACGCGCATATAAAAACCGAAAGACGGTAAGCGTCCAAAGGAAGAAAAAAAAGAAGAAAAATAAAAAGGTTCTACCTGCGGCGGTGGATCCATGAACTCGAAATCGAGTAGGTTTTGCACACCCAGCGATTTCAAAAGGAGGACGACGTTGGCAAGGTTGATACGTTGAATTTCTGGAATGTTGTTGAGAAACATTTCCTGTCGAAACGCGGCTTCGGTGTACAAGCGGTAGCAAGTGCTGCCATAATAAACATGGTTAACCTTCAAGAAACCAGTGTCATTTGGCCTACCCGGCACCAGTCCGTCCGGCTCTACCCGTTCGCTGACCAGCGTTCGCCTGACTGATCGGGGTAATCTGAAGCGAATCCATACCAATCTTAGGATTGTAGACCTTAACTTTCGAGAAGCCTAACTAGCACGTAAGGAGGAAAGTACTTTATGGAAGCGAAATAAAGGAACATTACCAGTGTCCACAACGTACATTATACCATCAACTTAAATAATATAATGTCAGCCAAACCCCGTAGGCTTGAGGGTAACATACCTGTAAGTGAAGTTTCGGCGATGTTTGTAGCAACAATACATTTTCTTGCTGAATTATCCGCCCGTTCGAAGATTTTTGCCTGAAGATCGGCTGGGAGCTGCGAGTAGATAGGCAAGACACTGAGGGGTGCAACGTCGTCCTAGCTGCTCCAAACGCTCTAAATCACAGTCACGGGTTAGACGGATACATTGTGAGATTCTGCCAAACCATTGATGACTTGGCATGTCACTTCAATGTCTTCTTGACCGGTCATGAACACAAGAATGTCGCCAGGAGGATGGGACAAGTGAATTGTTAGGACTTGCTTCACTGCACTATCCACGTAATCTTCACAAGGATTCTTGCTGAACATGATTTCCACCGGAAATGTGCGACCCGGAATAGTGAAAATTGGAACGTTCCCGAAGAATGTCGAAAACTGCGAAAGATAAAGTTAGGTATGAAATCGCAATACCAATCTCACCTTTTCTGCATTCATAGTGGCCGACGTCACAATTAACTTCAGATCTCGCCGTCTAGACATTACTTCGCATAATGAATTAGAAGCCTGTCTGCGTGCACGACAAGTTCAGTCATACTTCGCTTCAGTAGACCCATCAAAACATCCGTGTGCAAGGATCTCTCATGCGCCTCATCCATAATAATTGCGCTGTAATGATCCAGGTCCCGTTTCGTCAGTGTTTCGCGAAGCAGCACTCCATCGGTCATATCTAATAAATGTTAGGGCGGCGGCGATAGGCAGAAGGCACCTACATTTGATGACAGTCTTTGAGGACGTACAATCCTCAAAGCGGATAGCGTAGCCCACATCGTCACCTAGTTTGACCTTCCATGTCGTATCAGAGCCAACAAAGTAAACACGATTATCTCAGATCTACCTCCATTTCTTCGCTGACACGCTTCGCCACAGACATTGCCGCTACTCGACGAGGCTGAGTGCAGCCGATCATGCCGTAACGGCCATATCCGTCCTCGTTTAGGTACTGCGTCAATTGAGTGGTCTTTCCGGAGCCTGTTTCTCCAACCACAATCACAACTACAAAACAAAATAGAGTCAGCCTCAAAACGACGAGTACTTCTGGTCACCGCACTTTGATTGTCCCTGATTACTTGCAAAAGCTCCTCCCGCACCGCGAAAACCGGGAGGTACTCTCTCTGTTCCCGCATTGTCTTGGAGCGAGCAAAGGCACTGACGGCGTCCGACTTTTCCTTCAAATGCGAAGAGAACTTTGACTCGCCATCGACAGCGACACCACTAGCTGCCTCCGCCTCGTCTTTCTTGACTAGTCCCATTATGTTACCTAACGCAGTTCCTTCAAGCTCGAATTTCGACGCCGCCTGAAGGGGTAAACAGTTACCATACAAGGTTTGGTGGATGGTCGACGGCAAACCTTTTTCCGCTCCTCCTGCTCTCGCTTTTCCCGCACGAGTTTGCTGCCAGCACGAGAGAATACAGCCAAATCTGCTGTTGGGTCTTTGACGATCTGAACAGGTTCCACTTGTTTCGTGAACACAATCTTGCCGTCCAAAAACGGGGGGCGAATGTCTCGGACGAGTATGTGCACTCGGGACTGTGGAACGACGGAAAGAGTCGCAAATTGAGTGAAGGTCGGAAATCCATCAAACTCCGACACCCACCTCATGATCGTCGTCAGCGTCGAATCTTGCCTCTGCTCTTTGAACGACACCACTGGTCAGCATGCGGTTTGTTTCCCACAGATCATTGTCCCGATTATATTCGGCCTGACGGGCGGTGACCTTTTTGGCCACCGCCTGCTGCTGTTGGGCCTCTTTCTGCGTGTAGTACTCGTCATAGTCGGCAAACAAGTGAGCCGCGTCCTCGGCCGCACCAGACTCCTCTTGGTTGTACCACTCTCTGTCAAGCCGCAGCTCCTCCGAGTCCCAATCCCCGTCTGGAACTGCATCGGCATCGTTGGACTGATTGGCCAGGCCGGCGGGCTCGTCCTTTTGCGGTTGAAGTTGGCTCTGGGCGTAAAAAGCGTCAAGGGCAGCTGTGCGCGTGCGATCGAGTTGCATGGAGGAAGCAACGATGCCGCGTGTGTTTCCCTTTTCACGGTGAGCAGGCACGGCGGGTTTCACGAACGTGATGCGCTCGGGCGGGTCCTCCACGACTGCGGACGAGGACTGGGTGCCCGAGTTGTCTGGCGGCGGCCGTCGGAGTTGCAGCCCGCCGACCTTGGGCTTGACGAAAACGTCGCTGGCGCCGGAAGCAGAGTCTTCAGAGTCCCACTGCGACGTTGAGGCGAGCTTTACTCGCTTCGACACCGACGAGTACGAGGCAGCGGAGGACGAGGATGGGGACGACGACGGCGCGGAGCCTGGGGCGGTTGCCGACCGTTCTGCCAGCTCCATCCGCTTCTGGGCGGCGAGGCGATCGAGGCCGAGGAGCGAGGTTCCCAGGTACGCCGCCGCCACCGCTCGTGCCGGAGGCATCCGGCTTCTTCCTGATGGTAAGTCCGCCCTTTAGCGGGACGAATGGCGACGAAAGCTTTGATTGCGGGGAGTGGCGGTGCTGCTGCTGGTTGTGCCGTTTGTCGCGATGAAGATGCTCGCCGCGATGCTCGCCGTCGTCCTGTTGAGACGATGATGATGATGATGACATGGCACGTGCAGTCAAGCCTGACAAGACAAGTGTGTGTCTTTTGCTTCCGTTTTATTTTGGTCGCAGACTCCAAGCACTGTGATTGACCGGGGTAAGCTTACTTGCTGCCTTTGAATAATGCACAACGTGATCCATTCGAAACGTCCACCACAGGTCTTACGTTCGTTCGAAAGAATTGAAAGGCGAGTTAAAGGGGACAGTCGCTGTAATCGCCCGAGTGCCGAGCATTGGTCTCTTATCTGCACGGCTGCGACTTCCTCGCGCAAATTGTTGCAGCCAATGTTGCGACTCACGAACAAGTGAGACATTTATCTTCTTGATTGCATAAGTCTCAGTGTTTATACCTAATTTTATGCTCTCGCAAATTCGAATCATCCCTTCCTCGAGCGAATGCACAGGGTCGAAGTCGGTGCCATGACACAATGTCGATGCAGTAAGTTAGAGCACAGAGACTTCCTCCCAAAGAAAGCGCTTGTTAACCTTATGGAAATCGTAGCATTTACATGTTTATTTCTCCGTCCCTAGTGGCGCACAAAATTGTAGTGGACCAAGGTTAGATGACATAAATTTTCTGCCCACGCTTCAAGCACTAGTGACTTCTGGCGACCCGCCCGGCTCAAATCCAAACAAATGGCAAATCTTCGATTGTAAGTTGCATACGCCTTGAGCCAAGCGCCAAACTAAAGGCCAAGGCGCGTGCGGAACGCAACTATTTCGTGGGATGTATGAATCCGATGACAGCACCTTTCATGTTTAATAATCCTTCGCATCTATTAACGCGTTCAATTGCGCGAAAATTACACGCGACTTTTTTTCATTTTCCCCGTCGATACACTCTATCACGATCACACATCGGAACTTCCAAGCGCGATGTCGGCCTCACTAGTGTGAGGAGCCCGCCGTTTATCCGTTAGAGAAAGTTGCATCGGTTCAAACATACCGACGGGCACCCTCCCCCACCCAGTAACTTTAATCAAGACGTTGCTGGATTGATTCTCGTTACAGTCGTTGTAAGTTCCGTATCCCACGCGATACTCCTTCTGATGTCGCTCCTTCACCCCGTCCCCCAACAAAGGCCAGTCTCTTTCCGTGAGCAGCTCGGCCGCATCACGAACAAACATCTTTTCGTGTCGATCTGTCTCGCTTTGACCACATCGTTCATAACGTGTCTGGCAAACTCAGCATGGCGATAGTATGACGATAACGGACGACATGTTTCCGGCTTTTGTGGACTTTTTGTGGCTGCCTGGCCGTTAAGTGTTTACTAAGATTCACCCAACGCACAAGATATTGACACACTCCCATGTAACAGTCACCACAGTGGCAACGGTAACGTGAAGAGTATTGGGCGCTTTTGTGATGGCTTTACTGACGAGATCTTCACACCATAGTTTGGTTTGCTCTCATACCACACGACTTACAGATCGGTGCTGCTCATATTTCCTCACAACAAAAGCGCGCCGGTGATAGTTGGAGCCATTATTTGCTTCATAGAAGTCGCTGTAAACCTGTAAGTGTTCTGGTTTTGGCTCGTCCTCCGCCAGGATACTAAAACCAATGACACACTGACTGCCGCTTGATTCAACTACCCAGAGCAGGTACGTAAGCTTATTGCTGAAGGCATTTAAACAACATATAATATGAACCGTCATATAATTTCACCGTAGATCTCACGTTCTTTCAAATGAATATGAAGGTGCGTTGAAGGAGACAACGTCGAGTATTGGTATTCTTCTTATCCGCACTACCCGGTTCAACAATTCTCGCTCAAAATAATGGCAGTCAATGAGCCCCGATCCGGACCCACGAAATCAAAAGACTTCCATGTTCATGATCGTATACGTCTCAACAGTCGATACCCTGTTTTTCATACTGTCGCAAGTTCGAATTCATCTCCTCCTGGAAGCAAATGAACAAGGTCGAAGTCGGGATCGTACACTACATCGACGCCATTCTCCGATGCGCCTGCTACTCGGGATCTGTGTTTCTGTTTTTTATGACCGCCAGTTGAGCGCATCCATGGGGTTGAACGCAGATCTACAGCTAATTTCATTTCATTGTTTCAGGCGGCTTATTTTTCCCGGCGTCCCAAGGTTTGGCCACGACGACCCTCCAGAAAATGCACTAACTCGTTCTCGATATGATGACGGGAATTCCTTTGTCATCAGGATGGTAAGATAGCGCCAAAAATGTTACCTGTTCAAATGCGAAGGCTTGGTAAACTTTGAATAACGTAGGATCTACATGTACATTGCACCGTCGCTCATGTGCATCGTGCTTCTCACCGACTCGGACCGCGTGCGAAAGCTGATTGACACTTTGCAAGGAAAGTCGACCGGAACCAAGACAAGCGGCGGAGGGCAGACGAGCGCGGCGTCCTTCAGAAGGTCGACCATGGTGCCGCCTGAGTAGCGGCATCAATACAGAGGCGGAGAGCTTTGTTTTATGTTTTTAAAAATGTATGGGTTTCACTTATCCTGTATTGTCGTAGCAACACTTCCTTAAAGACTCGTATCCAACATTCTCTTTGTCTACTTGTACTAAAAGTTCGGCTAAGAAGTTGAGAAGCAGGTTGAAGCATTTCCAAAATTTCTTTGTTGGGCAGAGCCGAACAAAAATCGAAAAACAGATAACGGTTGGAACAAATGCAACGCATAAAAAAATCCCGCAGTTGTAAAGTAGACGAGGTTTTGCAGCTCAACGGAATAGATGGGCGTCGAGCCTCAACAGTTCAGCAAATTTTGTCTTCCTTTTTTGTTCTATCCTTTTCCCACTGCTTACAGCTTCGCTTTGGGGGCAGCCTTCGGCTCCGGGATGGTGCGCTCAAAGACCGCTTTCATTTCCCACAGCGCTTCGTTGAAGTGCTGCGCAAACTCGTCGTTCTTGAGGTGCTGCGAGACAAGGTTGAAGTGGAGAGCGTTGTCCTTGACAGAGTAAGCGCAGCCGTAACCGTCGGGAACGACTGCGTTTCGTTTAATATGAACATGTTTAGCCCTCTTCCGCGACAACAGGTGCTCAAATAAATTGCGCACCTTCTCCCCAGCCGTATCCGTTGTAGTACTCCGACGTGATTTGCGAGGTCGAAAGACGCCAGTAGCAGGACTTGGCGTACGCCGGGTCCGCGAACAGAGACGGCTTCGGCTCATCCGGTTTGATCAGGAGCCGCAGACCTAGAGTTCGGAAAATTTAGAAAATCGCTCGCTTGCGAACGGAGTGCACAAACCCAAGAGGTGCCGGTCAACACCCTTTCCTTCAACAGCCCTCGCCATGTACTTGGACTGGGCCGCAATGGCGGCACGGCCGAGCTTTCCTTTTTCCTCAAGCTATGCGGTAACGAACTGGTTATGACTCTCCCTTTGCAAAACAACAACACTAACAACTCACCGACAAGTGGGGGTTTTCCATCGCCTTCACCCAGGCCACAGATTCCACGCTGACGCTGCGGCAAGTCTCCGTGCGACCGTAGGCGTACTGGCGACGAAGGGCCATGATTTTCAGACAAAAAATGCAATGCGACAGAGTTCAACAGGATAAGTACCTTGCGGGTCTGAGCAGACTCGTACGTGGGGACGACGTAACCGTACATCTTGAAGAAAGCAAGCTGAATGGCCATTTGTGCAAACGCGTCCGGCGACAATTGCAGCTTTTTGATGAAGTTCTTGCCAAAGCCTTCAAAAGTGACGACCTTTAAGTCGTGCTTCGCCAGAAGAGCTTTCAGCTTGGTATCCGCTTGCGCGATCGCGGTGGTGATTTCCAAGTTGAGCTGGAACGGGAGGCGTTGAGGAGCTTGCAAGTTGGGCCGGACTGAGGACCTGCCCAGGTCAATTTTGCCCTTGTCCAGGCTTAACGAACGGAAAACAGTTATAATTTGACACGCTGCTTCTGATGTGGGGCAACTAGAGAATCTCACTTGGCGAGTACCCAGTCGCAAAGTCGGCTGGTAGGGGTGGCGTCCATCATGCTGTGCTCTCCGTTGAACCCGGCCTTTCCGTTTTCAAAGACAATGAACTGGAACGACTTGTCGAAGAAGCGATTTTTGCCATCAGCCCACCCAGCAAGCAGCGCTGATCTAAGTACGATTTAATCAGTTCCATCACTATTCTCAACTTCCATTTCTGAAAGTGTACCTGTTCTTTCGTCACGGGCTTTGTGTCATCAAGGGAAACAACGAAAGCAGCAGTTTCGATGACGTCCAGGGACTGTCTGTTGATCGGCGATACCGCGAGAAGTTTCTCGCGAGTCTAAATGGAGGAAGGTCAGTCTACGCAGCCGATAAATGATGGTACCTTCGCCCAGGTGTCACGATCTTCCGTTGTCAGGAGACCGACAGGGGTCGCCGATTCCGTGCCGGCATCTTCGATGATTCGGTTCAATTGGCTAGTAACGCAAGGGAGATAAGTGCTTTCAACGCAGCGGGGAACAGCTTATACTGCACCTCTCGAGTTCAGCAGCAGAGAGTTCCTGCCCGCCCACCACGGTGTCCAGCTTGTAAAACTTGTTTTTCCGGATGACTATCACATGGTGGTTGGTTTTAGGGTCGGAATTGCGCGTAACATCCTCAGGAAGAGCCGGAATACGAGTTGAATTGAAGAGATATCTAAAACAGCATTAATTTCCTAATAGACACGAGTAGGAGAACTATATCCTACCGGTACTGGTGAGAGCAGAGAGGACCAGAGCGCGCTGTCTCGGGTTCTAGCTTCTCACTATTGGAGTACTCCGATTAGCAAGCTAATCGGAGGAGAAAACGTTCGCGCAGTATCACCTAACGACGAGATCGCGGAACGCCAATGATCCTTTGATCAGCTCAGCAGCACGACCGGCAGGGTTCCCCAGCAGTTTCTTGTTGTCGACGAAGGTGAAGAAGTAGCTGACCCAGACCTACAGAGAATGAGCGACGGGTTGCCCAAGTCAAAGGTACAGCGGCACTTACGACGACTGGGTCCCGGTACCCCATGTACGAATCTTATTGTCGTTTTCAAACTGTCAGTTGCATATCTGCATGATGAGCCTCAACTTACAGGAGTTCCACCAGTCGATGAGCCAGCTCTTGTCCGTGCTGGCATCACGTTCTTGAAGTCGCTTTTGCAGCACCTCACCGGCACCACCCGGCTTCAAGAACTCCGCGACAGCCTTTTCAGACTGAGCATACTCCTCCGAAGTAAGGATGGGGCGCAGCGAGGTGAGGTACAGGTCGCATGTTTCCTGGAGAGTGGGGATTGGGAGCTACAAAAGGGAGAAGCGACGATCAGCAATAGGGCGGCCTCATCAGGCCAAAACTTGCCTTTGGAAGCGAATTCTGGAACTGGAACAGCGTCGGGCGCGCAGAGGGAGTAGCTGCAGCGTTTTCTCAGGGCGGACATTGACGAGAAGGAAACCGTCGACGGCGAAAGCAAGCGAGAGGTCAAAGAAAGGTTCGAGGTAACAGATGAGGCGGGTGTGTACAAAGCAACGGAGCCGATCGTGCGAGAAGCAGTAGATCGCGCGATAGCAGCAGCCTAATTTGCGTTTGTCGGGGTACTCGTCTTAGTAACGTTGAAGAGCATTTCCACAATGTCAACGTGGACTTTGGTGGGAGCATTGAGGCGTGACGCGTGGGAACAGGTTGCCATTCCATCAGAACAACCACGGAGCCGATCAACACGCAAGGTTGGGAGCAGCTCGCGAGGTGGTCGTCCCTCCTCGCCGTCCGCCCCCCCGCTATGTTCGCTGTTGTTGTGTTCGGCCCCCCCCCTCCTCCTCCTCCGAGTTCGACCGCGGCTGATCTTGCCCCGCGCGCGTAGAGGGCTCGGCCGGATAGAATGTTGCCGGCCGAGAAGCGGCCCTCGTGATGTCATCCTCCCTCCTCACCTTCCACATTCACGGGAAATCGGTTCTTTGTTCTTATTGTTCTTCCTTTTTTTCTTGCTTCTTCTTTTTCGTTTGATTTTCGGTCGGCTCAAATCGTGTTTTTTCCATTTTGTTTTCGGCAGAACCCCCCATGCCGGAAACCGGCCAGAACAGAAAGGAGCCCAATCCATCATTGGCAGCCACTCCACACACACACACACACACACACACACACACACACACACACACACACACACACACACACACACACACACAGACCTTACACCCCATCCCAACGCCATGGAAGTGTGACCGTCATGAGTGACTCCCGACTGCCCCGTCCGGTGACTGGCAGTATATCACTCCTGCAAACACGGCTCGGGTGACGAGGTCGAGCGGCGCGTCGGCCAACGCGTCGCCGTGCAGTTGTCCGTCCGGCTTCCATCGATCCGCCGATGTTCCAGACGCTCCTCCATCAGGACTCGTTGAACGACCGTTCGCAGTTGCTTCTCCTTTCCCAATCGAGGTCCGTTCCATTGAAGGAATGACCAACAACGGGCTGAACGAGTCTGCTGGCAAGAAGTCACCAGGAAAAATTATAGAGGGCAAGAAATATACCAGTTACAGTCTCGAAGGAGGCAAGTCCAGGAGTTCGAAGAAGGTTGATTGCCGTGTACATGAGAAGTGTGAATGGTATAAGGCCAAGCAAGAAGATTGGAATGGCAAGCGACCAATATCTGTGTTGAAGTGATTATTTAGCCCAAAACATATGCCAGTAGTGCGATAGTCGTACTTGTTGGGGTAATACGTGACTCCGACAGCTTCCAGCACGTCATCGGGAATCAGTGCCCAGCCCAGGTAAACGACTGTGTTTCGCGAATGGGTCCGTCAGGCGTGAGGCGGCGCGCGAAGAGAGACAAGCTACCCGCAGATCGGGAGCCCTGTTCGGTGATCGCTCTCAGCAGAAGACGATGACATCTACTTACCAAACACCACCGCAGAACTCAGGTGCAGGACAAGACCGTAGATCTCCTTCCTCATGGGAAGAGGGGAAGAAGTTGATCCTCCCGAACGTGGGCGTCCAGGAGCACCACTTGACACGGTAAATACGCCGTTTCTTTCGGGACACAACAAACTTGTTTTCCCAGAATGGACCTGTTGTTCCGCGAGTCGACCTCCTTGGGACAGAGAGACAGACTGACAGGTAGCAGACAGACAGACAGACAGACAGACAACTGCAGACGGAGGAGACAAGAACGAAAGATTGGAGACTGTTGCTGTTGCGCATTCCTTGTTCTTCTTATTCTGCACACGGGGATCTCGTTGCTTGATCCGTGTTGGTACGTGCGACGCAATCCAAAACCCACCCATGGCCATGGCTGGTGCGGCCGCCTCTGTTTCAACAACGATCGCCGCCGCCGACAGCGCGGACACCGTCGTCGTCATCGACCACGATACCGATACCGATGCATGCGGCTTCCTCAGCTCAAAGCCAGAGACCGCCGTCGCCGTCGATGGCGGCGGCGACCCGGCCGAACAGTCCACCGCCCACGAGCCAGAGGCCCTCCGCAAGGCGTTTGGCAGGATCGAGCCCGTAGTCCATCTCCGTCGAGAACCTTTCCGTTTTCGCCAAGGACAAGAGCAGGAGCAAGCGGGCCTCCGCTGCGGCCGCCGATGACGCAACGACCGCGCCAAGCGCAAAGCGCATTCCGATTCTGTCAAACGTGTCGTTGACGGTTCCGTCCGGCCAACTGATGGCGATCATGGGCGGGTCCGGGTCCGGCAAGACGACGCTGCTGAACGCTGTTTCTGGCCGCACGGTCGGGGAGATGGCGGGGGTCATTCTCTTCAATGACCAGTCTCCAAGCCATTACATTCGTCGTGGTGCAGTTGCGTATGTTCAGCAACAAGATAGCTTGCTGCCTTATCTGACTGGTAAGCCCATAAAACATGTGCTCCTACTCTTTTATTTACGATCTCGGTCTTACAGTGAGGGACACACTCCGCTATGCGGCGCGGCTTCGCCTTCCCCGCACAATGACGTTGAAGGACAAGTACGACATGGTGGAAGCAGTTATTCTCGAGTTGGGTTTGAAGGAATGTGCTGGCACACTCATTGGAAACGAGTGGAGAAAGGGGATTTCGGGCGGTGAAAAGCGCCGTGTGTCGTGAGTCTTCTTTATTTCCAGCCTAACGGTCAACCTTAAAGTTTCTGCCAGAGTTGGGGTTCAGCTTCTCCTTAATCCCTCAGTTATTTTCATGGACGAACCAACAACAGGCCTGGATGCATTCTCTGCGCGCTCCCTTATTGAAACGTTGAAGCTTTTGTGCCGCCGTGGCCGTACAATCGTCATTTCCATTCACCAGCCTCGATCCGACATTTTCTCAGCCTTCGAACATATCACCCTTCTCAGCCGGGGGAAGCTGGCCTACTCCGGGCCACAGAAAGACGCGGTGCCGTTCATTGAATCGCTTGGTTTCCCTCTTGTTGGTGACGTGAACGGCGCCGACTTCCTGATTGACTGCACCACGGTCGATGACCGTACTCCTGAGGCTGAGGTTGAGACCACCGCGCGGGTCGACCGGATCGTTTCCGCCTGGGCCTCTCGAGCCACCACGACGGCCAAACCTTTCCGTGCTCCCGGAGATGTTGCAAAAGTAGCGTGGCGCAAGAAGCCATCAAGCGAGCTCGACCCTTCAGGCGGCGCAAGGACGGATAAGTTGAACAAGGGCGCGACGATTTTCGAACAGATCAACGTTTTGAGTAGCCGAGTATTAGCCAACATGTATGAAGACAGGCTCACGCTGTGGGGCTCAATTGTTGAAGTCCTCATTATGAGTATTGCCGTCGGCTACATTTTTTACAAAGTGGACTCATCTCCTGTAAGCCCCGTGACGTTTTGGATATGCATACCATTCACTCGCTTGTTTGCGTAGGCTGGTGTACTGGGACGGAAATCTCTACTGTACTCGTGCTGCGCACTGCAGAATTACCTCGGTCTTATGTTCATCATTTGGAAGCTTTCGAATGAGTATGATTGCTAGTTGAAGGAGATATGTTGGCTCACATTTCTTCAGAATGCAAGTTTTTGACAGGGAGAGAGCAGATAAAATGTACTCAGTCCCAGCCTACCTAATCTCGTGGTTTTCGGTGAACTTTTTCTTCTACGCATTCCTGGCAACACTCTTTTCGCTGATTGTGGTAAGTTGGATTATCAAGCCTCTTTCAGTGTTCCAACAACTTTCTGCAGTATTTTATGACCGGATTGCGGACCGACAGTCTCGGTTTCCACCTCGGCATTTTCATTACAGGAAACATTCTGCTGCAATTCGTAACGTACGCTTAATTGTTTCTGGAGGCAACTTTTGACAATCTCGTTTCAGCTTGTCCATGGGCTACTTCTGCATTAGTGTTAGTCGGGATTTCGCGACCTCCTCCCTCATTGGAAGTAAGAACTTTTCAGCGACACACTGCAGCCTTTACCTTAACTCCACTGTACCCACAGACTCGTTTTTCACCTTTCTGAGTATGTCCTCCGGTTTCTTCATCCCCATCAATTCCATACCTATCTACCTTCGGTGGTTTGAGAAAATTGGATACATCACGTATGGCCTGAAGCTCTTTTTGGCGAACGAATTTTCGGGAAACTTCTTCGATTGCGGAGGAGTGGGTTGCGATGGTGACACCATCGTTCGTGACCTTGGATTTGAACCCGGGAACTTCTCTGGTCCGATTGGGGCCCTTTGCATCACCTTCAGTATTCTCATCGCGACGGCTGGTGTACTTCTTGCGTTCATTCCCCAAGGTGGGGTCAAGCAGAGCGGCCGTGTTACGCCTGCGAACGAAACACCAATCCTTGGGAAACGCGATTCTACTGTGGATGCTTTAAGTAGCGGGTTGTCTCCGATCACGCTCAAGTTGCAGAAGTTCTCCCTGACGTTTGAGAAGGTCCGGGGTAAATTCCTCGGCTTTGGGGGCAAGAACGTGACCAATGGCAGCAGTAAGCCAATCTTGCAGACGATCAACGCTTCTTTTGAGCCAGGCCAGCTTACTGCGATTCTTGGCGCCTCTGGGGCGGGGAAATCGACGCTGCTCCAGCTGCTTCACGCTCGTTCGCCTGCGCTTCCTCCTCACCTCATATCAGTGAAGCAGGGCGAGATTCTCCACAATGGAGTAGTGCTTAAGCCAAGCGAGATCGGCGAATGTACTGCGTCCGTGCGCCAGGATGATTCGCATCTCCTCCCCGCTCTTACTGCACGAGAAACACTGCAGTACGCTGCCCTCATCCGGCTTCCAAACACTCTTACCCGTGAGCAAAAGATTCAGAGAGCTGAGCAAGTCCTTGTCGACCTGGGACTGAAGGAATGCGCCAACACTCTTGTCGGAGGCGCCGAGGTGAAAGGGCTCTCTGGTGGAGAAAAGCGGCGTCTATCTGTCGGCCTAGCAATGCTTACAAACCCCACCATTCTCCTCCTTGACGAGCCCACGTCTGGCCTTGATGCATCCACGGCCAGACACATGATGCTCACGCTCAAATCCCTTGCCAACCAAGGCCGCACGATTGTTTGCACAATCCACCAACCCCGGTCAGACATCTTTCCCCTGATCGACAAGTGCGTTCTCCTGGCTCGGGGCGGAAGGCTCGTCTACGAGGGTCCGTCGCAAGAACTATTGCCGTACTTCCGTGCGAAAGGACATCCGTGCCCGCCCTTGACCAACCCCGCTGATTTTGCCCTCGACATCTCGTCCATCGATCTCCGTAACCAAGAAGCAGAGGACCGTTCCCGCGCTCGCGTCGACGGACTTATCACAGCTTGGGCGGCACGCAATAACGAGGACGCTGCGTCCACTCCGCGAGGGAGTCAAACGGCGGAACGCGGCTGGGTGGTAAAGACTACCACGGGCAAGCTCTCGATGATCCAAGTACTGCCTCTTCTAGTCTCGCGCAGCTTCACCAATCTTCGAAGGCAGTCGGGTCTCATCTCGGCTCGACTCATGCAAGTTACGGCCCTCGGAGTCATTTTGACATTGTACTTTGCCCGACTCGGTTATGACCAAAACAGCGCCACAAGCCGTATCGGTATTCTGGTAAGAGACCATACCATCTTTTAATAATAGTCCCGTGACCCGGTTCGGCAATGGGAATGTTAAACTGGTCTGTCCACCGCAGCAACAATTGGGCGCCGTTGTATTCATTGGCATGCTCAACTGCTTGGCGGTATTTCCCGCCGAGCTGCAGCTCTTCCGATTCGAACATCAAGACGGTGCTTACTCCGCAGAGTCATTTTTCTGGACCTACACGATCAACGAACTGCCGTTTGGTGAGTGTTGTCGAACGACTAATCTCTGCGAGAACGGAAGTCAAAGACTTTTCTAATTCTTTATTTTCGTGGTTTCCCAGAAATCTTTGGATCTCTCTTGTTTGCAGTTTTACTGACGTACGCCGTCAACTTGCAAGTGCACGTCCTGGTTGCGGCGGCCGCGATTTTCGCCTTCATCAACGCGGGAGAGAGCATAGGCATTGCTTTCTGCTCCTTCGTAAGTTTTGCGCGGTCTTGTGATGTGTCCCCAGTTAACACTGCTTGGTTTAGATTTCTCAACCCGGGTTCTCGGTTCAACTGATGAGCGCGAATAATCAGTCTTATGAGTATCATGCAGGGGTACCTTAGGTGGGTCTTCCTCCATTGTTATTTCCGTCCTTCAGCCAGCTGAACACCTTTTCCTCGCGACACCATGAAAAAGTGTGAACATGCCAAACCCTCTCATCTACCTAAACTACCTCTCGGTCCTTCGCTACTCTGCTCGGACCATGGCACGGCAGGCGTTCAACGACCTGACGTTCACCTGCGACGGCTCCGTCTCGTGCCAATACCGCAGCGGCGAGGAAGTCCTCACGCTGCTCAGTTTCCCAACCGATTGGACCTCTTTCAGTGCAAACTTTGCTGCCATGTTTGTGTGCGCGTTCGTGTATCGGTTTGTGGCGTATTTGGCACTGAAGCGGAGCGTTTGAGGTCACCGTCCCTTCGATGCCCTTGGCTTTTCTTTTGTTTTTCTCTCTAAGTTGTTTGAAATAGACTTTGTCGGCTTGTGAACTTCATCTGGCGCTGTCTTCTCAAACTACTGGTGCCATTTTTGTGGAGCACTTCGTATTTTCAGGGAGTGAGTTGACACCACGATGAAAATTTGAGGAAGAATGTTTTCTGACAATTATGTCCGAAAGGGAACATCACACCCCAGCAGATTGCCGATAGTCAAAGTCGACAACCACAAGGAAAAAGCCGTTTACGGGGCTATTTTTGATCTCCCAGGTCCGTGACGGGGGCTTAAAAACAGGGCCTTCGGCTGTCAGCGACAAGGCGAGTGGGAAGCGAGTTGAGTGGAGCCAATGTGCTTTCGGAGACCTGAAAAGCCCATGTAGCCCTTTTTGCCACCGCGTCGTCCTTTTGCGACTTCCACGAGATTGGTTTGGATATGGTCGCGCGAACCCCAGCAAGATTTTCTTTATTTCAGTGATTACGCCCTCTTCTCCTCCACAATCGTCCCCTCCGAAGGCTTCCCCAAAAACTCCAGGTAGTTGCTCTGCTCTGGGAATGGTCTGGATAACGACAAACACACGGCGAAGAAACAGAAAAAGAAAAAAAAGCAAAAAGAATCAGTTACAGTCAACGGAAAAGAAATTGGGGTGAAGGACAGCTTACCTTGGTCCCAGCAGCTGGATCATGTCTTCCCGACTCAGCACCTCCTTCTCCAAGAGACGGAGCGCCACCTTCTCCACCTCGCCTCGCTTCTCCGTCAAAAGCGCCATTGTCCTATCATAAGCGCTCGCAATCATTGATCGCACTTCCTCGTCGATCATCCGCGCCGTCTCTTCCGAGTACGGCTTTTGGAACGGACTGTTCCTTCTCCTCTGGCCGCCCGTACGAGATGTTGCCCAGCTTGGCGTTCATTCCGTAGGTCGTAACTTGGGCGTACGCCATCTTTGTGATCTTCTGCAGGTCGTCCTGAGCGCCCGTCGTTATGCTGTTGAAAAATATCTGTTCCGCGACCCGGCCTCCAAGCGTCATGCACATCATGTCGAGGATCTGCTGAGTCGAGTGCAGGTACTCATCTTTCGGGAGGTACTGCGCGTACCCGAGCGCACCGGAACCGCGGGGGATGATGGACACTTTCAGGAGCGGGTGCGCGTACTGGAGGAACCATCCGGCGACGGCGTGTCCCGCCTCGTGGTGCGCGACAATCTTCTTCTCCTCGGGAGAGAGGACCTTCGACTTCTTCTCCAGACCGGCGATGACTCGCTCGATGGCGGCCTCAAAGTGCTTCTCGGTGACCGTCTCCGCGTTCAGCCGGGCCGCGATCAGCGCCGCCTCGTTGCAGACGTTCGCCACATCCGCGCCAGCGAAACCAGGGGTGAGCGCGGCGAGGCGCTTTGCAAGGCTTTCAATGTTCTCGTTCGTCTTGATGGGTTTGAGGTGGACTTTGAAAATGTCCGCCCGGCCCTTGATGTCGGGTCGGTCGATGGAGATGTGACGATCGAAACGGCCGGGACGAAGGAGGGCAGGATCCAAGACGTCGGGTCGGTTGGTGCCGGCAAGGACCACGACGTGCTCGCTGGTACCGAAACCGTCCATCTCGACAAGGAGCTGGTTCAGGGTGCTCTCGCGCTCGTCGTTACCTCCAGCAAAGCCGCCCTTTCCACGCGCTTTCCCGATAGCATCGATTTCGTCGATGAACACGATAGACGGCGACATCTTCTTTGCGGTGGCAAAGAGATCTCGCACGCGAGAGGATCCAACGCCGACAAACATCTCTACGAACTCGGATCCAGAGACGCTGAGGAAAGGTACACCCGCCTCTCCTGCAGTGGCTTTCGCCTAGCAATGTTTTACCTGTACCAGGAGGCCCCGACAGAACCGCGCCTTTCGGAATCTTGGCGCCGAGCTGCTCGTACTTTTGCGGGTCCTTCAGGAACTTGACAAACTCCATGATTTCCTCCTTCGCCTCGTCCATGCCGGCAACGTCCTTGAATTTAACCTGGACGTCGGTTTCCTGGTTGAAGAGCTTCGCCCGAGATTTGCCGATACCAAAGATGCCCTGGCCGGCGCCACCGCCGCTACCGCCCGCGGCTCGTCTCGACATGTACCAAAGGCCGCCGAATCAAGAGCAACGTCGGCGCAAAGTTCAGGAGGATGTTGAGGGTGCTGACCTCGGACACGTACGAAACAGGAATCCGCTCGCGAGGAGGAATGCCGAGATCGCGCTGCGCCGCCTCCAGATTGCGCTCAAAACTCTCCTACGCTTCCGATCGTGAAGTAGTAAGGGCTGTTTTGGGCTCCCGCACCACGGTGTGGTGCATCCGGACGGAGGTAGACGCGGACCAGCTGCTTGTTTACAACCTGGAGCGAGTCAACAAAGCCCTTATCCAGCATCTCGAGGCGGAACTGATGCCATGTTATCTGTGATGATGTGTTCATGCCGCTGCTGTATTGGTAGAGGAGGATACCGAAGAGGGTGCCGTATGTAAGGACCGTCATCGGGTTGAACTTGATACTGAAGACTTCGAACTGATTTGGATCTTCACCTTTTCCAGAGGAAGACTTACGACCTGGAACGATGGATAAGTCAGATTAGGCATATTGGGCAGTTGGACATCTCACCTCGATCCGATTTCTTCTGTGGCTCCGGATCCTCGTCTTGATCGTTCTTCTCTTCGTTTGAAGATCGCTTTTCATTCTTCCCATCGTTTTCATCCTTCTTGTCGCCGCCGCCTCCGCTTCCGCTGGAAGCAGCTTTTGGCGGCTTCTGATCGAAAAAGTGTTCAAAGCCGGTGGGTCGTTTTTGCGGCTGTCCGGCGAACAGACGCTCCAGAGCATAGGTCAAGTCAGACAGCGGCTGTCGGGACAGATAGCGGAAGTCCAAGCCGACGAGGGGACGGATCGTGTCTGTGATAGCAGCCTGGTGGGAACGGCGACCGCCTTGCGCTCGGAAAGGTGGGCACTGCGAAGATGGCGAACGAAGGGACAAGAAGTTGGAACGCGGTGGTGGCATGGTCGCTGGTGCTGGCGATGCGATCAGACGGCAGGAGATTCCTGCCTTGAGTGGGCGCATCGGGTTGGCGATGCTGCTGCTTCAAGGCGCAACTAGCAGGTGGGTCAGATCGGATGGGCGAGCGTTCGGTGCGCCAACCACACCCTGGGACGCTCTTGCGATATTGGGAGAAGAGCGGCGGCGAGGGCGGAGGGCGAAGGCGAAGGAGGAGCACGCACGAACCAGCCAGAGGACGCGAATCCTTTCTTTTTCAGTGATTCAATTGCGAGACGTCATTTTTTCCGCCTAGGCGTGAGCGACAAACGCAACAGAAGTGCCCTCGCTGGCGCGCTTACACTTCTCCAAACTGTCCGACGCAGGTCCAAACATCCTGCAAGTGCAGAAGTTTGCTTTGATGATTCGGTACGCTGTGGACTGGAACCTCCTTGCTCCGGACGGACGGCTATGTGTTTCGTCTGTCGACACTGTGCGGATAGATAGCCATTAAGACCAATAATACGGAGGTGAAATTCCCACGGTACCTTTCAACATGAAAAGGAGCCCGAGTGGAAGGCTGTTTGTTAAAGCCCTCCATGGCGCTCTCTTCTCCGCGTCCTCTTCGTGAGGAGAGTACCCGCTGCAACAGTCGAGTCTGTCTGTCCTTTCCGCTTGCCGACGCGACTGTTGTGCTCCATCATCGTTACATCCTCAACGAACACAACCACGACTTGGCGCCCTACCCAATCAAGTCTCAGAGACCATTGACTCTTTACACACATGGGCAAGACACGTAAACAAGGCCGTTAATTCCGGCTGCAGTTTACACCCAGCACTTCATCTTTTCGAACAATTTACTGTCGCCAGACTCAAACACTGTCGTAGGCGTTAGGTCGCATATTCCCGCTCACATTTCCTCTCAAGAGCATGTGCCCTTCCGCAATCGTAAGGGCTTTCCCAGTCAAATCGTGCTTTTGGCGTGTACTTTGGACAACTGCTTGTTTCAGTTTGTTTTCCAGGATATGAAGGGAGCGCTGCTGCTACAACAGTCTTGAAGGCAGCATACAAAGCGAAGCGTATGCCCGACGTTGCTGGGAAGTACAGTCAGACCACTTGCTGTCTGCGTCCGCACCTTGCGCTTTCTTCTTTGGTGATTTCCATTTCGCAGATTGCGCTGGGGCCAGCCCATCTTTGGGAACGTACTTGCCTGATGCCTTTTTTCCTTTAGTGCCGAGATTGTTGGGTTTGGTGGTGGGAAAGTACAGATTGTTTTGGAAAGTAAGGATCGTTTTTGAAAATAATGAAAGGGGAGTCCCAGTGAGAGCAAAGTAAAGGTCCAATTTGAATGTAAGCAGTATCATTCCCTTTACCAACCGTTGAACGGTGTCGTAGTAAGGAAACTGGAGCTTTCTGAAGCAATTGCGGCCTGTCCCAGCCTGTAAGAGAGGTTAGATTTCGAAGGTTTTTGGCGCCCGACAAGCGTTGTGTGTGTGCGTGTGCGCAGGAGGAGGTTGGGGTGGTCGCAAAAAAGGTCATAGTTGAAAGCAGATTGGTTTTCAGTCAGTTGTCGATTCGTCGCTGAGGGCAGATCATAGGAGCAGGCGCCAACCGAGCTACTGATGTGTTGATGGTTCACATGTACAGGGGGAGGACAAAAGTTTCCAGGCACCTGCTGTGCCACCAGCCACCGCCAGCTTGTTGATCTGCACGCCCCATTGACGATCTCACCAAACTTGGAGCAATCGCCTCGAGATTTGACATGGGGGCAGCAAAGAGAGTGAAGAATGATCATGGCGTGTGCAAGACGCTGATTGCAATGCACAACAACAGGATGAGTTCGCCAATGACACAACTGTACTGAAGTCAACGTCCCTTCTGTTTGCCAAGAAATGCCCCATGATTCTCTGGGCTGTCTTCCTTGTTTGGCTGGCACAGCCCCATTTCTTGGTGACTCACTCCTCCCATTCTTTTCTTTACTATTTTATTTATTGTTTTGCTGTTTTATATGTGTTTTCCCTCCTTTTTCCCTCCTCCCTGGTGATTCCAGCCCTTTCCTATTTAAGCAGCTGCCCCCATCTTGTTGACTGTGTGAACCTGTGCCTGAAGTCCCTTGCCTGCCCTTTTCTTCCTGACTGTATGTAGAGCTGGGGGTGGCAGTCCCCTGGTGTGTGACAGGAGGTTGAAGTCCTCTTGGCCATCATGGCAGTGTGCTGGGTTCAAGCCCCAGTGCACCTCACCAATTCTGCATGCTGTTTAGGTTGGACTGGGTAGGAGCCACTTGGTGATGGAAGGATAGAGGGTAAATCTGTGGTGGTGCCTCTAGGTTCCTGTCAATACATCTAGTCAAATCCAAGTCTCTCAAGGTGATATGAATGAGCTGGCTGGTCAGGTACTGCTGCAGGAATGGTCTCTCAGGTATGCCCCCTCCTCCCTGGTTGTTGGCTCCTGTGGCCTCTGGTGGGCCTGGTCTTCACTGGGTTCAGACCCTCTTTCTCTCAGATTAATGCCTGTGATGTCATGGTGCCACATTTGGGTGAGGGAGTGGGTTAACCTTCCTTGCTTCTAAGATAGGGAATTCCTCTGGCTTGGTGAAGCAGATGTCTGTGTCCTAGTAGGATGAAGTAAGAAGAGTCCCACTGTCTCCCACCCCTGTGTGCCCCCTCCTTGGATTGAGTTGGAACCTCTCCTTGGAGTGAGACAAGTTGTGTCTGGTTCTGTTAAGTGGAAAATAGTTCTGATTTAATTCAACAGACACCTCTGCATACTAACTGTTCCTTGTGTTTGCCCTCTGTGTCCAACCCCCTCCAACTTAGGGCTTGTCTTTGACAGAGAGGGAGCCTTGCTCCATGGTGGTGGCTCCAACAGACTGGGGTCTGGCCACTTTCCTCCCCACTCTCTTGTCTTCTTCAGTTGGATTGAAGTGCTGCACTTAGTGCCACTCCCTGGAGCTTGCTGCATCTTGTGCCTCCAGCATTGTTACTGGATTTCCCGGTCCCCTTTGGCTTTGGCTTTTGCCTCCCATTGGGCCCACTCTGTGTCATGGACCAGAGAACCCTGCACATTCTTTGCTAGTGTGCCACCTTTTCACAGTTGCCTTTGGTCTGAGTGTGAGAGTCTTCTCTTTGTGTGTAGTAAGAGAGTTTCTTTGTGTTTCTTGGGCTTCTTAAGACTCCAAATACATGGTCCTGTCTAGTGACCCCTTGACATCTCCTTTTTGCCCTTTTTCACTTTTCAGGATTGGTATTTAGGTCATTGCTCTGTTTGCCACCCATAGCCCAGGGTGACGATTTAGAGAGCAAAGTCTCACACTCTACAGTCTTGGATTGGCCCCCCTCCACAAGTTTCTTGGGTTCATCGACACAACGGCAAACAAACAAGCAGACAAGCTGCCATCATCTGTACCCTCAACTTCTGACCCAACCTCTTTACCAATCCTCTCACAACAGATCCTTCCAGCCATCGCCTTCATCTCAAATACCCCAGTCTTGGGCCAACTTTGATGACAACTGCGTCTCCCCACAGGCCTCTCTCATCATTTTGCTCTTCTGACCACCTCAGCCTTTCCCCACATCGCCCACAAGCCTGACCTAGTTCATTGGGAAGCCATGTTTCTTGTTCTCCACTCTGGAATTAAACCCTCTTCCCTCTTTGGCAACCTCCCTGGCTCTTCTCATCACAAGTATCAACTTCAAATCCTCAGCAACACCTTGCCACCCAAAAAGTTCTACACCAATGACACCCTCAAGTCTACTGTTATGAATCACCCTCTGGAAACCTCTGGAACCTTCTAGACAATTCCTTCATGGAACCTTGTGGAACCTTCTGGAACCTTCTTTGCTTTCCTGACTTGTCTTGTTGTCATTGGTATCATTGATATCATTGTATTTCTAATTGCTCTTTCTGGAACTTTCTTTGAGTCTTGACAAGGAAGACTCTCAAAAGGTATAAAAGGGGGATGGGGGACCTGTGTGAGACTGTGCTCTCTAACTCCTCACCTAGGGCTATAGGTGGAAACTAGAGCATGGACCTAAATACCAATCCTGCTAATGAAAAGGGGCAAAAGGAGGGTGTCTAGGGGCACTAGACAGGAAAGTGTATTTGGAGTCTTAAAAAGCCCAAGAAAACACAAATAAATCTCTAACACAAAAGAGGGGTTTCTCACACCAAAGCATGAAAAAGACACAATCACAAAAGAAAGCATAATCCTCTGGTGCAAGACACAGAAGGGTTTCATCTGGGGCACAAGGCCAAAGCCAAGTTAGACCAGAGACAGAACCGACTGGATTGGTAAGACTGACTGAATTGGTAAGGGGAGTGACAAGCCACTACAACCCATCAAAAGAAACAACAAAAGTAATAAACAACAAGTCAAACCCTGAGTTGGAGGGGGTTGGAGAGACAAAGGGCAGACACAAGGAACAGTTAGTGTGCAGAGGTGCCTGTTGAACCAAATCAGAACTGTTTTCCACTTAACAGAACCAGACACAACTTGTCTCACTCCAAGGAGAGTGTTCCAACTCAATCCAAGGGAGAGGGTGCAACCAGGGTGGGAGACAGTGGGACTCTTCTTGCTCCATCCTACCAGGAGACAGACCTCTGCCTCACCAGGCCAGAGAGAATAACCTGTCTTAGAAGCAAGGAAGGTCAATACCCACTCCCACACACAAGGAAGACACCAAAGACAACCACAGGTATTAGCATGAAAGGAAGAGGGTCTGAACCCAGCGAACCAGGCCCACCAAAGGCCAAAGGAACCATCACCAGGGACAGGGAGGAATACCAGAGAGACCATACCACCACATAATACCTGACCAGCCAACTCATTCATATCACCTTGAGAGACCTGGATTTGAAGTGATGTATTGACAGGAACCGGCGAGGCACTACCACAGTTTTACCCTCCCACTGTCCATCATCAAGTAGCTCCTACCCCAGACCAGCCTAAACAGTATGCAGAATGGTGAGGTGCACTGGGACTTGAACCCAGCACACTGCCATAAATGGCCAAGAGAACCAATTCTCCTGTCACACACCAGGGGACTGCCACCCCCAGCTCATACACACAGTCAGAGAAGGAATAAGGGCAGGCAAGAAGACTTCAGGTACAGGTTCTAAGGGGCAACAAGAATGGGGGGTGGGCTGCTTAAACAGGAGAGGGTTGGAATCAGCAGGGTGAAGGAAGAAGGAAGGGAAAAGAGGGGAAAACATATACAAAAGGACAAAACAATAAATAAAACAACAAAGAAGAAAGAGGAGGAGTGAGTCACCAAACAATGGGGCTGAGCCATCAAACAAGGAAGACAGCTCAGAAAATCATGGAGCATTTCTTGGCATCAGCTGCCAAGAAAGATGGAGGAGATGGAGAGAGCTGGTTGGTGCAAAGAGGAAGACAGTCACTCTCAGCCACACAAGAAAGAAAAGACACAGACAGAGACAAACAAGGAATAAATAAAAGAGAAAACAGGAAAAACAGGAAAAACAGGATAAATTACTCCTGCCATGTTCCTGACAAAGCTCAGAAGGGAGAAGTATGCTGTCCAAGGCTGCAAGGGCTGCCGAGAGGGGGCAAGCTCAAGTGAGACAGCTGATGTGTAATTGTCCGGTTGCTCTTCTGAAGCTTCCAGGGGTTTGATGACCTGCCGGCACAGAGGGGAGAAGATCCAAAGTATTGGGAAAAGAAACTAGTACATTTGTTCCTCACGAAACCCCCTACACGCTTCCATAAGTCGTTTTTTCGCTAGCCCGCTCTGTTCCTACAAACCGAATTGTGAAAGTACCTTTGAGGAGAGCGGTGATGGATTCCACAATTCCTTTTAATCTGAGTTTACAAAGGCCTAAGTAACTTGCAACTTATTCGCTCTAGTAACTATTGCTGCGTTTGCGGCGTGTTTGTACTACGACGGAACCGCAACGTTAAAAATTGTTCATGTTCCTGACCAATCTCTGATTATAGGCGTGCCAAAGGCATAATTTTAAACCGAGGATGCCCAACGCAACGTTTAAATGGGCGTGGCTTGTGTTTGGTTTCTTGGAATCCTGGTGGGGACCCAAGAAAAGATGGTGCATAAGTCTATAAAGTAAGGCGTGGGGGAAACAAAACCAACAGAAAGACAGAGTAGAAAAAAAAGAACGAAGGAAAAAAAATGAAAGGAAACACGAGCGTTTGCAACGCCCAACCTCACACGAAGCCACTCCAGCTTCCCTCCCTTCACGCACACAGACACGAAGTTGATTTTTTCACTCATAGTCCGTCACGGGCGGGCACGAGCAGATCAAATTCCTATCGCCAAACGTGTCATCGACGCGGCTGACGGTCGGGAAGAACTTGCGCTTCCTGAGCGCCGGCACGGGGTACGCGGCGACCTCGCGGGCGTACGGGCGGTCCCAGGTGTCGGCGACGAGCGTCTGGACGGGGTGCGGGGCCATCTTGAGCACGTTGCGGTCGCGCGGCTGGCGGCCGTCCTCGACGTCGCGGATCTCGCGGCGGATCTGCAGCATCGCGTCGATGAAGCGGTCCAGCTCGGCCTTGGACTCGGACTCGGTCGGCTCGATCATCAGCGTGTTGGGCACAGGGAAGGACATGGTCGGGCTGTGGAAGCCGTAGTCCTGTTGTGGGAGGGTGGAGGCAAGGCCAGATCAGCTAAGCGCGAGCGCAAAAAAAAAAAAAAAAACAAAAAAAAAACAAAAGAAAAAAACAAAAAAAACCATGCTTTAATGCTCACATGAAGACGCTTTGCAATGTCGATCGCCTCGACGCCGGACGACGATCCGAAAACGCGAGCGTCGATAATGAACTCGTGCGCGCACAGTCCGTTTCGGTCTGTGTACAGGATTTTATAGTCACCCTCAAGGCGCTTCTTCATGTAGTTGGCGTTGAGGAGGGCAACCTGGGTCGCCTTTCGCAAGCCGTCGTCACCTAGGGTCGAATGTTAGGGTCCCTACAACCAAGTTGACAAAATCTGAAAGAAATCACCCACCCATCATCTTTAGGTAGGCCCATGAGATCGGGAGGATGCTGGCAGATCCCCACGGGGCGGCCGAAACCGGACCAATGCCCTGGGGTCCGCTCGTTGCGATTACGGGGTGGTTTGGCAGGAAAGGCGCCAGGTGTGATTTCCTTCAAACAAAGAGACACATCATACGGAGAAGAGTTCAACACAAAAGAATACGGTTGGCGGGGAGCCAAAACGAGGCGTACTCACACTCCAATGGGTCCCATTCCCGGTCCTCCTCCTCCGTGAGGGATACAGAACGTCTTGTGCAGGTTTAAGTGGCAAACGTCGGCACCAATCTCAGCCGGCTTGCAAAGGCCCATTTGCGCGTTCAAGTTTGCGCCGTCCATGTAAACCTGACCGCCGCAGTCGTGCACGATCTTCACGGCCTCCGAGATGGTGTCTTCAAACACGCCGTACGTCGACGGGTACGTGATCATGGTGGCGGCAAGGTTGTCCTTGTATTGCGTGGCCTTTGCGCGCAGGTCCGCCAGGTCCAGGTTGCCGTTGTCTTCGCACTTGACAATGACGACTTTCATGCCGCACATGGCGGCGGAGGCCGGGTTCGTGCCGTGGGCAGACACGGGGATCAGGCAGATGTTGCGGTGGCTTTGGCCGATTGACGCCAGGTAGGATGTGATGGTACGAAGACCGGTGTACTCGCCTTGCGCGCCCGAGTTTGGTTGAAGGCACATGGCGTCAAACCCTGTGGCCTCGCACAACGCATAGTCCAGCTCCTAATAAACATACGCAATCAGATGTTGTTCACCTATGGACTAGATATTCTTACCTTGAGCATGATTTGGTATCCTTCAGCCTGGTCCAGAGGCACAAACGGGTGAATGTTGCCAAACTCTGGCCACGTGACGGGGATCATTTCGGTGGTAGCGTTCAACTTCATTGTGCAAGACCCCAGCGGAATCATGGCGTCGGCAAGCGAGAGATCCTTCTGCTGAAGCGAAAAGATGTAACGCAACATCTCCGTCTCCGAGTGGTACGAGTTGAAGACAGGGTGGGTCAAGTACGCAGAGGTGCGTGCGAGTTCCGGGGGGAAAGCAGCTGCAGCGCCGTTCTTTGCGGGAGTCAGGTCCAAGCTTTCGGCGAGTTCAAGGATGGGCACGCCGGCGCTTCCGGATCCATCGAGGATGGACAGAATTTTACCGACATCTGCAGAGGTCACAGACTCGTCAAGGGTGATACCGATCGTCTTGTTGTCGATGCGGCGGAAGTTGACGCCACCCGCAACAGCCCTGGTGTGGATGGCCTCGGCGTCTGCGACTTGGATGGTGAGCGTATCAAAGAAGCTGGGGTTGGCGACGGTGTGACCGAGCGACTTCGCGCCGTGGGCCAGGAGTGAGGTCAAGTTGTGGACGCGTTGCGCGATTTCTTTGATTCCCTAATCGCGTGAAAACGGTCAGCAAAGGTCGTTAAAAAACGGGCCACCAAAGCCGCAAAAATTAACCTGCGGTCCGTGGTACACCGCGTACATTGCGGCCATGTTGGCCAGCAACGCCTGCGCGGTGCAAATGTTGCTGGTGGCCTTCTCCCTCTTGATGTGCTGTTCCCTAGTCTGCAATGCCAATCGGTACGCGGGTCGCCCCGCGGCGTCCTTGGATACTCCGATGAGCCGACCGGGCATCCTGCGCTTGTGCTCGTCCTTCACGGCAAAAAACGCCGCGTGCGGACCTCCGTACCCGAGGGGCACGCCGAAGCGCTGGCTGTTTCCAAATGCAATGTCAGCCCCGAATTCGCCGGGGGGTTTGAGGAGGGCGCAGGCTAGCAGGTCCGTTGCGACGGTGACCAGAGCGCCGTTCGCGTGGGCGGTCTGCGCAAAAGTCGAGTAGTCCAGAACGGTGCCTTCGTTGTTTGGGTACTAGTAGAATCAATGAAAAACCCCCCAAGATCGGGAGAACAGATTGTGAGTTTCAGATCCTGGTCCCTCTAACAGGGCTCTGGCTCACCTGGATCAAGACGCCCATGACCTTGTCCTTGTACTGCGTCCAGTCAAAGGTCTGGTAGTCGCCCACAACGACCTGAATACCGAACCCTTCGGCGCGAGTCTTCAGAACCTCGAATGTCTGCGGGAAAGTCCGCTCGTCGACAAAGAAAATGTTCTTTTTCCGGTTGAAGGCCGAGTAGCACATGAGCATCGCCTCTCCCGCGGCAGTGCCCTCGTCGAGGAGCGAGGCGTTCGCGATGGGAAGGCCCGTAAGGTCGGAGACCATTGTCTGGAAGTTGAGCAGGGACTCGAGGCGGCCCTGGGAGATTTCAGGCTGGTACGGAGTGTACTGGGAGGAGAGAGAGGGGACAGAGAGAGAGAGACAGAAAAGCAGATTATCAGAAAGGGTTTCACGCTTCCCCCCGCGTACAAAGCCCAACCTGAGTGTACCACGCCGGGTTCTCCATAATATTCCTCAAGATCACGTTCGGCGTGACGGTTCCCGTGTACCCCATCCCAATATACGACGTTAGCAGCTTGTTCCTGCCCGCGATCCGCTTCAGCTCCGCCAGCGTCTCGGTCTCGGTCAACCCCGGTCCCAGCCGCGTCGGGTTCTGGATCTTGATCGAGTCCGGCACCGCCAGCGCCGCGAGGTGCTCGAGGTCGCGCACGCCGACGGCCGCGCACATGTCGGCGATTTCCGCGTCGGACGGGCCAATGTGGCGGCGCGCAAAGGTGTCGAGGGGAGGCTGCGGGTCGGTGGTTGCGGCGGTGGTCGCGAGAGAGCGGGCGGCGATCTTGGGCGCGACGAAGGGCGGGTGGGCGGAACAGGAGGAGGAGGAGGAGGTGGCGGTGGTGGTGGTGAATGTGGTGGAGAGCGACGAGGCTGACGAGAACGGTGCGCGAGAACGCGCCGCCGACCGCGCGGCGGCCACGGCGCCGGCGATGCGCATCGTCGCCGAGGGCCGCCGCCGACGACGACGACGAAGCCGACGAGCAGGAGCAGCGGCGGAGAAACGCGGACGACCCGACACGCAACAGGGATGACGTCATCTTTTCGTTGTAAGCGTGGGCGAAAAAATCTTTTTTTTTCCAAGAGCAGCTTCAAGCTGGCTTTATCTCTCTCAGCCAGCCAATCGATTCTGTTGACCAACGCCGCTTTTCAAAATAGTTATTCTCCCCAGTTTTGGGGGGCCCCTTGGGCATCTCTCTCTCTCTCTCTCTCTCTCTCTCGCTCTCTCTCACTCACTCTTTTCTCATCTGCATCTCACCAAGTGCAGACGCACACACACACACACACCCACTCTGTCCGCCGCCAGCCCCTCGATCGCCGCCACCCCGCGCTGATCACCTCTTATGGAAACTTTCGCCACATCGCCCAAAAGTACAACAGTGCGGTGCGACACCTGACCACCACCTACGTCGCTCAACGCTCCCTTACCCCCCTCGGAAACACGCCAAGAGACAGACGGAAAGAGGGCTTCGCGGAACCCCCTCTCCAACTCAAACAATATAACCTCGTAAAGAACGATTCAATGTTGTACATGGTAATGTCCAAAAAGGAAGGGGGTAGGGGGGTAGTTAAAGAATATGATAGTAGGGTTTGAGTGTCATACGTCCCCCTCCGAGAGCCGACGTTCAGCTCGCCCACCGCCAAAAAACTCCCACAAGTAGCACCCAAAATCGAGTGCGTTGAGGCGTCGCCGCTTCCGACGTTCCTGCCCCGCCCCCCTCCCTCATCTATCAACGACCCGCCAGAACCAAATGCACTCCAGAACACCCATCAACCCCACCCTGCATCACCCGGACGTCCTCCTCCGCGACCTGCTCCTCAGCATCTTCCTAAACGCGCGGATCCTCTTCGCGTGCTGGCTGACCTTTACAGCCTGCACGCGGGCGACGACGGTCGACAGCGCGTACGCCCACACACCCAGGCCCGCAAACGTCAGGCACAGCACCCACGTGCGGCCCCACGACGAGTTGGGGTACAGGTCGCCGTACCCCGTCGTCGTCATCAGCGAAAACGAAAAGTAGAGCGCGTCCAAGAAAGTCCACCCCTCAGTCACGCACAGCACCGCGGACCCCACCACCCACGTGCCCACCACCGACGCGACCGCAGCGATCAGGTCGCTGTGCGATTCCGCGCTGTCTTGCACGGACCGAAGGAACCGCCGGAAGCCCGTCGACCGGAGGTGCAGGAGGTGTAACCCTCGGCGCCGACGCTGATCGCGCGCCATGTCCGCGGCGGTCACGGGTCCGGCGGACGCGCCCGGCGGCGTCTTCTCGGAGGTCGCCAAAGCGCCGCCGCCGCCGCCGTCCAGCGTGAGCGCCGACAGCAACGTCTCAGCGCCGCCGCCGACCACGCGAATCTCGCCGAGCTCCGCCCCCCGCGCATCCTCGTCGCCGCTGCGGTTTCCGAGGCCGCCATCGCCGCCTTCGTCCTCCTCGTAGCCGCCGTCGTCGTCCTCGTCTCCGCCGCCGCCGCCGACTGTCCACGGCAGCCACCGCGCCAGCAGCGACCGCCGCTGCGACGCGCGCCGCTGCCCCGACGCGGTTCCTCCTCCGCCGCCGCCGTCACCGCCGGCGGCATCAGCCCCCGCCGCGGTCGGCGAGCCCCCGGGGCGGCGCGCGCTGGCGGCCGCGGCCGCGACTACGCGCTTGGCCTCGCGGAACTCGGCGAGCAGCTCCTCCGCCGCGCGCTGGTCCAACGTCGTCGTCGAGTCATCGACCGCCGCAGCAGCCGCCGCCGCCGCCGCCTCGTCCAGGCGGCGCTGCGCGCTCGCGGCCCCGACCATCGCGAGCCTCGCGCGCATCGGCAGCGCCTGCAACTCCGCGGTGTCCCCTTCCGTCCCCGCCGCCGCCGCCGCCTCCACCGCCCGACCGTCTTGCGGAGGACGCGGCCGCGGAGGCGGCATCCGTGCTCCTGCGGCGGAGGCCCGCGGCTAGCGCCAGCGGGGACGCCGTGATGGCCGAAGACGACGACGACGACGACGAGGGCGGATCGCGTCTGCGGAGGCGCAGGTCCAGGATGCTCTTCCTGCGGCGGTTGCGCGGGGCGCCAGTCACCGCACGCGTGGACAGCTTTGCGTCGGGGCGGCGCTCGACGTACCCCAGCTCGACGGCCGCCTCGTACGTCGAGTCGACGGTCTCTGTCCGCGTCAGGGGCAGCCCAAACAGGCCGCCGAGCGGGTCGAAGCGCGACGAGAGCGCCAGGTCGTCGTCTGAGAGCGAGCCGGGCGCCGGGCTTGCCGACGGGGTGTGCTCCAGCGGGTGCGCGCTGAGGGCGGCCGCCTGGACGGGATTGAGCGCGGCTGGAGTGGATGGGCGGCGATTGATTGCGAGCGGAAGGTCGAGTTGGGGCCGAGGCGCGCCGATGAGATGCGAGTTGGGCGAGGCGCTGGGGGGTTGCGTTGTGGACGACGCTGTCGCGAATCCATCTGCGATGTGCGGCCCGTCGCTTCCGCCCCGGTCTCGGGGTCATCGGTTCTGGCTCTGTGTGTATCGTCGCGGGCAAGCTCCGAATTTCGGGCGACGAGGCGGAGAGCCCTGACCGCGAGCTGGGAAGCCGCATGCGGCCGCTACCGCCGCTGCCTGTCGACGAGTCGCGTCCTCCGCTGGGAAGGAATAGGTTCTGCAGTCGCCGGTCGCCGGACTCTGACACGCCCAGCGAAAACATTGGCCGAATGCGGCTCAGCGACGACGACGGTGAGGCCCCGTCTTCCTGCTGTTGCCCAGCACCGTGCGAGCCGTTGCCGCTCTCATTGGACGAAACGACCGAAGCTTGCGAAGCGACTCGGGGCAGCGGCTGCTGCGCTTCTTCCTGTCCGGTTCGGTGCGAGTTTTCGGGCAGCGAGCTGAGAGCTGTTTCGGAGCCAAAGCTGCGCAAGGCAAGAAGCATCGAGCTGCCGATTCCGTGCAGGACGTGATGAGGCTCTTCCGCCTGCTGTCGCATAGCCTCCAGGCGCCGTTGCTGCCGCCGTCGCTTGTTCTCGTTTGCTTTCCTCCTCGCACGTTGAATGCCTCTAATCAGCCACGTTCGCAACATAAATACCATTTGGCTGCCAGTAGCAGCCAGGATAATACCTATATTAATGATCCCAGCGGTATCTGAATTTGTGATGGTGATAGGATGCGTAAGCTTCCTTGTGGCAAGTTTTCTCCAAAGAAGCTGGAGGCAAGATTGTGTTCGTACCAAATATCAACAGTAATCCTTTTCCCAGGTCAGTCTCCGTTCGACGAAGTGCAAACCCTGCATACAGAACGTCAAACAACCAAACTGATGCAGCCCCAACCACGAACCGCAAAATGCCCTTACCGATGCAGGCAATAGACGCAATGTACCACTGCTCCGCCTCTCGGAACGACCAGCTCTCCACCGCTGCAAACACGACCGACGACAGGTTGATCAAAAGCACCAGCACGCAAATTGCGCTGGCGACCATTTTGCTGTCGCGCTCGACCAGGTCCAGCGGAGGGCCCTTGTGGACGCGAGCGTATGGGTCCAGCAGCTTGGCATGGTCCGAGCGCATCGAAGTCGGGAGGGCCGACGGTGTCGCTGCCGTCGCCGCCGCTACCGAGGCGTCCTTGCCGCCGCCGGCAATGCCGTCGTCGATCTGCTCATCGACGACCTTTGCCGCCGCCGCGGCTTTGGCCGCGTCCAGCGCGGCCTGCTTCGCCTGCTTGATCTTCCGCCGTGCCCGCAGGAACGCGAGAATGTCCATCAGGTGGAACAGGCCAGTGAACACGGCGACGATGCCCGCGGAGACGGCGCGCACGCTGCCTTCGTCCAGGGCCGCCGCCGGCACGTCAAAGTCCTGTGAGATGATGACGACACCGGCCAAATTTGCCGCAGCTTTTTTTCGATTGCCGGAAGGGTGCGGGGCGAATGTCGAGTTTTAGAGCAAGCCGTTTCGACGAGTTGAGGTTATTAGTTTCAAGGTGTTATTTGTTTTCCATTTGTGAGCCCAGGGGACCAGTGTTGTAAGTCTTCTACCCGAATCCGTTATTCGGCGTGTGGTGGACGCTGGCGCGCAAAAAGTAAATCAAATGTCTTCGATTTCTTACCTAGCGACCATATTCCGACAAAGGTGACTGCAGTCAAAACCCAAAGGGTCCTCCACGTATCGGACGCCTCCTTCTCTGTCATGTGCTGGCGAAGCCACAGCGGTGAAGCTTTGCGGGCCGCATCCACGGCCGCCTGCGTGACAATCTCGTCCGCGCTGTGCGACGCGGCCGTCTCCTCGTCCACGTCCGTCTCTTCCTCCGTCTCGGAGCCGCCCGGATCGGCTGGCATCGTGGCCGGCCCGTCAATGTCCGCCAGCCGGTCGCCGATGCGCGGGCTCTTGTGCGGCCGTTTCAGCTGCTGCTCTCGGCGGCGGAGGCGGTCCTCGTCGTCGTCGTCGTCGTCGTCCTCATCGTCTTCGTCGTGGTCAAACTCGCTCGTGTCGCCCAGATCCAGCATCCGGCGGCGGCTCCGGATCACCTTCTCCATCGCCTGTACTGCCTCGTCCACCTCGCCGTCCCACGGCGCAGATGCCCGCCCACTGCCACGCGAGCCGCCGTGGCTGCTGACGCCGCTCTCATGCGACGCGTCCGAATGCGAGCGCGGCGTGGACGGAAACAGCGGCGAGAGCGGCGGGCTGGGCTTGGGCGTGTTGAAGCGCACGCGGATTAGGTTCCCGAACGGCGCTGCGAGCGGCGCGGTCTTTGGCGGCGGCGATTGTTCGCTGCTGGTGCCGTCGCCGCCGAATGTTGGCAACGCAGGCTCGGGCCGTGACGGAGACGACGGCGATGCCGCGGATGCGGATGCGGAGGCAGGAATGATATGGCCCCCGCCATCCGCTCCTTCCGCCCACGTCGCGGTTGAGTCGCGCAGCGTCCCCGTACTGTCGACAGCGCCGCCCACCGCAACCCCAAGGCCCTTACCTGGGGCTGCAGCCTCAGCAGCCGCTCGCGCTGCCCTCCTCTCGCTCATCTTTGCGGCGTCGCTGGCGGTGGCGGAGGCAGCGGCAGCGGCGGCAAGTTTCCGCGCGTTGACCTTGCTCCTACGCGGCCACCACAGGACGCGCACAAACAAAGTGGCGAGGGCTGCCGCGCCGAGCGGGACGGCGGCGACAAAGAGGATGTGGCCCGGGTGCCAAAAATCGACGGTCAGTGGCGCGGGGAGGTAGTCCCGCACGAGCATGTGCTGGAGGGTCAGCGAAAAGGAGAGGAACAGGGAGATTGCCGTGATGATGCCAAAGTGCGGGCGGAGCGAGCGGGTCGCCGGCAGCCAGATTTGCTGGAGCTTTGGCAGCAGGGCCAGCTCGTTGGCAGGGGCAGCGGCGTTGGCGGTCTCACTGGAGTATTCTTTGCCGGAGGCGGAGGCGGCGGCGGTGGAGTCCCCGGCGGCACTCGCGGTGAGGTTGCCACCGGCACGCTGCAGGCGATCGTGGCTCCGACGAGGTTCTGGAAAGCCACTAATGAAACAAACGAAAATGAGATCAGTTGTTTGGCGTACCAAGCGCCACCACACCACCCGATTTGGCGGGCTGGCTGGTGTCTGTCTGCACTGAGAGTGAGTGAGAGAGCGAGCGAGATCTGGATGTGATCTGGAGCGATCCGGAAATGGAGCCGTGGAAGAGGAGGGAACTTCCGCCAACAGTACCTTGTACATCGTCGGCGAAACCGTCGGTGGTGGTGGCGGTGGTGGAGGCGGAGGGGAAGCCGGTCTTGCTGGCGGAGCTGTTATGGTGCAGACGACCGGTCGATAGAAGCCTGTGCAGCCGCCGGTCGTGCTGGTCTTCGGGGCCAGTGCGGGCGGCGCCCTCCGCGGCCAGCACCTGGGCCTGGTCGATGAGGCGGATCTGCCGCACCAGGGCCTCCTGCTGCGCCTGGCGCCTGTCCCAGGACGGCGAGTCGACCAGGGCCCGGTGCTGGATACCGCCCGCCGACGTTGCCGTGATGAGGGCAACCCGCTTCATGACGACGAGTGCAGGTGCGGGAGGGGATGATGAGGTGGCGTTTGGATCCACGTTCGCGAAATCAAAATTTCTTTTTGAGGAAGCCTGTCCTTTGCTTTTGATTGCGAAAGTCAAAGACAGAAGATTGTCTGGGCTTGTGTGGGGTGAGTGCGCCTCCAAGTGGTTAACACACACAGGTGGGGCCAATCGCGCACCACACTCAGTACATACTTGTTCACACACACACCACGCACACGCACACAGCACACACACACACAAACACACACGCACCAAGAGAGACAGTCTAAGTGTGGCTAAGTTTCCCAGAAGGGAGCGCAAGAGGCAAACAAGACCCAGGCCCATGGCAAAGTATATAAAAGGGGGCAGTTGCAGGCATAAAACAGTGATCCGGGCCCTCCTCCAAAGACGGGCGCAGCGATCCATGAAGCAAGGTTTTGGGAAACAAGAAAAGAAAGGTTCGGCGGACGGCGCGGAGTGCGACTGATGAAAAACACCCCAAAGAAATGGGGGCTGCAGGCACGCGAAAACGAAGGAGGAAAAAAAGAGGGCATTGTTTAAAGCAAAGAGTCAGAAGATCTGCCGTGTGTCACACCGGCGGCAGCCGCGGTGGCATCCGAAAAATCCAGCGAACTGTCGGAAGAGACAGGATTCGGCGGAGGAAATGCAAAAGAGCGGTGAAAAAAATCAAAGACGTCAGCGATCCGCGTAAAAGGGAAGGGCCCTGATTTAGGCAAGGATTCCCGCGTCCCGGAAGGGCGTCAAGCTACCAACGGTTCCCGCAGCAGGTGTAATGCTGAGCAGGTTGCAGATGAGTGCGTAGACATCGACTGGGTTCACAACCAAGTTCTTCGCGACGGTGGGGTATTTAAATCCTGGGCCACGGGCAGCGAAGATGCCGGCCATGGAGTCAAGCGTATTCAGGTAGCCAGCCGAACCACCAGTGTTGGGCCACGTCGGGATTGACGTGTTGCGGAAAGCGAGTGTTACACCCTTTTGATTGGACCAGAAGGAACGTTACGTTACGTGAGCAATCCGGTGGCTCCAAAATAACAAACCTCATTCGGCAGAATCACAATGGGAGGAATCCGGCGGGGGTTTGAAGATCTCTGGAAGGTCGCTGGGAACGGGTAGTTCGAGTCCCCATCAATGAAGAACGTCATTGGAAGGTTCGATGAGGTCTTCAGTTTTGAAGCAAGGCTGTCGACGGTAACTGCAACACATATGCACGTAAGTAAACAAGGCCAACAAAGGCGAATTGGTTGCTTGTCACGAACCGCCGTCTTTGGGGTAAACGTACGCCATCGGGCGGTTCTGGACAATAATAGCCTGGTTAGTATCGGCGAAAAGGTCCTCGTAGTAATATGTTTTCGTTTTGTCCACAGTGGCAATGCCGTGGTCAGACAAGACAATGAGATTGACCGAGTTTGCAACGCCAAGGTCGTTAAGTCCTGCCATAAAGTTTTTAAACAAGTTGTCCAAGTTCGTCAGGTTGCCGGCAATGTACTGGTTCTATGTCACCGGAAACAAATATTGGTTAGATTGATCGACTGTTCAATCGGACTGCAGTGGGCGCACCGTGACATCACCGCCTTGACTGACGCCGGCAACGTCCATCGCGCGGAGATGCGTCATCATAATGCTGGGGGGATTGGGAATGAGATTTCCAGAGGCGTCTTTTGACGCAAGCCATTTCAGCAAAGTGTTGATTCGCGTGCTGTCATTCAGCGTTTTGGTGAAGGGAAGCTCCAGGCTGGGGTTTGTATTTTGAATCGATGCTTCAGATCCCGGCCTGGACCGCACAAGATTAGTGCACAGTTGAGGGGGAAAGAAACACCCCCGGAGGCAACCGACCAGTTCACCGTAGCGCCCTCGAGACCTTTGGCTTGAGCTGTGATCCAGACCTAAAAGTGGAGAGCGTTGAGTCGCGTCAGCCGCTTCTACTCGGTCACCAAGGCCGCGTTTTTTACCAACCGGAGTGCCCAGCCAGAAAGAGGCGTTGTTCACGGTAACCGTGTCGTTCCGGCCGAAACTGTACACGGCCGCAGAATTTTCAATCGGCTCGGTGGAGTGAAAGTAGTCACCGACGATGCCATTGTCTGCCGGGTAGAGTCCAGTGACCATGGCGTACTGGTTTGGGAAGGACTGGGCTGGGAACAGGGGCTGAAGGCGAGCAGCTTGGGCTGCACTGTCGACTAGAAGATGAATTTGTAGTGATTAGTGCTTGGAAAGAACAGGTCCAGAGGCGGGGATCGGGGCAGATTGTTTGTGAAAGAGAAAAGGAGACCCACAGAAAGCCTTGATGCTCGGAGCGTTGGCAAGGTAGCTGGGTTTGAATCCGTCCAGACAGATGAGGATCGTCACTGGCACCGACGGTGCAGACGAAGAGGAGCTGGACCGACGGCCAACGGTGAAACCGACCGCGAGGGCAATGACGACAATGACGCCGAGGGTGACGCCAATGGCGATGTACAAGTGCCGACGCGTGATGGTCGTCCGGATGCCCGTCTGCGAGGTTTGGAGGGGTAGGAGTGAGAGGATTAGCGGGTATTGTTTATGAATCAGCAATGGCCATGATCAAGGGGGAAGCTGGTTGGCATCAAATGAGGGACGACAAGGAGGGCGAGCAGCGGGAAGAAGAGGCACGCAGAAAGAAGGAAGAACAGAACGTACAGGGTGGTCTTTGCGGGAGGAGCGCCAGCGCGGGGCGGCGGCAGCGGGAGCGGCAGGCGGGTACGAGGTCGAGGCCATGAAGCCACCCTCGGCGTCGTTGTGCGTGGTGGCCATTGTGGGATTTGCGATTGACGTGGAAATGGTCGTTTTTCTTTTTTTTTTCTTTTTTTTTCTTTTTTTCTTTTTTTCTATATTGTTAGTTTTTCTTTATTTTTCCTTTGCAAGTCTTTCCTCACATAATCATTGGTCTCTGTCCTTGCTTGTCTCTCTCTCTGTCTCTCTGATTCTCTCTGACTCTCTCTGTCAGTCTCTCTGTCTCTCTCTCTCTCTTCCTCTCTGTCTGTCGTTCTCCAATCTCCTGTTTTCCGTTTTTGGTCATGTTTGGGGGTGCTCAACAAGCGCCACCCACACACATTTTGTTTAAATAATGGTAAATGCTGTTGTACTTAGTGACGGAACCAGCAGATTGAATCAGAGATGTTTGATAAAACCTTAACAGAACATCTGCTATTGCAAGTTGCAGCAGGACCAAAAAGAAGAAAGAGAAGAAGAGCATAGCAAAACAGAACGTGGGCATGCGATTGAGCTGTAGTCAGTTCTTCTTTTTTTCACCTGCAACCTTGCTTGCTCCTTCTTATCGGGGGCGGGTGGGTGGATCTCGACACCTCTTTCTCGCTTGTGGCTGGCGCTCTGTCTCCCTCCCTCTCTCCCCCCTCCCTTTCGTCGCTTGCTTCTCCCTCCCGCAACCACGGCTCTGTCTGTCTCGCTCCTGTCTGCCAAAATTATTTTCGTTGGATATGGATTCCAGTCGACAGACGCACAGACAGACAGGCAGGCAGACAGGCAGGCAGACAGACAGACAGACAGACAGACAGACAGACAGACAGACAGACCAGACAGACAGCCAAGGTATGTCGAACACACACCACCCACCACCACCAGACCGCATCCTCTCTGAAATGTCGAAACCCCCGTCGTGTTAAAATACTGGGACCTTGGGGGTTGTGTTGTTGTTGTTGTTGTTGTTGTTGTTGTTGTTGTTGTTGTTGTTGTTGTTGTTGTTGTTGTTGTGCTTAGGTGTTGGACAGAGTTTTGGGAGGATTTGTCTGTTGTGTACTCTGCTGGTGTGCTGGTGGGTGGGCTCGAATTCCCATCAGGAGGGGGCGGGTTGTGACGGCTAACGCGCCCACCAGACGGATCGCCCGCCCGAAACAAAAAAAAAAAAATAAGAAAAAGAAATCTAGCCCGTGCAGAGTACGTAGTGGCCATCATCATCATCCATCATCATCATCATTCCCTTTTTATCTCGTCGAAGCCCGCGCATATATGCCTGACAATGGAGATGTGACGGGTTTAGCCCGCCACGGAGTTTCCAAGACAAAGGTGGCTGGCTCGGTGGCTGGCTCGGTGGCTGGGTGGGAGGCGCCCACCATCTTGACGCGCCTTCTTTTCATGAATGCTGCATTTCCTCGGCTTGCAAAAACAAAATAAATATAAAAGGTTTGAAACGTAGCCAAGCGAAATCTGTGCAGCAATACAAGAGAGAATAAATAAGGAGGCGGCTGATACAGGATCCCGTTCACCACCAACCGCCACCCTCCTCCCTTCACATGCTCCCCACAAGAACCCTCCTCAGCCTCCTCGCAGCCTCCGCCCTGCTGCCTCTCGTCTCGCTGCAAAGCGTCGAGGCGGCCGCCGTCCCCCCGAAAAAGTGCCGGCCAAAGTCCTACGGCGCCTCACCACCGTCGTCTTCGGCTAAAGCAGCGCCCTCCTCCTACGGCGCCGACGCCGCCCCCGGTCTTTCTCAAAACTCGCCGCCAACGAAGTCGACAAGGGCGGTGTACGCGGAGGACACCTATCAGCCGCTGCCGCCGCCGAAAAAGTCGTCGCAGGCCGCGGCGGCTCTAGCGGTCGAGTACGGAGCCACCAGCGCGGAGGAGCACAGGGCTCCGGCGTCGTCCTCGTCGGCGGCGGCGGCGTCGTCGTCCGCCGCCGTATCGTCGTCTTACGACGACGCCCCGTACGGCGCCGACGAGCTCCTTGCCGCAGTAGCGGCCGTCTCCCCGACCGAAGACCTCCAAAACGAAGCCAAATACACCCTCCCCGCCATCGCCGACGGCAACCCGCCTCTCCAACCCGCGTCCCCCTCCTCCGGTTCCTCATCCTCGTCCAGCGCCGCCCCCGACGCAGCCCCCACCACCTCCTCGTCCGCACTCGACACGGTCCCCGCCGGCGCGCAATCTCTATACGAGCCCGTCCCCGCAGCCGTCAAGTCCGGGTCGTACAGCGCGGGCGGGTGCGCGTCGTGCGCGTTCCCGATCCGCCAGGCGCTGTGCCGGTCCTGCGGGTACGAGGCGCCGCGCGGGGTCAGCTACGCGCAGGCGCACAACAGCCTGCGCGCACTGTACGGTGTGCCGATGCTGGTGCGCGACGAGGCGCTCGAGGAGTCAGCCCTGGTAAAGCCGGAGGCTTGTTTCCTCTTTGTGCCACCCCCCTTTTTTTTTTCTTCTTCTTAACCCCACATCCGTTACGCGCAGGGCCACCTCCGCGTCATGAGCGGCGGGAACTGCGCCGAGCTCGACCACGGCGACTTTGCGAACGAGAACCTGTTCTCCGCGAGCACGTCGGACAACTCGTATAACGTGTACGACCACTTCCAGAGCGACTTTATGGTCGACGCCGTCAACGCGTGGAACTCGGAGGCGCGCGACTGTACGTCAGAACTCCCCCGCTTACGCCAAACGCTTTCTTCCTCACCCGGCCCGCTCTTTTTCCTCTTTTTTCCAACTGCTACATACACACACACAGACTTCTATGCAAGCAAAAACAACACCGACTTCGACTCGTTCTACGGCTACGAGCCGGCGGTCGGGCACTTTTCGGCCATGATGTGGAGCCAGCTGGTCAAGGTCGGCTGCGCGGCGCTGAGCTGCAACGGCGGCGCGTCCGTTGCCGTGTCGTGCCAGTACCACGACAAGGACGGGAACGGTCCGAACTACGTCGGCATTAATCCGTTCTTGCAGGTTTAGGGAGCTGTGCGCTCATGTTTGGGAGGAGCGCTCGATGCCTTTTTTTCTTTTCTAGGTTGTTTCTGTTGCTGGTGTCTGAACAACTTTTGACTGGGCTGCTTTCTCTTTTACCCTCCTTCCGCTTGTTGCTGCCGTTTCGCTATCACCCCCCCCTCGTCTGAATGTTTCTCTTTCTAATGTTTGCTACCTTTTGATACACGCGTGCCAGTAATCGATCGGGCCTTGTCACAACAAATTTGGTTTCCCATCAACAGCCAGTCATGGGCTTCTTCACTCAGCTTGTGGCCAAGGACCGCGCAAGAAGGTGAGGCCCACCCCCAACGCCGATTCGCTCGCCCGGCCCGGCGATCCCGCGGATGGATGGAGGGATGGATGGCGGAGTGAATGTCCATCTTCCCTCGGCGCTGGCGATTCGAGCGAAGAAGCAGATCTGCGGATCCAAGCTAGACAGCCCGGTTGCCCATCTCCCTCCATTCCTCGTCCTTGCTTCTCATCGCCGGCGTCCCCAAACAAAACAGTTACACCACCATCATCGTCACCATCCCGGTGATCCTGTTCTCGACATACGGCTTGTATCGGCGAGGTGCGGAACTGGGCATAGATTTGAAGCGGGTAGGCCCCGTAATGGAGTAGAACTGATTGGCTCGTCAACCTCCACACATTTCCCTCACAGTCATACTCGGGGAGAAACAGATTCAACCGCCGTCTAGGCCGATTGATGTCGGCGGCCCAACGCGAGGCCTCTGATGGGGGGCAGAGGAATGTTATAAGAGGAGAAAAGATCGCACAATATATCCAAGTAAATAATCAGCCTGCACCACCTTGGTTGGGCTCACGGCAGTGAAAATCTTCAGACTCCAAGCCCTGTCTCATCAAACCATTGCGCACACTCGTTGCACACATTCACGAATCCAAACATCGACCTAATATCCCACCCGCCCTCCCAGACGCTCAACTCTCCATGTTTCATGCAAGCACGGCCCCCTTACTGACCGCCCTCTCGATCGACTCTGCCAGCTTCGCGTCGCGGGTACCGACCAAGCTGGTCGCGCGTCCCGGACGCCCGTTCCGTGCGGTTCGGCCCACCCGGTGCAGGTAGTCGATGGCCGTCAGCGGGAAATCGTACAGCACGACGTGGTCCGCGGCGCCCGTGTCGAGCCCGCGCGACGCCACGTCCGTCGCAACGAGAATCCGCACGACGTCCGCGTCCGAGGCCTCTTCGTCCTCCGCCTCCTCCTCCTCCGCCTCGCCCCTCGACGAGTCCTTGCGCCCCATCGACCGCGTCCGCGCCAGCGGTCGCCGCCGCTGCCTCCAGGAGCCGCCTGGGCGGCAGTCGCGGCGCCACCCGGAAGCTCCGCAGCGCGGCCTCGCGCAGCTTGGGGTCCGTCTCGGCCGTCACGAGCGCGCACCACGTGGCCATGCTGTTCAGCTCACCAAGGGTCCCGCCGCCGCCGCCACCGTCGCCGCCGCCCTCAGTCGCCGTCTGCCGCCGCAGCAGACTGTGGACGGCGGCGGCCGACTCCCTCGTATTGCAAAACACAATCATGCGGCGGTCGCCCGACGTCGCCGCGCGCTTGACGACCTCGAGCAGCAGCTGGTTCTTGACGGGTGCGCCGCCGGGGGCGACGCGCAGGAAGCGCTGGTGCAGGCGCGGCAGCGTGCGGTGCAGCGACGGCGTGACGACGGTGGAGTGGGTTGGGTGGACCTTTGTGATGCGGCGGGTCATGGACAGCGGCAGGGTCGCGGTCACGTACGTGATGAGCGGCGGCGCGGCGTTCATCTCCGCCACCTCGCCGCGCAGGCGGCGCACGGCGGGGTCGGCCGCCGCGCCGCGCGCCGCAAGGCCGTCCTCGGCGCGCCGAAGCTCCGCGACTTTTGCCTCGCGCGCGGCGGCGGCCTCCCACATGGGGAGCAGCACGTCGTCGAGCTCAGTCGTGAAGCCTTCGTCCATGAGCGTGTCGGCCTCGTCGACGACGACCTCGGTGACGCGGCCGAGCAGCAGCTCGCCGGCGTCGACGCGCTTGCGCAGCGCCGACGGCGTCGTGATCAGCACGTCGATCGGCGCCGCGCCGAGCCGCTCCCGCAGCCGCTTGGGGTCGGCGGGCCGCGCGTGCATGCCGACGACCGCCAGCCGCGCGCCGCCGCCGTGGGAGTGCCCGCAGAGCCGCTTCGCGACGTCGAGAACCTGCGTCACGAGCTCGCGCGTCGGGACCAGGACGATGGCGCGCGGGCGGCGCAGTTTGCGTAGGCGCGAGCTGGCCAGCGCACGCACGGTCGCGTCCGAGGCGGTGGGAACGTCGGAGGAGCCGCCACCGACTGTGATCATCTGCGTGACGACGGCCTCGACCACGTCGTTGGCGGCGATGGCGCGCGTCGCTTCGGCGTCCTCTTCTTCTTTTAAACGTTGCAGCATCGGGATGAGGTACGCGAGCGTCTTGCCGCTGCCCGTTTCCGCGCCAACCACAAGAGCTCGGCCGTCCCGTGTCGGGTTGAGCGACGCGGGAATCGCAAGCGCCTGCACGGCGGTCGCGCGCGGCTGCATCGTGCCTAGGTAGGAACAAAGCGACTTGAAGACATCCTCACGCAGCGTCGCCGGCGGTTCCAAGCCGTCGGCCGACTCGCCCTGGTCAGGTGCAGTCTCTCTCGACCCGTCCGCACCGACTGCTCCCGTCGCCGCGCCGGCGACCAAAAACTCGCGTGACGCCTTGATCTGATCCCTGATCCGCTGCCGCGCCGAGAACGACGCCTCCAGAGGGGTCATGGCAAACTTGTTCTCGTGCGCCTCGCGTTTCTCCTTCCACGCTCGCGCCTTATCCTGCTGCTGCGCTCGAGCGAGAGCCTCCTGCGGCGACAGGCGCTCTGGCTTTGCCGGCCGCGCCCTCGATTTGCTCTTCCTCTTGTCGCGCGACAAAGACTTGCTGTGCCGCGACGGATCGTGATCAAGGCGTAGTCGCGAGGGAAGCACCAGGCCGGGGACTTCGCGACCGTCAACACCCTTTCGTCGCAATCTCGCTGCGGCCTTCATTGCGTTTCGGACCTTGCGGGATGGCTGTTGAATGACCGTCTTGCCTTTCCGGGCCTTTGAAGTAGATTTCACCGCGGATTTTTTCTGCTGGCGGGGATACTTTGTTTGGAAAGTCCACGACGACGCCAGCTGCGGCTTCGTTGGATGGCACGTCGCTGGTGATCCGTGCAGGCGGCGGATGCTCCGAAGGTGGATCAGAGGGTGGGTTTGTGTACGATGGGATAAGTGATTCGATGGCGCTGGGTCGACGAGTGAAACGGCATGAGAGGAAAACGAGCGGGAGTGTTGTTTTGATAAAGGCGAAGGTCCTTGCGTCACTTGGGCCGAAGCGTGCCGGTCCACATGGGGACAGGTTGTCGGTGCAGATGGCAAGGCGAAGGCGGCAGCGGCTTTGACGGGGCCGGTCGGTTGCGACGTGGATGGAGTCGCCGCCTTCACCGCCTTCACCGCCTCTGCCAAAGCTGACGAGTGGCGAGAGCAACCAAGAAGCTGTCGCGGGAGGCGGCCATTGAGCGGCGGCGGCAGCAGCGGTGGGAACGGGTGCGAGAGCGACGACGGCGGTGTTAGCCGCTTCATCCTTCTTCTTGCCCTGCTGTGTGTGACAAGGAACAGTTGATGGAATAAATAACGAAAGCGAAGAGGAGTTGATCGGCTGCGTTGCAGCTCCAGTGGGGGGGATGCGTTTGGCGGTATGGCGATGAGAGCACTCTGACAGAATCGAAGGTGGTGGTGAGGGAGCATTCGAGGAACCACAGCAGAAAGCAGACGGGAAGCGAGCAACACCACAACCAACCCGATTTCTCCCCCTCCTTCGCGCGCCATAATCTCGATAGTTCGAGTTCGAGTAAATAACGTGTCGGACAGAGGGCACGCGACACGCGAAAGGGTTCCTGACAAGACTAAACAGTGCGGCCAGCCAAGCAAACAATACATACATACACATACCACCCGCAAACAGTGGACAGAAGTCACTGAGATTGTCTCGCGCCCACACTCTGGTTGTTTACTTACTTTGTTTACACACCCACCCCCTCACACTACAAACTGCCCCTTGCCTCTGTTCGCGTCCGACCGGCGCGCCATCAAAGCACTGTGTCGCAACGCTGACCGCCTTGACGGACCAGAGTCGTCGTCCTTCTAGCTGCGCGATCATCACAAAGAAGCACTCCCAATCTCCCTTGCCTTTTTTGCTCAGCCACTCCACCCCCGCACTCGCATGGACAAGCCGCACGCGTTCTCGACGAGCGTCCTCAAGAGCCGCTATGCGCGCCACGCGGTCGCCTTCGTCGCACTACTCTTGGCGCTAGCCCTCCTGCTGCACTGCACTCCGCTCGGCCAACGCCTCAACGCGACGCACCACGGGGCAGCGGGGCCTGTCGCCGCGCGCCCCAGCGAGCCGGTCCGCGCGCTTGCCGCGCGGCTGGCGTCGCAGAACCGGCGGCAGCGCTTCGCCAAGCTGTACGAGACGACGTTGGCCAAGACCCCGACGGCGACGGGCACGACGGTCAGCGGTCCCGGGTCCACGGTGCCGGCGACGCGCAACGTGCGGCGGCTGATCGCCGCGGCCGTGCGGCACCTCGGCGTGCGCGGCGTCGTCGACGTCGGGTGTGGCGACGCGCACTGGCAGCGCCACGTTGTCAACGCTACGGGCGTCGCGTACCTCGGCGTGGAGATTGTCGAGAGGCTGGTCGAGCGGAATCGGCGCGAGGCGGCGGGTAATATGAGCTTTGCGGCCCTGGATGTGGTTGCGGAGAGAGTCCCCCCGGTTGTCCTCAGCGGCGGCGGTGGGGCGAGGCTGGTCGTGCTAAGGGACGTGGTGCAGCACCTGCCGTTGGCCGACGGTGTGCAGGCGATCGCAAACATCGAGGCGACGTCGGGTGCGGAGTATTTGCTGACCAACTGGCACCATCACCCTTGGACGTCGGAAAGCGAAGACGCCCGCTACAATGCCGAGGTCCCGGACATGGGCGACTGGTTCCCCGTCGATGTGTTTGTGGCCCCGTTCAACTTTAGCCGGCCGATCATGTGGATTCGGGAGGGATGGGGTAGTGACACGAAAGTGGTGGGCTTGTGGCGGCTGCCAGCATTGTTTCGCGGGGACGGCCGGCAGTTGGAGATAGAGGAAGCCGATTGGACAGAGGCGGCTGACAGAATCATTGTTGTTTAACTAGACGAATGCAAACCACTTTTACTTTCCCTCACCCTTTCAGACAGAGCCGTTTGTCGAGTTTCGCGCCAACACTGCTTCGGTGGCAATACAGCCCTGTTGTTGTTTATTGTTGAATAGCGTTTTCCAAATTTGGCTTCGATGTGGGCAATGGGGGGTGGCGGTGGAGCAGATCAGCCAGAGCAGCGCGCCAGCTCAACCAACACAACGCAGCGGAAATGCGTGTATGGGCATGCCCAGCCTAAAAAAAAGGCTGTCTTCCATTCGATGAAGACAGTCAGGAGGTGCCTGACTGCCTGACTGACCAACAAGTGACTGTGTGACTGACTGATTGAGGGCTTTTGGATGTTTCGTTTCCTTTCTGCGACGTGTGCGTGTGGGCTTGTCTTCCTTTCTTTCTTTCTTTCCTTCCTTTCTCCTTTGCATTTTGAGAATACCGTTTGTCATTACCAAATGATGAGAGCTCACGATCCTGTCCATCGTGGCTGAAGACAGGTCACACTCTAGAGGTCCCTGCAAGTGACCACGATTAATTGAGCTATCAAATCAGTAAGAACTGACATTTAAATTAACAACCAGTATAATTTCATTAATGGGATTGGGCTGGAGAGCACCTCGGCACAATCAGGTACCAGCGGACATGATAAATCCAATTTGTTACTAAGCGTCTCTCAAACTAAGGCCGCTAAATAGATATTGATTGATTCCTCGTGTTCATCGGGGAACCTACACAGAATTCGCTCTGATCATAATAAATTAAGCATCGATGGGAGATATATAGTGGTTATTGCATTTTGTAATTAATTTACTTAACCAAACTCAAGGACTAGATACATTTGGGATTAGTTTAATTCACATAAAACTTCAGGGAATCGCTTATGGATAATCTTTTAGATTTGATCTGACATTTAGTTTCAATTTCCTCCTCTGTCGTCTATTAATTAACCTAAATCGGTCTTTTAATGCAGTCTCTGAATTAGGAATGAGAATTGCATAATACATTAATCGTAATTGTAGACCTCACTCGTTGTACCATAACAGTCTATCCTCTTTCGAGGGTTGAGCTAAGAGAATCCTTGCCAGTGGCAACTTACCAAAACAGACTTTTTGCCTACTTAAGCTGAATAAACCTTTTGTTTGCAGGCAGTAAAATCGGGCCCGCTCCTGTCTCGGACAAGACCACCATCACGCCATTGACGTGATCTACAAGGCCGACCCGACGCGCTCCATCAACTGCGGTCCCTGGGGCGACCCTCTGTCGACGGCCCAGGATATCGTCATCACCAAAGTCATGACCTCCATCGCTGGACATCACCGAGGACCTTCTTGGCTACTCGTACTACGGTGCCGGCGACAACAGAAGCACGCTTTCGTACGAGACCACTGCGCCGCTGGGCCGCGACGGCAAGGACCGCTACGGGTGGACGTGGTTCATGGTGCCAGGCCAGGCGTACACGATCACAAGGCCGTCGCTGTACAAATCGGCCTCGACTTTGGTGGCAGCGACGCAAACGTGTTCAAGGTCCTGGCACAACGGCCAGACATGGACATCGCTGAACGATTTCCGGTCCGACTGGAAGACGGGCAAGATCGTCCGGGGCGCAAAGGTGGGCGACGACACGGCATGGGCCTAGCACAGGCAAGCAAGGCGTCCCGCTCGACAGCAAGAAGGGGCAAGTCGCGGTTTCGCCCGACGGTGCGCGGTACTCTGTTGACGCGGCGAACCGGTACGTCTCGTGGAAGGACTGGACGTTCTACATTGCCACCGACGGCCCCGCGGGGTGGCGCTCTTCAACATCGAGTACGCCGGCGAGCATATCGTGTACGAGATTGGTTTGCAGGAGGCCATTGCGCAGTATGGGGCAACAACCCGTCCCAGCTCAGCACCGTCTACCTCGACTCGTACTACGGTTTCGGCTGGCTGTGTTCCAGCTCCTTGAAGGGTACGATGCCCCCTGCGGCGCAACGTTCTGGATTCGTGAACAAACTACAACGGCAAGACTTACACCCACTCGAACTCCATTGCCCCATCTCGCAGCACCTCCACGGCTGGTACGCCCTCTTCAACAAGGTTTTGTCGACCAAGGACATTTCGCTCGTGGTCCGTCGATCGCGACCGTTGGCAACCACGACTACATCACCGACTACATCTTCCACTTTGACGGCAAGATCGAGTACAAATCACCGCGTCGGGATACCTGCAGGCGAGCTACAACACCAACGCTGAGGACAACAAAGGTTTCCGAATCCACGACGCACTGCACGGGTCGATGCACGACCACGTCATGCACATCAAGGTCGACCTCGACGTGGCCGGCGACACGGCCAGCTCGCTCGAGACGATCGACGTGGTGCAGATGGACGCCAAGATCCCCGAGTCGTGATTTCCGGCGTCGCGGTGGGTCGGTGCGACGCCCAACACGACGGGTATCCGGTGGTGCCGACCGAGACGACGCTGGGGTGGGGCGATACTCAGTTGCTTTGCGAACTTGACCTCTTACGCCGTCACCGAACCGTACACAGGCTTTGACGAGTACCACAACGCATTGGTGACGGGCCTACACATCGGGTAATGCGAAATTCTCTTGAATATTTCTTCCCCCTCCCTTGTCCCTTCATCTCTGAACTCATTATGGTCTAGTTTCCGTGAGAACCTCCTCATTCTTTCGGTGCTGATGTTTGCCTGAATCGTCTTTCGCCTCTGTTGCTTTCTGTGCTTGGCGCGTTCAGACGCGAAGGAGTCGGCGTGCTCAACGGCCTTAATATAACGAATGTGCGAATGTTTCATATTCCGTCTTCACACTATTTGTTTACACGTTGAATCAGCGACAAAAAGCGTATGTGCCTTGTCATTGCTCTGTCTCCTGCTTCCCTTTCCCTTTTTGGGTCTCATTTTCTCTTCATTTCTTTTTCCGTTTGTTTGTTTTGTTTTGTATTGACCGCGTTTTGCCGATTTCGTTGCGCAATTGCAGTTCTCCCGACCGACCTGCGTGCGTGACCTGACCCGGCCGACCTCGGTAAGGCGGGTTTGACATTGGCAGCAGACAACAACAACAACAACAACAACAACGAAGCGGCTAACACTCTCTGCCCCGAAACCGAAAACGCTCCAAACACAGTAAATTCATAAGCACACAACAACAATGGCAGGCATCTTCCTCTACTCGGCCCTGCTCGAAGTTAGCGCCGGCCTCCCCGCCCTTCTCAACCTGCTCGCCACCGGCAGCGCCGCTCCCACCTTGCCCGACGTCAGGACCAACCCCCCCTCCGACGCAACCACCGCCGCCATCGGATTCACCGGCAGTAAGTGTTGCGGACTGCGACCCTGTCGCCCAACCCCCCCGCTGTGCAGCTCCCGTGGTTGCATGCCACGCACGCGCGCAAACTTCCCTTCCCACCTCCCACCCCCTGACCTCCCTCTACACCACCCACCCCCCACTTCCGAAACCCGGCAACAAGGTATCTCGACGTTCGGCACGATCCCGTACGTGCTCGCGTACCTCAACAACCGCGGCGGCGGCACCGCCCTAGACCTCAAGACGCTGCGACCGCTCGCGTGGGCTGGCGTCGCCTACCACCTGATCGCCGCGTACATGACCGTGCGCGCCCTGCCCATCAAGGGCCAGGAGAAGCTCAAAGGCACCAAGCGCGTGATCGCCGTCCTCCACGCCGGGTTCTCGGTCGCGTTTGCCAGGTGGCTGTTGCAGAACCCGCTCGTGGCCGCTTGATGGCACGGGTGATTAAACGCAGCGGAAGTGTTGTTCGTTTGTCGCCAAAAACAAAACAAAACACAATAGAAAAGAAAACTTTTCTTTGCAAAAACACTTGTGTGATGTTCGGTGTTGATGGCGAGACTGCACTAATTAAGAATGTGAACAGGCTGGAAAAATACTTGTTGTTGCCCTCCATGGAACTGACGCACCCTTCTACCTCCGCGGTCGTCGGGACCAGCAGAGATCGGGCGAGCTCCTGAGTGGGAGAAGTTTCAGCAGAGTGTGTGAAAGGATCGCAGAGACTCCCAACTCGGGTTTCATCTCGCTGGCCAATGAGCTTGAAGGTAAGTTTCTAAAGCCATTCGCTGCACGAGGCGGACCCACTCGAGGAGCATCGTCCCGAAGTTCCGAAGCCTCTTCCGCTCGAGGCTCACAGCCGATCAAATTGCAACGCAAAGACGACGTTCGTGAGTTTGTTCGTACGCGCGACTGTGATCGCTGCGTTTTGACTGGCGCATATGACGACACAACAAGCCCAAAATTTCAAGTGTCCCATATCATTCCCTTCAGTCTTTCTAACGCACCGATCTCACGACTTTATTCGATCTTTGATACCGAATTTACCGGCCGATTTTTTCGAAAATATCGGAGAATGCGGTGTTGCTGAGCCCTTACGCGCACGGCTTATTCGGCGAATTTTCTTGGTTCATAGTCAAGCATTGCGAGAATGAAAAAAAATTTTGGCGATGCAAGTGAAAGGTATTGCTCAACATTGAGTTACCTCGCACACCACGCGAAGCTCACCACAACCCATTCGCAACAAATTTATGCATCTTCCCAGATGACGGGCGGCTTGCAGGGCAGTTTACTGGCCAGCTGCGGGACGGCGGACCTAATGCGACAGTAGTTTCGTCTTTCCACCTGCCACTGTTCATAGGGAGAGCGGACCGCAGCCAGGCAGCCTGTATATCCGAATTCACGAGCTTGTTGCGCGAATACTCTGGATGAGAGGTACCAAGGGCCTTCTCGATGAAGATGAAAGGAACAATCGTGGTTTGTGGAGCGAAGTCAGTTCTGATGACAATGAAATGGACGATGACTGGTCCCTGGCGCGGAGTCGGGTTCCGAAGAGGAGATGAGCGTGGCGGAGAAGGTCGGCAGCTTCTTCGAATCTAAGCCCTTCGAATTCGACCGAGCGGACTGGTCAAGGGCAGAAGCGATGCTTCCAGTGTTTCATCAAGTGCGTTTGTGAACTACAAACGGCACGTTGTCCTCGCGCGGTTGTTTGACCGCAAGGACTTCCTGCATCCCCTCGTTAATCCCCCATTGACACGGATTTGAGGGACGGTTTGGCACAAGAAGACGAAGTTACCCAACTTCATTTTGATTCAACCGGCACTCGGAGAGGTCGGAAGGCGGAAGATTGGCAATTTATGGGGCATATTTGTGAACATCTGCAACAAAGGACGAAGTTGGACAATGCTTTGTTCAGGCGGAAAATCACCTCCACGGTCTTTGACACCAACGCGCTGAATAAACTCAGACGGACTCTTCCCGCTTCGCTTTCAATCGAGAAACTCCCTTTCGGTCCACCAGCGCCGCCACGCGACCCCCATCCGCCTCTGTTTTCTTGGCGCCATCCTGTGCCCGCTCTTCCTACACCACTCCAAGATAAACACGCAATCCTTTTCGTTATTTCCGACTTGGCTGAAATCAACATCCCATTCAAAAAATTTGACGATTTTACGGGCAATTCTTCCCCGATGCCGTCGACGGCCGACTCACTCCAAAGAAGAGCGGCCCCGCTTTCCCTCCACCACTGCAGGGCGTCCACAATGTCCACGCTGTGGGATCTGCAGAGCTCGTTAAAGTCGACTGTCTGCGGCCATTCGACTGGGTATCCGCTCCTCCGCCACCAGCCCAACAGGTCGCATTTGCCGAGGCAAAGGTTGACGACGCTGTCCGGCCCGCTGGATGTGTAGCTAAAGGGGAGCCCGCTGTTCTTCCACCATTCCAACACGTCGATCACGGGCACGTCCGGCGGTTTGGTATGCAGGTTTTCGAAAGAGGTCGGTGACGCCGGCGGCAGTGAGCTCCAACGCGAATCCTTCGTCCTTCAGCCATTCCAGCAGAGGCAGGTGGCGTCCCGACGTAGCAAGGTCCGCGACGTTGTTTGGCAGTTTGGGTTCGCGCTCTCGATAGTGCCGCGACCACCACTCAAACACGTTCACCCGCCCCTCCTTTGCCGCGTTCGCCAGGTAGGCGTTGTCCCACGCCACGCCGCTCGGACTCGATTTTCGAAAGAGGCTCCAGCATGCTGACGTGCCCGTCCTCGCAGGCGAGCCGCAGAAAGGAGGACGACCACGGTAGCGTCCTGCTGAATGTTGATCCGGCACCACTGCACGAGCTCCGCATGGCCGTGTTGGGCGGCGAGAGCCGCGCACGGGACCCGCCGCCATTGGACGAGGTTGCGGCTGTCCTGGATGCGCTCGAGGATCGCCGCGTTGCCCGTGCGGCTCGCGCAAGACGCGGCGTAGGTGCCGTCGAACCTGATGTCGTGGTTCCACGATCCATTCCACGACCTCGAGCTGCTCGCTCTCGGCGGCCTCGACGGCGGCTCCCCGGAAACGCTGCGGCTTGACGCCGTAGTTCCACAGCCACTCGAGTGCGGCAACCGCCCCGTTCTTGCTCGCGGCCGTGATCCAGTTTTCCTTGGGCCGCAGCCGCTGGGCCTTGCCAGACGACGACGACGACGAGGACGACGTCGCGTTGTCGCGCAGCCAGTCGAGCACGTGGACGTGGCCAAACTTGCACGCCTTGACGAACGCCACGTCGGGCCACTTGAAGGGCGGGCAGTTGTCTTTCCACCACTGCAGCACGGGCAGCTGCCCCTGCATCGCGGCGAAGCGGATCGACGCGCTGCGCTGGTGCTTCCGTGACGGTCCAGCCGGTGGCCAGCCACCATTGCAGCACGGCGACGTGGACGTGCTTCGCGGCGAGGGCCAGCGCGGTCTCGGTCGACACGTCCTTGTCCCACCACTCGATGCGCAGCGGGTGCCCGAGGCGGTGGGCACGTCGCGGGCGCGCAGCGTCCAGAAGAGTGAGTCGTCGGGCGCGACGGAGCCGACGGGGCGGGTGGCGTGGCGCAGGCGGTGGTCGAGGAGGTCGACGAGGCCGCGGGCGCTGGCGTTTTCCAGGGATGCGGCGGGGATCGAGTACATGGCGAACGCCTGGACTTTGGGGAGGCGGAGGTGCGTCGCAAAGACGAACCGTTCGCGGCCGGCCAAGTGCGCGGCGATCATGGCCAGCAGGAGGGTTTGCCCCGCGCCAATCTTTGGCGAGGAGTGTCCGTGCCTCGCTGAAGGCGCGGCAGCTGTGAGCTGGCGTCGAAGCGAGGAGGTTCGCGGGGGTGGCGTTTGCCCCCAGTGCGACGGCACCAGGTTTACGCTGAAAGGCTATAGCCTTCCCCGGCCGAGTTTCTTTACGGTAAACTGGTGGAAAGCCTTTCGTCGTCGCTGAAGATGCCTTCGATATCGTCATAGCCGTCTTCCTCTGGGCCGCTCGATTCTGCGCCAGAATATTCCGAGTCGCTGTCGTGGAAGTAGTCGCTGCCGTCATCGTAGCCGTTGTCGCCAATGCCATTGACCGATTCGTCGTCGCTTTCGCTGGATATGTGGGGGTCATCCTCCACCTCTTCCTCGTATTCGCTCTCATCGACGTCGTCGTCATCATCGTCCTCTTTATTATGAGGCATGACTCAGCGTCATGAAGGGTGCAGGCCATGGCGAGTACTCACCAGAAATACTTTCGACAGCATCGACGCCGTCCTCATCGTCGTCAAAGTCGTTGGCAGGGATGGTGGCCATCTTGTGGTGCTGTATTCAGTTTTCGCCTGTCTTTGTCCGGCGCCATCATACGACTCGCTCGCTGAGGGTTGACTTGGCCCTCATGCATGCAGGCATGGCTGCTGCGATGAAACTCAGGAGAGTAACACTGTACGTAATCAAGAGCTTTGAGGAGCTGCCGATTGTGCCGCGCGGGAACTTTGGTGGGTTGAAATGCTCATCTGACTTGACTTTGACCAAACTTCCCACACACACACACGCATTAACAAAAGAAACCCCATTATCTCCCCCAACCCGTCCAACCTTCAAACACGCATCACGCCAACCCCTGCCTCTTCAGCCTCGCGTTCCGCACCGCCGCCCTCTCCTTCAAATACGCCTTCTCGCGCTTCGGGATCCTGACGTGCTCCGGCGCACGCCCGCGCTTGAACCACTCGCGCCACTGCAAAATGTACTTGCGCTTGTCGGTCGGCAGCGACATGGGCGCCGCCTTCATCTCGGAAGACGTCGCCTGGAACAGGTGCTCCCACGACGTGAACTTGTCCGCGAGCTCGCCGCACCCGCGCCCGATCGCGGTCAGGAAGGATTTGGGGTCGGTGATGTTACCTTTTTGTTTTTGCAGGGCAGGGGACGAGCGTGGGGGAATTGGTGAGGAACGTGCGCGTTCGGGTTTTGGTTAAGATCGTAAACACAAAGAGTGCGTGGACCTCGGAAGGGGAGGGGGTTGTCAAGGTAGATTTAGATAGTCCGCACGACCGTACCCCTCGGCTTCGGAACCAGCGTTGCCGCGCTTCTTGGGGTCGGTGATCTTGATGTACTCGGCATTGAGCTTCCATCCAGCGACGGTCGTTGTCACGTTGGAGCGGATGGGAGTAAAGACGGATGCGAAGGATGCGCAGGACGGACGGTATTCGTGGAGGAACTGCCGTTGTTGCTGCTGCGCTCCGGCAGGTCGAAACGCTGCTGAAAGACGACGTCGTGATCTGGCGGAGGGCGGCCATGTCAAACGGTGACAAGTTCGAAGTGACAATCTCTGAGTCCCCATCAAACAATGAAGACGATTCCATCCAGAGCAGGGCAAGCAAAATGGATTGGCAAGAGGCACGCAGAACAAACGACATCACTCTTCATCATCATCGTCCTCATCTTCGCCACCCTCCTCGTCGTCGTCATCGTCCAGCCCATCCAGCTCGTTGGCGTCAAACAGCTCTTCGTTCACGACCGCAACGGTGACGTTCCCTTCCTCTTTCCGCTTGCCCTTTAGACTCGACTGCACGCTCGACCCCAGCACGTCCTTCGATCCCGCCTCCTTCCCCGAGGTACCCTCCGCCCTGCACGGCCTCGGTCGCCGGCTGCTCGTCGTCCTGGTCCTCTCGCTCGTAAAACTCCATGGCGCCGTCTTCGTCCCCGGCATCCGCCTTGGCCAGCTCCGGGTTAAAGTCGAACAGCTCACGGCCGGACAGCGCCATGCCCGTACGCATGCCGGCCCGTTGCTTTTTGAACGCCTCGAGCTTCTCCTTTGCCAACGCCTCCTGCTCCTGCTGCTGCCGCGCTTTGCGAGACTCTTTCCACGCTGCAAAAGTGGCGTCCGTGATGGGTGTGAGGTTCGGGCCAAGCTTGTGCCGCTGAAGAGGCAAGCGCAAGGTGGCGAACAGGTAAATGTAACAGTTAGCAGTGAAGCCGCTTGAGGACAGACAAGAATCGCGTAAAGTTCTGAAACTCACCTCTTCGTCCAAAAACTCCTCAAAGGTGATGGCGTTCTCCTTCTCCTCAGCTTCCCTTTCCCTGCGCTCCGCCTCCGACTCTCGCTTCTTGAGAACATACCCAGGCGGCAGCGCATGCCGGTACTTGCAGCTCTTGCCACCGCTGGGGCACTCCCAGAACCACCCGTACTTGCGTGTTTCGATGGCCTCCAAAAAGTGCTTGCAAACAATTTCTGTCGGGAGGTTGGCGTTTGCGCTGTCCTGCTTCTGTTTGACGACCTGCTGGAGCTTGGCTTCGTCCCAGTTTTCCATGGTGTCGGCCTCCTTGGCAGCTTTCTCTGGATTTTGTTTTCGTCGAAGAAAGTGTTAGTTACGGGAGTTTTGACACCTAGACGATCGCACAAGCGGCAAAAGGCGAAGCATTAGGCGGTACCTGCAGCTCTGCTATCTGTGTACACGTCGATTTTGGCGCCTTTGCGCTCTACGTTCAGGTCATGCGAGAATTTGCACTTGTTTCCCTTCAGACAAGCCCCTGACTTGAAAAAGGCGCAAACGATCGTCTTCGGGTCCACACCTGGAAACGGTAGAGAAAGAAACGTACAGAGTTACAGTTCAAGAACAGAAAGCCCTTTGCTGCACATGGCAAGCGACGTACCGAAAGGAACTTTTTGTGACTGTACAGGCTTGAAGAGTTCCGCAAGCTCTGCCTTCCGCGCTTCCTCTGCGGCTTTCTTATTCGCGATCGCTGCTTTTCGGTCTTCCGCTTCTTTCTGTAGGGTCGACACCGGCACGAAAGTCACAGTGTTAGGAAAACACAACGCCAGTCGTGAGACACTAAAAAAATAAAGGATCCACTCAAAAAAAGGCAGGCTGGAAGCGCCCATTCGCGTACCCGTCATGTTTTCACGGACATACCTTTGCCTTGGGGTTACCCGACGCCTCCACTTGGCTCTTCACCTGCTGCACATATTTTCTTTTAACAAAAGATGAAGGTCAGCCCATCACTGGTAGAGGTCAATTCAGCAAACATCGACTCACCCGACTTTGGCAGACTTATTTTTGTTCTTGAGACCAAAAGTTTTGTCCTCAACGAGTTTGGTCTTCTCCTTCGACGTGGATGGCCTGCTTCTTTGGTGGCATCTAAGCGGATATGGGTCGGAGGGGGAGGTGGGAAGGATGTAATGCTGCACTGATTTTGGTTGAGGTATTAAAAAGCAAGGAGATGGGAGCAGGATCAGTGCTACGATTATGGACACACGACGATCCAGATGAGTGCGCCATTGTGGCATGCAACTACCCGGGCACGTCTCCTTGGTGAATTGCCGGCATCGAGCGGCGCCTGACGCCAACGGGCGGTTCAACAAGCCGAGGCAGCGTCTCGCAGATGTGGACCGTGCGCAAAATTGTGGCGCTTGAGTGCGATCTCACGCGATCTAACTTGCCCCTTTCGATCACCGCGCTCGAGCTCATAACTCGCTCCCCATTGAAAATTACCGTTTCTGAGTAGGGCGCAGTAGCCTCGGATGAGTAACAGTTCTCCCAAGGAGAAAAAACTAGTTCTCTTTCATTCCACGTGACAAGTCAGGGTCAGCCTCGCGAAATACTGCTCAAAGCAATTCTTTAGAAAACAGCGCATAAGTAATCAGTAACCGTTCGTTCATTGTGACAACGCGAGACCACAGGCCGACATTTTTTGAAGAGCAAGAGAGAGCAGTAGAGGAAGAGAGAAAAAGCAAAACGAGAGGCTGGTGGAACGTCAATTGCATGGCGCGCTAACATTATCCGCTTGCTCGCCCATACAGTCTCTCTCGTTAGGTAATGCGAATTGAATTGCGTGATAGGAAAGCATGGCGCGGATGCGGGCCATAAGTTAGAGTGACGGGAAACGAGCCCCAGCTCGAAGTCGATGGGGACACCAATGCCACGACCGTCCCCCGGCTTGATACGGCGATGCGGGGTGATGGTGGGTGGAGAGAGCAGAGGAGGGTTGTGTGTGTGTGTGTGTGTGCGTGTGTGTGTGGGTGGAGACTGAAGAAGCGCCCCCGCGCGGATCGCCGATCGGGTCGTCTTTCGGTCAGCTGACGCTGCTTTTGCAATTTTCGCGACTTCTCATTTTGTTTCGAATGTTTGTGTGAATGTGTGTGTGTGTGTGTGTGTGTGTGTGTGTGTGTGTGTGTGTGTGTGTGTGTGTGTGTGTGTGTGTGTGGGTGTATATGTGCAGGACGCCAGCGAGAGAGCAGCAAGAGAGAGAGAGAGAGAAGAGAGATGCGAGAGAGTGCGAGAGAGAGAGGCCCTTTTTTTCTCTCTCAGTTGAATGCTCAATCGATTCACACAGAATGTCCACATTATTATTATTATCGCCATCCACAAACGACAATCCCCCACGCAGAAACAGAAAACAAAAGAATGTCCCCTTCTTCACCCCACGCGTCGACCACGCACCAGCAGCAGCACCAGCAGCAGCAGCAGCAGCAGCAGATGGACCTGGACCAGGACCGGGACCGTGACCGAGAGCTGCGACGCGGCGGCGAAGAAAGAGGCGGAGGAGGAGGAGGGCAGGGAAGGTGGGCGTCGTCGTCCGACCGAGAAGGTGGCGACAACGACGGCTACGCTCGCCCTCATCTCCATCGCCCCCCCCCGCTGTCCCGCCCAAGAGACTCCCACGCGGCGACCGATCAAACATCAGGCGCAAGCCCTCGAAACCACCGGTGGCGGGCCTCCCGACGCGAACATCTCCCGAGGCCCGGGTTTCCCAAACTATCCCCAGCTTCACCACCACCGCCATCACAACCACCCCCAGCAGCACGGTCTGCATGGTCGGCCAGCCCTAGCTCATCCCCGACGACCAGAGTCGCTTGTCGAAGTGAGCGGCTTTGATCTCCGCAGCCTTGGGGCCCACGGAAGCTGGATGGTTGAGGACGATTACGAGGACCGATGGACAGATGACGGCGATACCGTTGGTTCTGCTCCGCGGAAGCGCGCGAGACAAGATCCAGCGGACAATCGAATGTCACAGCATTTGCGTGAAAGATGTAAATACGGCCCGACTCCCGAATTTTGAGTGCATTGGGGGTGTTGTTTGAGATCCCGAGCTCCCAACAAACTAAAAAAGGAGCACACGCGTCATCGCGAACCTCCCGATTTCGCCCCCCATTCCAACCAAACTCACCTTGCCTCAGTCGTGCCACCGAGATCCTCCGCGGAGCCCGCCGCTGCGTTCCCGCCGGGGCACCTCGAGCATCGCCCGATCCAAGCGCGACAGCACCCGCAGAGGGGTTCTTGGCTCCACGGGTTCCGTCCAACCCGCGCGGACGATCTGGAAAAGTACGACGACTTTCAGCGCGGCTCGCGGCTCATCTTACCGTACGACATTGTCGATGCTCCCCAACATTTCTATCCAGAGCAACCGTGCCCGCCGCATTCTCGCTTTGGTCACCACCCGCATCAGGGCGCCGCCGACCACCCCGACTACGCGTACTCCAGACACCTCGAAAGACATCCGCGGGCGGCCGGCCCTTTCCCGTCGCTGTATCCTTCCGCTTGGGCCCACCAGCGGCTCAAACTATCGCCACTAGACCACGCTTTCCCCGAAGACGCGTCCACTATACATTCACAAATCTCATAAAGCGCATCAGACTGTACTTAATGAGGTATGCTTTTGGAGCGCGACCCGTCTTTATTTCTGTTCCGATTCCGCCCCCCACTTCAACCACAACAAACGAAAAACACCAAATCAGTCAATAGGACCAGGAGATCCCGCACCCGTCTCTGCCGACGAATCGACGCGAGGCGCTCGTTCGCGCCCGCTATACCCTGACCCGCGCCGCAAACAGACACCCACGCCGTCCGCCCAACGCCCCGCCCACATCTTACCGCCGCGATCCGCCTCTTCCTCCTCCTCCTCCGCAGGCCCTGCCGCCCGCCGCAACAGACGCAGGCGGCCGCGCGCCCGCCGCACGCTGCCCAAACCGGCCCGCTGTCCGGGACCCAAAACCGCCGCCGCGACGGAGCCGCCGCTGCCGCACCGTCCTTGTCGTCGTCATCATCACGCCGAAACTCGTCGCCGACCCGCCCGGCGGCAGCGGCGGCGCCAGCGGCTGGGATGGTCCGTGCGGGGTCCGCGGACACGACTGTTGTGTTGGTCGAGGACACGGAGCTGGGCGTTGTCGACGTGAACGCGGATGAGGCTATCAAGCGAAAGATGCTGGCGTCGAGCATCGATGAGGTCTGTTCCTTTTTGTTAGATTTCCAAAGTCGTTCTTCTTCGGTTTTATTTTCTTTCTTTTTTTTCAATTTTTTTTTCCCCCACCTCCCACGCGCTTGACTCTCTTCTCTTCTTTCCCATTCCCCGCGCAAAAAAAAATAGGTCCGCTCCAAGATTTCCCGCATTCTCCAGCTCATCCTGAAATCCACGTCCGCGAGCGAAGACGACGACGACCTCTTCCGATCCTCCTTGTCCAAGTCGTCCAAAGGGTTCCCGACCCTGCCGCCGCACCAGCGCCGCGTCCTCAGCGACGATCCCCTGATACGGAACCTCGGGGTCCTCGAGGTCCTGCTGACGACCGTCAACAAGGAGGCCACGGCGCTGCACGACTACTGGGAGGCGTGGATGGTGGGTTGTCGTTTGGTCGCGTGCTAAGTTTTTTTTGTTGGCGGCTTTTTCTTCTCTTTTTGGTTTCGTTGAGTGATTGGTGGTTGCGTTGCAGTGTATCATCCCGTTAGGCTTGGTCGTACGTGTGGCGTGTATTTGGGAGTGTGACGGTGTGCGGTGTGAGGGAAAGGGAGAGAGCGTGTGTGTGCGGAGTGGAGCGGGACTGGCGAGAGTGTGTACGGAAGGAGAGAAAGAGAGCGAGAGAGAGAGCGAGAGAGGGAGGGAGGGAGAGAGAAAGATCGGGTGCGACGGCAAGCCCAAGCAAGTTTGGAGTCAAACACGGCAAGATCGGCAAGATGTCGATGTGCGCCGTCGTTTTTACGATGTAGCTCTTCCTTTGCGGCCCGAGCCAGCACCTTTCGAGCGCCACTGATCAGCTTCGCCCGGGCTGGAAAACAACTCTACTTCCCTCCCTCCAAAACAGGAATCGGAAAACGACCGGCGGTCTTCGCTTCGGAAAACTGTGAGTCGATCTTTGGCCCCCTTGCTTTGTGCTTTCGTCAGTCTATATTTTTCCTTCGTGTCTTTGCATCCTATTCCCATGTCCGCCTGGTTTGTGATTGACGACTCCCCCACCCTCCACCCTTTCCCTTACTTCAACCCCCCCCAAACCCCTTCTCCTACTCCCCCGCTTTCGGTTTTACACCCCGCAATTCTCGAAAAAGGCGGCCGTGGAATAGCGAACCCCCATTTTTTTTTTTTTTTTGATATCTGTTGGGGGGCTGCTCGCTTGCACGGGTAGTTTGCAAGCCCTCTATTTTTTTCCGTCTCCCTCTCTCTTATGCTCTCGAAGAAAAACGTATTATAATCGAATATATCCCCAGCGATATAATAACAGAGTTTTCCTTTTGCTTCAGAGGGGTGTCTTGCCCGGGATGGTGTCTCTCTCGTTCTCTCTGTCTCTGTCTCGCTCCCTCTCTCTATCTCTTCACTCACACACACACTCTCCCTCTTGTGCCGATAAAGGAACGGAGAGAGAGAGAGAGAAGAGAGAGAGAGAGAGAGAGAGAGAGAGAGAGAGAGAGAGAGAGAAGAGAGAGAGAGAGAGAGAGAGAGAGAGCAGTTCTCTCCTCCTTCTCACAATTCGGTGGGCAGGCTTGGCACCAATGTTTTTGGTTGGGTCGATGAGGCTGGTAATACTCCCCCCGATATGGCCCGCTCCGGCCCCCGGATCGGGGAAACGCTTCCGGGCGGCCGAACCCGGTCGGGGCAACAAGGGCAGTCAAAATGCAATCAACCAAGCAATTGCAGGCGAGACCACGCACACACACCAAGATCCTCTCAGATTTCAGTCGGGTGTGGCGGAAAGAAAGCGTGGATGGAAGAGAGAGAAAGGAAGAGAGAGAGAGAGAGAGAGAGAGAGAGAGACAGACAGACAGACAAACAGACTTGGGAGATCGGGTGCTTTTTTCGTGCTAAATTTGGCTGGTAGATTGCATTGAGTGGGGAAAGGATTCGGTGGAAGTTCCACAGCGACGAAAGAGTTGTAATTCTGACATGGCGCAGTTTTGCTTTGGTTTCAGTCGTTCCGTTCCGGTCTTGGCGGCGTTTTTTCCCTTTTTTTTTGTTTTATTGCTTTATTCTCAGATTTGCGAGAGACAGATGGCAAGACAGACTGATTTTCCCATTATTCACGCTGAGAAAAAAATGGAAAGAAAAAAAAAATTGTTGTTTCTGCGAACGCCAGCGAAAAAATGTGTGCACGGAACGGGAGGGCGCGCCGCATCCGGTCTCCCGATGCAGACTGTTCTGGATCCCCACCAAATCTGAAGGGAAAATTGGAAAAAGCGAGAAAACTGGAGAAAGAAAAATAAAATTGTTGAGACTGGGCGAGACCAAGCGAAGAGGCGGAGACAGAGAGAGAGGCTGAGGGAGAGGAGGACAGAGAGAGAGAGCGAGAGAGAGAGATAGAGCAAGGAGTGCAACAATTTAAGAATATTTTGCAAGGGAACTTCCTGCGACTGCCGCTTCCGAACTCACCTTGTTGTCCTCCGCCCATTTCTCTCCTTCCCTCGCGCTAGGAAGGAGCCGTCAGCCGGTTGCTCGCTTTCGGCCCTTAACCACACTCGCACCACAGGCGCCATGCTCGTCTCGCAGAGCGCGGGGGCAGATGGCAGCAGCGGCAACAGCAACGCCTTGCGATTGCTGGTCCCTCCTCTGCCCCGTTCTCCCGAAAGAGCAAGCCCGTTGCCCACCCCACCTCAGGCCCACTCTTCCTTACCTCCATTTGGCGAGGACAGCGAGTGCAGGGACTCCTCGTCTTCTACAACTGACCCTTCTGTCGCCGCCGCCGCCCTCGCCGACTCTGGACCTACCTGCAGTGTGCAGCAGCACCACTACCGAGGGGCTCCAAATCCCACCTTCTTTCACTGTCGATCGCCTGATCTCACCGCCTCCGTCCTCCCCGTCCGTCAACTCTGCCCACGCTGGTCACGCCGCCGCCGCCTCCGCCAGGACCAGTGCCCAGCCGCGCTCCTCTCCTCCTCCTCCTCCTGCTCCTGCTGCTGCTGCAGCAGTGGCGGCCAGCGCGGCTCGCCGGAGCCCGCGCTTCCACCCATACCAGCCGCCACAGACAGTGGCTTTGCGGCAACAGAGTGAGTGTGCCGGTCTTCCTTCCAGCCAGTCTTGGCTTCTCTTCTCGCTCCTCTGTCCCATTCCCTCTTCCGCCAAAGATCTGCGAGGCGAGGAACAAAAAATTAATTTTTTTTTCCGTTCCCCTTTCCTTTTTTGGTGCGATGCCAGATCTTTCTTCTGTGGCCAATCACCAGACGCGCTCGCCCCAGCTGTCCTTCCAGCAACAGCAACAGCAACTACCACCACAATCGCGACAGCGACCACCACCAACAACCCCTCCAGACTCTCTTTTACCAAAACTACCCGCGCACGATCCCCCCTCCGAGCCTGCCTCCGAGCTACAACCACCACCACCACCACTACTACCACCAGCAGCACCCAACGCCACCGCCCCAGGCAGTCGCCCCGCCGCCACTTTCCGCCCCTCCTACGCGATACGCACCACCACCACAACCACACAACCAACCCGTCTATTACACGCCCGCGACCGTGGCTCCTTCTGTGCCACCACCACACCAATACCCTCAACCTTACCTTGGAACCGCCCAATACCCTCCGGTGCACTCGCACCAACCCTACTGCGGCGGCCTACCCCCACCAGTTGCCTCCGTCCTCCCATCCTTCCTCACACTCCGTTTACGTTCCAGTCCAAGGAACAAGAGGAGCACCCAGTCAGCACTTGTACTCCACCTTACCCCCGTCGCAACCACCACCGCCGCAGTCGCCCGCAGTCCAACCGCACCCTCACCAACAGCGCTACCCTCAGTACGGTTACGCGGTCTCCGCGCCTCCCGCCCCTACGCAGCAGCCGGCGCACGCGTTCGGTCGGATACCCCACGCAACTGCCGGTCATGAACGCAGCGTCGTCACAGCTCAGCCCGTCCCAGCCGGCTACGGCGGTGCGTCGCGAAAGCCCATGGTTCAAGCGACCGGAAAGGCGGCAATATCGATGCCAATGCCGTTGCCGTCGCCGTCGCTGTTTGGCGGCCCTCGGCCGATTCCAGACAATCTGTTGGACGTGAACGCGGAAGAAGCTGAGAAGCGGAGAACGCTGGAGGCGGGATTTGTCGAGGTAGGGCATAATTTTTGCTTTCACCCTGCTCGCCATCGCTGACTCACTTCTCATTTTACTCCCGACTCTCCCAACGTTATCAGCTTTCAAGAAAGGCGAAAGAGGCACTTGCGCTGATTAAAGAATGCGAAGAGAGCAACAAAAAGGCAGCTGCCGAAGGTGCCCAAAAGGAAGACGGCGGTGACCAAGCTGACGCCGAAGGTAGCAAGAAGAACGAGCCAGCCGTCGCCACCACCAGCAACGCAAAACAAGACGACGATCCCGACACGGCGATCCTGGCGATCGTCAAGAACCTCGAAGGCCGTGCCGCCATGGTCGCAAAGGAACTGGACGGCCTGCAGCGGTACTGGACTCTGTGGATGGAATCGGACAACCGAGAGCGGCGGCGCCGCCACATCCTAGCGGGCCGCGGTGCAAGGCTGTTGATGACCGCGACGAAGTTCTAAGAACGAGTTTGCGTTTTTATTCTACAAGTTCGGGATAGTCGCAGCTTGGTTTTGAGATTCTCGCGGTAGTGCCCAGGCTGGACCTGGACATTGTCCGCCGTTTGGGATACTTGACCAATAGTCCACCTAAGCTTTCTTCGTTTCTTTTTCTTCTTCCTCTTCTTCTCCTTCTTCCTTTTTTCCCCCTTCTTCCTTCCTCTCCTACTACCACTTCTCCACTTCTTTTTTCTTTTCGTTTTTCCTCCGTCGTCCCCTTTTCTCCTATTTTTTTTCGTGGTCACAGTAATTCCCATCAGTCTATAAGGCAACGAAATCGCTCGAAAAATAAACCGCATTCGAAATCACATTGATACGCTTTTTGCGCTAAAGGAAGAGCCAGACCAGCAGGTTCACTGTTCGAAACTCGTGGCAAGTTTCCAAACAAATTATTAAAGAGTTGGCCGAATGCTGCAACGGACAAATCCTTCGACATAGCCAAAACAAACCAGTTAACTTGAGACGTGGATACGTTATAAATTCCCCAAGATTTCTCCCCTCCCACGGTCCCACTAATTAAGGGATATTCAAAAAATGGAAAGAAAGGTAATGAGTAGCAACCCCCACGAGGCGGGTAGAAGGTCCCGCTTTTGTACAAGTAAAGTAAGATCTGGAACCAACCGCGGCCGCGCCCCCATTCCGGCCGCCAGGCCTCAAAAATCCGTCGGCCGCCGCGCCGCGCTGTGCTCTGACGCCGCCGCCGCCGCCGTCCACCCCCACCCCTCCGCCGTCGCCCCCGCCGCCACGCCCAGCCCGCCGTCGTCCGCAACCGCGTGCGGCGCGCGCCCCGGCCGCGCGCCAATCACCACCCGCGGCGCCGTCGGCCCCGGCGGCGGCGGCGACCACCACCCTACAGCCTCGAACGGCCCTGCCTCCGCCGCCGCGGCGATACCAGTACTGGTACTGGTACCGCTCCCGCCCCCGACCGAGCTGGCCCCGAGGCTCCGGCTGCGCTGCAGCAGCGGCGCCGCGGACCCCGCCGACGAGAACTGTGTCGGGTGCGGTGGCGCCGGCGCGGGGGGGAACGCTGTGCGCGGCAGCGACAACGGACGACGACGACGACGACGACGACTTGGAAGAGTCCAGCGCTGTCGTTGGCGACACTGGTGGAGGCGGCGACGTCGGCGTCCACCACCCGCTTCCCGCGGCCCACGTCTGCTGCGGCGAGCCGAGCGGCGGCGGGTACACGCCAGCCCCCGGCGAGCCAGGGCTGTTGACCGGCAGCGGTGCGGCCGACGACGCGCGCGAGACCGCCGCGGCGGCGGCGGTCGTCGTCGTCGACAAAGAGTCCCCTCTGCTCCTCGCCGCCGCGTCCTCATCGGCGGCGGCCTGTCGAGCCTGGAGTGCGTAGGCGGCGAGGAGCATGACGCCGCCGCTGTTGTTGACGACGGCGATGGCGAGGGCGGCGTAGAAGGGGATGTTCTGGACGGCCGCGGAGAGGATGCAGTACAGGGCGGAGGGGAGGAACGTGATGACGGTTACGAGTTCAAAGTCTGAGAGAGGCAGGGACCGGGGAGGGGGGGGCAAGGGTTAGAGGGGGGTCGCTTTTGGGACGAAAGGACCAGGTTGTTTGGCCTTACGGAGGATTTTTCGGACGATCGCTGTGCGGATGGATTGCAGCGAGAGGGTGAGGGTCGCGCCGTTCCACCCGGTCGTGCGGCTGCTTGCGTGCGCCCAGATCCGCGAGAGCCGGTGGTACGCGACTGCACCGCTGATATTGAGGGGGAGAGAAGGAGCGGGAACAAAAAGGACGTGAGATATGGGCGCCACAGGGGGCGCGCTTTTTGCTCACCAGATGATGGGAATCATGATGACGATGCTGGTGGTTCCTGACGCGATGGCCGCAAAGACGCGCGAGTACTGGCTGTCGATGTTGAACAAGCACCAGTAGTAGTCCTTGCCAAACACGTTGAAAACGGCTGAAAGGCGGGGCAGCGTGACTTTCAAAGAATGTCCAAGGAAAAAATCCCTCACTTTTTTGGCTGCTCACCTCCCGCCACGACCCACACCGCCGACTCCGAGACGGCCGAGAGCAGCAGGTACCCGTCCCACGGGCCCAGGTCCAGCGGCCGACCTTTGAGCACGGACACCATCATGGCGACGCTCATGACGCCCGACATGGTCAGCTCCCACGATATGAAGACCATGAGCGCGGTGCCGATGGCGGCGCACGACGCGTCGGGCGGGTAGCTGTGGCTCCACGCCATGTAGGTGTTGCCGTAGATTTGCGGGATCAGCCAGCCGAGCTTGGACACGGCGAAGGTAGAGAGGGTATCGGTCGGCTGTACAAGAAGCAGGGTGGTGTTATTTTGAAGACTCAGCACCAGGTTTCCATAAATTAAGTCTTTGTTTCTTACCAACGGTGGTGTACTTTTTTGAACGGACAGCAAGCGTGATCATCCACACGCACGCGATTGTCGACAGCAGTACTGCGATCAGGGTCGCCAGGTTGAGGAGTTGGGACTCTGGCGCGGACCCTCCGCCGCTCTGCGTAACCGGAAGGGTGGGGTGGGCAGGGTAAAGGTGTGGAGGGATAGGTGGGGAAGTAGTAATGATCAGGATTCGAATAGGACCGACATGAGAACGATAGGCAGCCACACCGACGTGCCGTTCCCGCCGTCGGCCCGGGCAAAGAGCGAGAGGGTGAGCGTTGAGGTAGCAGCGCTGCTCTCGGCGCTGCCTGCACCTGCGGCCACGACGACCATCATCAACGAAGGTTCCTGCTTTCCCGTTGGCTGGATCCGGTGCGTTAGATGGTGGTCTCTGACCAACGTCCGCCCCATCAGTTTCGCTCCCTCTCATCAAACCTGTTGCACGCCCGGGGCCAGATAATCCGCGCTAGGTACGCCAGCCGCTTTAAGCTGTGTGTGTGTGTGTGTGTGTGTTTGTGTGTAGGTGTGGGTGGTAGAGTGAGAGTATGAGTGTGAGTATGCGGCCCGCCGCCCGACTCAATCGCAGCGGCGGCGTCGCACGGCGCCCCTCACCACCAGCAGAAGCCAATGAAATGAAAGGACGGGCCTGAGGCGGCAGTCCCTTTCCCTGTTCCTGTCCCTGTCCCTGGCTGCCACGAGATGCGAGACAGAGCATGATAAATTCCGCCTTTTGTCTGTCTCCCTGTCTACTTTTCCCGTGTTTGTCTCACCTTGCTGTAGTATTGTATTATGATTTTTTCCTTATTGGGAAATGGAAAGTGCCCACCCTCACCTCAGACAGCCGTCGCCTATCTTCCCATGCTCTTTCCAGTACTGGGACCTCACAAGCCAGCCGCCGCCCTGAGCCACCGTGAGCTGATTCTCCGCTTCCCTTTGGAAGGGCGCCTCCCTTACGCAGTCAAATTGTTCATTATTGCAATCCCCGCCAATAACTAAGGCGTCCATCCTTTCCGTTCGATGCTATACGTACAGCCGATTCTTCGATACGAGCAAACATTCGAAACCTTTTTATGCTGTCTTCGGACGCAAAAACGTGATTGCTGGTTTGGTTGATCATTTCAGGGGCATTCAAGTCCGTTTAGGTGCATCACCCAACGTCGCTGATCTGTTTACACTGCAAATTATACATGCAACCGCACATTGCAGGTCTCCGCTCATTCCCCACCCCTCCCTCCCAGCCCATCCACACTCATCTTAAAAATCGGTCGCCCTCCGCGCCGCCTGCGAGTGCTCTTCCGGCCCCGTCCACCCGTTCAGCCGCGCCGACACCGCCACGCCATCAGCGAACGCGTACGGCGCGCGCCCCGGCCGCGCCCCATCGACTACGCGCGACGGCGGCACGGCCCACTGCGGACGCGTTGAGCGGACCGTCGGCGCTCGCACGCCGGCCGGCGCTGAACGTACCGGCGACGACGGCGGGGTTGTCCCGGACACCCCATTGCTGGAGCCGGGGCGGCGGCGACCGCTTGTCCGGATCCCGCAACGGCTGCGCAAGCACCAGCACATCCGTCGACCTTGCGTTCAGCCGGCCCCCAACGCTGCTGCTGCCGCTGCTGCTGTACCCGCTGCTGCCAAAGCCGACGTCGTCGTCGACGCCCCGCCACCACTCCCACCCGCCAGCCGCAGGCGGCATCCCCGCTGTCGCTGCCGCCGCCGCGTCGAGAGGCGCTTCGACAGTAACGCGAGCGCGCCTTCGTCGCTCGGTGCCGTCGTAATCGTCGCCGGCCCGCCGCCGGTCCAGGGAGTAAGCGGCCAGCAGCATCATGCCGCCGCTGTTGTTGATCAGGCAGATGACGAGCGCGGCAAAGTACGGGACGGTCTGGAACGCGGCCGACGTGATACAGTAGGCGGCCGAGGGGAGGAACGTGATGACGGTGGCGAGCTCAAAGTCTTGCGGGATGAAAAAAGGCGATGTGGGAGGACGGGAAGGAGAAAACTAAAATTCAGTGGGGCTCGGTTTCGTTTGCTAAAACAGCACTTACTCAGGATTCTTCTGACGATGGCGGCGCGAATCGCCTGGAGCGACAGCGCCACGTTCGCGCTGTTTCGCCAGGCTGCTTGGCTGCTTGCTTGCTTCCATATCTCGGCCAGGCGTCGATAAACCACCGCGCCGCTGTTGGGGCGTTTTACAGCCAAGGTGCATTTCTTAGCAATCAGGCGTCCGGGTTTGCTCGCATTACCTAACAATGGGAATCAGAATAACGATTGTGGTGGTGCCGGCGGCGACCGACGCAAATATTCGCCAGTACGGACTGTGGATGTTGAAGAGGCACCAGTAAAAGTCTGTCCCGAACACGTTGTAAACGGCTTTCGGGTCTGATTTAGACGAAGTACGGCAATCGTTGGCAGGAACACAAACCCACCTCCCGACACTACCCACACGGCAGACTCGATGATGGCCGCAAGCACCAACGAGCTGTCCCACGTCCCCAGGTCCAGCGGTCGCCCCTTGAGCACCGACACCGTCATGGCGATGCTCATGACGCACGACATTGTCAGCTCCCACGATATGAACACCATCAGCAAGGTACCGATGGCTGAGCACGCGGCAGCCGGAGGGAAGTAGTGGTTCCATGCCATGAAGCCGTAGCCGTAGATCTGGGGTAGTGACCAGCCTAGCTTGGATACGGCCAGGTAGAGGGGGAAGCGGTCGGCTGGATATGTTGGTGGGGAGAAAGAACCAACGGGGATTAAAGGCCCTCGAATGGGAGGAAGCACGTGTTTCTTTACCGGCGGTGGTGTACTTTCTGGATCGGACGGCGAGGACAATGAGCCAAACGCAGGACAGGGTAGAGAGCGAGACAACGACCAGCGTCGCAACGTTGAGGAGCTGCGACTGCCACTCGGGTGCTCCGTTCTGGGAGAGATTTTTTGTTCAGTAGAAATTTGATCCTGGAAGCGGCAGGCGAAGGAATCCGGGCGAGAAGAGAGGTTGGGAGGGGAGGAGGGGGGAGAGGGGAGGTAGGGGTTGGGGAGGGGGCTCTTGAGGAAACTCACCGTATAGTGGCCGTCGCGGTCGAACACGGCATCGGTTTCCGCCGCGAGCGCGTGCAGGAGGGGAGTGGGAGATGCGCCTCCCATGGGTATTCGCGCTCCTCTGCACACCACCTCTCGAACAGGGTAGTCGCCGTGGCCGGATTGAATCGAGATGAGGAGAGAGAGTGTATGTGTGTGTGTGTGTGTGTGTTGAGAAGACGAGATCGAGCTCGCGGGAGTTAGGGCAGGTGAGGGATCAATTGGGTTGCACGTGAGAGTTCGACTCTCCCAATCCGACATTTGCACTTGCGTGTCTCTGCCTCTCTGCCTGTCTGTCTGTCTGTCTGTGTGTCTGTCTCTCTCTCTTTCTCTCTCCCCTCTAATTATTAATAGTTTGCCAGAAAAGGAAAGCGTGTCTGCAATCAAGCCTTGTCACCCCTCATTCTTGTCCCGATCACTCTGGAGATTCTTCGCTGGCGGAGCGCGAATATGTAGTCCGTCAACCGTTCCTCTCATTAACTTCTTTAAGCAGAGTTCCAATGACTAAAAGACTAAGACCTAGCAGCATTGAAAGTGCAACCACACGATGAAGTCTCTGAGCAACTGTGGGAGGGTTGCACGAGTGAGAACGCAAATAAAGGGGAGAGAAAATGACAGGCGGCGCAGGCGCTTCAAGAGGGCTGTGCGCTCGTCCGTCTGCACGATGCTACTGATTCCGCGCTGCTGCTGTTGGCGGCTGGATTCGGCTTGCTGCCCACCTCTGGGGTCGGAGGGGGGAGGCGCGGGCGGCGGTGGCGGCGGCGGTGGGCGGTGGTGCGGCAGAAGCGGTGGCGTGCGGTCGCGTCGTGGCAGTAGACGTAACTTCACGTGCATTGTTTGTAATTTGTTTGATTTACTGCGTGAGACGGGAGACATTTTGGCTCACTTTTCACCCTCGATATGCTTTGTCAAGTTTTCAAGAATGATTCATCAGTGCGATACGCTCGTTACTTTATCTGTTGGCGCCATAACACTGGGCGGCCTCCGCGAGAACGCGAAGCCTCAAAGGTCCGAGCAGGGAGAATAGAGAAAAGAGATGTCGATTTGTATCAGGAGATCACCAGGGTATTTTTTCAACTGGGGCCGCTGCGGAATTACTTAAGGAGAGACGGAAAGGGGAAAAGAAAATGAACCGAGACGATAGAAAGAAGTAGAATGAAATCAAGCGTCTGTCAACAGTGTCGGAAAAGGGGAAAAGTAGACCCACCAGAAAGACCAACGCCACAAAACAAATAGCAAACAAATAGAAGCCATCCCGCGTACTAACAAAAAATATTGTGGTATGAACTCGGCTGCAGAGTAAGGGGTCGCCCCTCTTGCCACATTTTCATCGCGCCCGAGACACCCGCCGGCGCGCTCGGCACCCGCGGTAGCACGCCGCCCGCGTCTTCCTCGACCCCGGCGCGTGCCCCACCGCCCGACGCAAACCCAGCCGTCGGCGCGGACCCTCGGCGCGCGACGATTGGCGTCACCGACGACGAGCGCGGGCGCATCACGGGCCGCACGGAGGACGTCGGCGACGGCGCCGCGGTGGTGGTGGCGGCGGCGGAGGCGGCGTTTTGCGTCCGCGTCGCCGTAGTCGGAGTCGTCGGCGAGCGGTCGGCTGCCGTGGTGGTCCGGCGGGCGTCGGCAAAGTAGAAGACGGACGGGTCGACGAGTTCCGCGGCGGGGGGCGGGAGCGCGGGGACCGCCACCGCTGCCGACGACAGCGACGAGGGCAGGGATGGGGCTCGCGCGCGGCGCGGGGTGGACGGCGGGGGAGGGCGGGTACGGTGGAGGCGGGGTCGGGACGGGTGGGATTGGGACGGGGGATCGTCGAGGCGGGGCTGCGCCGGCGGCGGAGGAGGAGGAGGAAGGGCGTGCGGCGAAGCGGCTTTCGCGCGACTCGAAGCCGACGGCGAGGATGACGGTCGTTGGCGTGCCGCCGTCTTGCTTTGCGAAAGGTGTCGCCTGCGGGCCTGGCGTTGCTGGGCGGACTTGCTTGCGGTCGTCGTCGCTGGGCACGCGCGCGAGGTGGATGAAGACGGCGAAGAGGATGATTCCGCCGCAGTTGACGAGGATGGCGACAAAGAGGGCGACGGCGAAGGGGACCTGCTGGTAGATTGCGGTGACGAGGCAGTACGTCGCCGAGGGGAGAAAGGTTACGATGGTCACCAGCTCGAATTCTGCGAGCAGGTGAAAAGAGTCAGGATCGCTTGGGTTATGATAGACGAGGCCGATTGCGTTTACCCAAGATTTTCCGAAATATGGCTGTTCTGATGGCTTGGAGGGAGAGCGAGAGCTGCGCTGGACTCAGCCCGCTGGCCCGACTGCTTGCTCGCTCCCAAATCCGAAACACTCGTTGGTAGACCACTAGGCCGCTGAGATTGCAATTACGGAGGGGAAAAGAAGAGTGCCAACGTTAGGGCTCGCGTTTTCTCTAACGCGACAATGTGCGACTATGGTGTCAATCACATCATCCGTCAGCAACACACGCAAAGAAGTGCGCTGACAGCGCTCTTTCAGACATACCAGCCTACGGGGATGACGGTGACGAGGATGGAGAACGCAGCCGACGCCGCCGAGAAGAAGCGCCAGTTTGGGCTGTGGATGTCGAAGAAGCACCAGTAGAAATCGGTGCCGAAGGCGTCGAAGCCGACTGCGCGGGGAATGGTTGAGAAGGAGGGGGAGGCAGGAGGGAAGCCAGCAAAATGTGTCGACAGACAAACGCACATGTGACGCGCTGCCGGGGGTGCCGGGGGGTTGCGGAGAAATGGCGCGCGCATTGCAGGAAAGTTGGGGCACCCAGCATGCACCGCGAAATTGGTTTTTGTTCGCGGCCATCTGCCTGTCTGTCTGCCTGTCTGTCTGTCTGTCTGTCTGTCTGTCTGTCTGTCTGCCTGTTCCCGTTGCGCGGCGGACTGCCCTGGATTCGGTCACACACGCAAACACCCCCACCTCCTTTGCCGCTCGTCGCCTCTCTCTCTCTCTCTCTCTCTCTCTCTCCCCGCCGCCTCCCTACCCAACACACTACACACACCCCAACCCAACAACCAACAACCAACAACCAACAACCAACAACAAGGCACTCACCGCCGATGCCGACCCACGCGCCGGCGAGCCCCAGCGCGCCCGTCAGCAGCAGCCAGTCCCCGCGGCCGAGGTCGAGCGGTCCGCCCGCGCAGCACCGACAGCATCATGGCCACGCTCATGACGCACGACCCCGTCAGCTCGCACGCCATGAACAGCATCAGCATCGTGCCGATCGCAGCGCACGTCGCGTCCGGCGGGTACCGCGTGTCGTGCAGCGTCGTGTACAGAAAGTCGTACACCTGCGGGATCGACCACAGGAGCTTGAGGATTGCCAGGTAGATCGGGAAGCGGTCGGCTTGTGTGTGTGTGTGTGTGTTGGTTTTTTGAGAGGGCGGCAGGCGGCGGCGAGTTGGTTTGCAGTGAAGCAAAAGTGGGACATATGGAGGAGGAGGAGAGGAGGAGGAGGAGCAGAACCCACCGACGGTTGCGTGCTTTTTTGTGCGGACCGCACGCACAATGAGGCTGATGCATGCGGCTACGGAAAGTGAAAGCATCGACAACGTCACGGCAGCGAGCGTGGTCGACTGCCATTCGGGAATACCATTCTATGCGCAATGGGAAAGGTTGAGCGGGAGGAGGGTTGTTAAATCAAATCCGTTAGGTGGGCAAGCCAAGCCAACCACATGAGCTAAAGCCTTGTTTTTCCTACCATGTACCCTCCATCCGCGCTGTACCCGCCGGCGACTGCTGCGGTGGCGCCGGCGGCGCCGGCGAGCGAGGCGGTTGTCTTGCCGAGGGGTGCTGGCGTTGCAGTTGCGAGGCCCGCCGTGGATGAGATGAACCGAGCGAGAGAGTTCGGGCGCATCGGCCTAAGGTGCAAGAGAGCAAATTTCGGAAGTTGCAAAACTAAACGGGATTGGGTTTTGGCGAGCCATATATCGGACTAAGAAAACACCAATGGCTGTGTTTGTCTTTTCGTTACATACTTGGACATATTACTGCACAACTAAATGCACAAATAGTATGCCGCTCCCACACACAAACACAACCGCTAAGCGACAGGCTGATTCCCGCATCGCGAAAATCGTTCGTGGGAAAAAGGAGAATCATATTCATGGCCGATTGCCGGCAGGCGAAAAGGGTCGGATTGAGGGAGGCAGCCGCATCTCATCATTTTGTCATCAAGCAGCAGTCCGCTGACTGAGTTGTTCGATGTTGAGGCGGCAGGAGACAGAGAGAGAGAGAGGGAGAGAGAGATCGTGTGTGTTCGGGCGCGCGAAATAACTGAGACAACCCCCACACGCCCTGAACTCCTATAGCCGTTAGCCGAACCGGCTCGGAGCGAGCGGAAATCAATGCCAAACGTTTGTGCAAAGGGACGCCCTGCGTCTCCCTCCTGCACCCTCCCTCGCATTCAAGTGAGGAAAGTGCGCGTGATTTGCGGTTGCGGGATGTAGTTTTGCTGATGGCGGTCACGTCGCCCTTCCTCCTCCACCCCAACCTCGCCACCACACAAACAACAAAGTTCCCTTCGCACGCGCCCGGCTCAGTGAGCACATATGCGGGTAAAAATAAAATGAAAGTCACCAACACTGCTTCAACAATGCACCGACTGTTCTGACTCTCCCAAACTATCGATCCCGTGACGGCCTGCAGTTGTTCTCGATACTCATTTTTTTCCTGTTCTTTTTTTTATCGCACAAATATCACTGGGTCAGTGCGGGCAGTATCCTTGGCTTAACAGGGCACACTTCAAAGGGCGGACAGGAGACGCATTGCCCGACAAACAGGCTGCATGACACTTGCTCTGCCTGACGGAAGCTTGTAAAATCCTGCCATACTCTGACAACAGGCTCAGCCCCTCAATTCAAAAAACAAAGAAGACGGTGAAGCTTGAACCACCAGCCGTCTTTCTTCTCTCTCTTCGGGCACGGCATTGTCAGGCTAAACGCCCCCATTTAGCCGAAATATACGCCATGACGTGTGTACAAGAGAAGGCCGACCTCGATAGCTACAGTTCCAGTGCCTGAATAATACGAGAAGGGTACGTCGTTTTTCGGGTCCCACTCAGGTCATGGCAGGGACTGGGGTTGTTAAAATTGGTATTACAGTTTGAGGTTTCAAGGCAAGACAGGACTTTCACATCCCCGCGGTTTGCCCCAATTAGCAAAAAAAAAAACTTTCGTGTCGCGCCCGCTTTGCGTAGAACCACCCCTAAGTACAGAAATAAAAACGAAAAAAGAAAGAAGGAAAGAAAGAAGGGATGAAAGGGATGAAAAGGTTTGAACTCATTTCGGCTCTGGCAGGCGCTTTCCTGCTCCCGCGAACTGGTGTGCTCTGCTGACGAACACCACCGCTGCGACCCCGACAAACGTGCTGTCAAACAAAAAGAGGAGGGTTAGCATTGCAGAGCGTCAAAGGGTGCAAAAACGAATGATGCAACAAACAAACGGTGCGGCGTAAGGGCGCACACACACACTCAACTCGTTCAACAGCGTCTGCGACACCCACGCATAGAACGTCACGAGGCTGTTTCCGTAAATGTACATGCACACTGCCAGCGCCAAATCGCAGGACGATGCAACCGATTCCGGCCGCCGCGACCCACCCCAGCACGCTCCGGATCACCTTGACGGTGCCCGCCCGCAGGTGCCACTCGACAATGTCCAGCGAGTCGGCGCGCGACGGCGCCGTTGTCGTCGGCGGGAACGGGAACGACGGCCGCCGCTCCGGCGGCTCTGGGGTGTTGGTCAGCGCGTACAGCGACGAGTGGCCCGGCGTCAGCGGCGACGGCGACGGGTTGGTGCGCGGGCTGGACGGCTCCGCGGGGTAGGCCCGCGGGCTGAGCTTTTCAAAGTACTGTGGCGACGGGTCGCTGCCAGAGTCGCTTTCTGGCTCGTCGACGGGTGAAGAAGGTCGGCTGCTGCTGCTGCTGCCGCCGATGCTGCTGCTGCTGCTGCTCGTCGTACGCCAAGGACGGCCTTCCGGCGGCGGCAGAGAGACTTGGAGAGAACGGGTTTGCAGAGTAAGGGTTTGCAGTGTACGGGTTTGCGGCGAAAACACCGGGCTCGGTCCCGTCGGCCAGCTCGCGGGCCCGCAGTCGGGTGAGGAACTTTGGGCCCAGCGTTTTGAGCGTCTGCATGAACGCGTACCGAGCCCAAAACATAAAGATCAAAATGCTGAGGCTGCTGATGGCCGAGGAGACGGTGCCGACCCAGCCGACAACCTTGAGAGCCATGGTACCGTCCTGATCTCTGAGGAATCTGTCTTCCAGAACCCCAACCCAGATGCCTGCAGCCGCGGCGACAAAGTGGGGTATGGGGATGAGGATGAGAAACCGCAAGACGACGTCGACTTCGCGGACGTGGGAAGACATTGGTCGGAGGAAGGCGTGGAGGATCATCGGCATGCTGATGCCGATGAACAGGGTTCCGATATTTCGCAACAGCCTGTTGTGCCGTCGTAAGCACTGGAGGAAAAACAACCCTAACGCCCATGAAGTAGATGGTATCTCACTGGAATAGGAGGATCTGGTGCTGCCGCAGCAAAAACAGAGAGACTCCCTGGCACAGGATTGCGCAAACGCCGGACGCGATGAACACTTCGATCGAAGCCGGACGGAACCACGGCCGCCGAACGCCATGTGGGAAGAAGCCTCGCGGATTTTCCTGAACTTGCCGTATAATGAGGCCCAGCACGGGTACCCCGACCGCTGCGATGACGAAGAAGACGATTGTGAGGGCGTCCACTGGTTGTGTGTGTGTGTGGGGGGGTTATGGATGATGAGGAGCGGAACCCTGAAGTTAGGCACTGTTGCGCAGCGAGATCCCGACAGCCAGTCGGTCATACTGTCCGCCCTCCCTACCTGTGGCGGTGAAGATTGGGCTCGTCCGCGGGACGTAGCACGGGAGATCGTAGTAGTCTCTGCAGACGGTGGTGGTGGTGGTGCTGTTGGCAGCGGTGGTGTCGTTGCCTGCGAGGGAGGGAGGGTGAGGGTGAGGGTGAGGACGGGGTCACCACGGGAGGGGCCGCTCTGTCGCTACGCCAGTCTCCGCCACCACGCGCCTTTTGGAAGGGCCTGTCTCGCTTATCTCTCTCTCTCTCTCTCTCTCTGTCTCTCTCTGTCTCTCTCTCTCTCTCTCTTTCTCTCTCTCTGTCTTACCGCCGCCGCCGTCCATTTCTCCCACGTCCAGCAGCGCACAACAATGCGCACACGAGGAGGCCAAGGATATCGATTGAAAAGAAGATGAAGGAGAAGACAAAAAAAAAAAAAAAAAAAAAAAAAAGATTAACGGGAGGGAGTGTTTCCTTTTTCGGTTGAAATGAGTGATCAGACCATCCATTGTCCTTCCATTTATTAGAAGAAAGAATTCTTTCAGTTTGGATCGAGGCTGTAAGACAGACAGGCAGCACGTGCAATGAATTACGAATATGGCTCAGTCCCACCCCGTCCCATTTTTCCGTCGCCTGTCTGTCTGTCTGTCTGTCTGTCTGTCCCCCCGTCTACCTGTGTCTCCCTGTCTTGTAACAGGGAGACAACCAGCAAAGCGCCGACTGATTGTTGCTCGTGTCAGCCTCGCTTGCGATTAACACCAAATATTCCCCAGACAACCCCGACCTTTTGGATGACCTCCCCTCTTGGTATTACCGCACATCACCAGGCCTTTTTTTTTTTTTTTTTTTTTTTTTTTTTGAAGCGGAACTGTATGCAGGCTGGACAATACCTTCCCTGACTCTTTAACGGCTTTTGTAAGCTCCATCAGGACCAGATATTTATCAGCAAGACTAACAAATTCTTGTGATCACGGAAACAATGGCATAAAAGGCGCAAACGTTCAGCTCCTACAGACTCTCGCTTTCCAGCGAAGCTCCTGCAACCGTTTCTCGTTTGGGAGGGGCAGGCATCAACCGCCCTGTCGCGGTTGATGTGGGAGTGCGCCTGCGCAACCTACCTGCACGATCTCGGGTGCAAGAAACACACACACACCGGGTACAATATAGGAGCGCCCCACGCCAACAGGAGGACGCGAGGGGGGATTCTTGATCCTTTACCAACTTGGCGTTATTGCGAGGTGAGCCCCAAACTCCTAGCCGATTCCCGCAGTCCACACTGCCCCCAGTGCGCAGTCGGGGGGGTTTTCAGAAAAATGAGGTTTGCCGCTTCATCCGATGAAGTGTAAGAGTGCGCCGGGGCAGACGGTTTCTGCAACCTACAGGCAAAGGTGCATTCATTTTACATCTCTTGCATCTCATCCTTACATTGATCAAATTCTTTGGTTCAAACATGATTATTTCAGTTTCGTGATGAACATCAAAATGACAACTCCCACAATGATTTGAAACGCAAGAAAAAAGCGTGACTGCGGTGGACGAACAGCGTCCAAAGTTCAGATAATTGAAGATTGAAGCGAAAGGAAGTAACGAAGGTTGTGTGACAACATAAGAAAAAAAATGTACCAGCCATAGTTACCTCCACCCCATAGATTGCTCGCATGCAGAAAAGCTTTCCTTTCTTCAAACCTTTGCTCAGAAGCCACTTGTTGGGCACTCGGTCCTCCTAGTTGACGAGATCACCGGCTTTGCTCGAGAAGTACACCACCGCTGGGTCTCCGCGCGCGTCCTCCGTCGCAGCCTGAGACGGTCTCCGAGGCCACTGCTGCCGCGACGGCTGCAGCGACGCCGGCGGGAACGTGGGCTTCGGACTCCCCAACGCGCCCATTGCGATGCCGTCGCCAAACCCGTCCTCCTCCGCCCGCGCCAGCGTCACGGATCCCCCGCCGCCTCCACCCCCGCCAACCCCGCCAACCCCGCCGTCGCCCCACAGCGAGTCCATTGTGAACCGCGGTTCCGGCAGGAACTCGGGCCACTGCGCGCTCGTGGCGGTCCCGGATCCGATCCGCTCGCCGTCCGGCGGCCGCCGCAGTCTGCCGCACGTAGACCGCCAGCAGCATCATGCCGCCGCAGTTGACGAGGGCGGCGACGGCGACGGCGAAGGCGTAAGGGACGCGCTGGGCGACGGCGGACACGAAGCAGTAGGCGGCGGAGGGGACGAATGTGACGGCTGTGACCAGCTCGACTTCTGTAGGGCCGGGGGGTTGATGGGGTGAGCGAGAATATGGAAAGAAAAAAAGGGTGTTAGAGACTCGATTGTACGTAGTTCGGTGGATGATACTTGCGAAGGATTTTGCGGAAGATTGCGGCTCGTATGGTTTGTATGGAGACGGTGGGGCGCAGGGCATAGTCTACAGCTCGCTCGCTGGTCCGCCGCCAGATTTGGAATATCTGACGGTAAACGACAAGCCCGCTGCGCAAAGAGTTTGGGTCAGTGTGTGACTGTGTTCGGCGTGTACTTCGTTTGATCGTACCAGGCAAGTGGGATGATTATAATCAAGGAGGTTGCAGCAGCCCCGATGGATGTAAAGATTCGCCAGTTGGGGCTGTGGATGTTGAAGAGGCACCAGTAGAAATCGGGACCAAAGCCACCGAAGGAGGCTGGGCGCGTTCGGGCAGGGGCAAGGGCGAAGAAAAAAAAAAGAAAAGAAAAAAAAAAGAAACGAAACGAGACGTGCGTGAGATTGGCCAAAATGCTCAGCTAAAGGCAGATACAAAACCTCCGACTGCGACCCACGCGGCAGTTCTCGAGAAACGTTGACACAACCAGCACACTATCGCCGCGTCCGAGATTCAGCGGCCTCCCTCTCAATACCGACAGCATCGTCGCGACGCTCATCGTACAGGACAAGAGGAGCTCGGCGGCAATGAACGTCATGAGCGTGCCGCCGATCACGGTGCAATGTGTTTTTTGGCGGAAAGAACCCGGCGTTCAAGGCAGAGTACGAGTAGTCGTACACTTGCGGGATAGACCAGCCAAGCTTGAGAATTGCTAGATAGAGGGGGAAGCGATCGGCTGGTATGGGGGTGGGAAGATATCGAAGATTTAGCAGAGGAGGGGGCAGCGTGTGGAGCCAGCTTCTTCAGTACCCGTGTTGCTGAACCTCCTTGATCGGACGGCGAGGCCGATCAGGATGAGACAAGACATGATTGAGAGCGCGAGCACGGAAAGAGCGATTGTGTTGAGGAGCGACGACTGCCATGACGGGATTCCGTTCTGTGTGCGATGAGATGGGGAAAGTGTTTAGAGATGTATTGCAAGACAACGTCAAAGAGCAGCAGCAGCGAGAGCGCGGCTGCCTCTGTGTGTGTGTGTGTGTGTCTGTCGTGCATAAAAAGACGCACCGTGTATCTGCCGTCCGCGCCGTAGCCATCGCTGTATGGCGACGCGTCGGAGTCGGCGGCTGCTGCTGCTGCTTCCTCGAGTGCTTGTGCTGATAGCGGCGGCTTGCTCATCATCATCACTGTCACCATTGTCGTCGGCAGGTTCCGTCAGATTTAGCAGCCGCAGCAAACAACACCCGGCCCGTCCCAGGACCCGCTTCTGCCCTTCACGTGCCGTGCCGCGCTGTGGATGTTTCGAATGTCAACGAACGAACGAATGTCTTTGCCGAATCCGTGTGTGCGTGTTTTCTGTTTGCTTGCTTGTTTGTTTGTTTCTCGCCAATCGGCGGCGGCGGCGGCGGCGGCGGCGGCGTCGGCGTCGGCGGAGACCGGGACTTGGGCGAAAAGGCCCTCCTTTCAAGGTCACCATCATCATCATCATCATCATGCGTTCAGTCAACCATCCATCAGTCGTGCCCCACACACAAACACCAACACAACACAACACAAACAAGCAAGAAAGCAAGCAAACAAACAATCAAGCAAAGCAAACCTTAAATCGAACCTTCCCCAGAAGACGAATTCCACAATCGCGCGCATTTTGCCTTTTTTAGCAGGGTCTGTCTGTCTGTCTGTCTGTCTATCCGTCTGTCAGTTAGTCAGTCAGTCAGGGTCCGTATGTCTGTCTGTCTGTCTGTTTTCCGCAACCATATATACCCTGAACGGCTGCGACTGCGTCTGCCCAGGGTGGGCCGTCGACTTTCTCGGACAACAGCAGATACCACCCAATCCACTGATCGTCGATCGCTTGGCTGGCTGGCTTGCTGGCTTGCTGGCTTGCTGCGGGGTCTGCCAGTTCTTAGGAAGCTCTTCTGCCATCCATGGCCGCCCTGTGGGCTTGGTTTGAATTACCACAATGAAGCGCGCGTCCGATACCCGGGACTGCCTAGTCTGGTTAGCTCCGTGTGCGCGCCGTGTGCTGTCACGCCTTCTATTTACTCCTATTTCAAGGACGTGGCCCTTTCTCCGCAGTACATCTCTTCTCTGTTGCTCCCTGAAATTTCTTGGATGACGTCGGAAGTGGAAGGCACAGACCCGGTGGTGGTCGACCCACCGCCGCCACCGCCGCTGCCGCCGATCGTCGCCTCCTCCACCAACAGCGACTCCTCCTTCCCCTCGGACGCAGACGCCGTCGACACTGCCGCCGGCACTTCGAAGGAGGGCTGCGATCCGGTATCACAGTCGCCGCCCAACTCGACGCCGTCCGCCTCCTCCTCCTCAACCGCATCGTCCACACCGCCGGTGCTTGGCGACGACGGACTCCATCACTGATCTGGCCGCCACCGGCAGCAGCACCACAGCCTTCCCGCAGCACAAAGGCAGCACCCCTATCATCCTATCCTCCCAGGACCGGCTCATGCAATCCCGTACCTCCCACCTCGACCGACCTCTGACCTTACCACTCCACCTCAAGTTACAGCCGGCCGGACCCTGCTTCTGTTCGTGCATGGCTTTCTTGGAAGCGATGCCTCCTTTGGGACGTTCCCTTCCGATCTGGTCCAGTCGCTGAGATTCCGCCACCGTCTGCGTGACATTGAGTGTCGTATGCTCCCAACTTTCGACTCCAAGGGCAACATAACAAAGGCTGTCAACCATCTGTGCAACTGGCGTAAGTGCGTTTTGTTGTGGCTTGGACACCATCTTCTCACAAATCTAACCAAAGTGCGTGTTATTTAGTTATATTAAATTCGTCCGCCCCGGAGTTCGACAACGTCGTTATACTTGCTCATTCGATGGGTGGCCTCCTGGCGATTGATGGTAAGCGAAGAATGAGTCTTACTGCCTTTGCTCACCGCAAACACGTCTCTCAAATCATAGCGTACCGCAGGCTGTACGCCTTGGACGAGGTCTCTTCTCAAAAGTCTGAATCTAAGGAGAAAGTAGAGTTGGTATTCGCGACAGATGAAACTGATGATCTCGACACGAAAGCGGATGGTCCAAGCAACTCGAGCAAGTCCGAAAAGGGTTTGTTCTCCTCGAAGCCGCGGGTGCCGACAAACTCAGTGCGAGATCCGTTCAGGCCAAATGTCAATATCATCGCTATCATATCTTTCGACTCTCCATTCTTCGGCCTCAGTCCGTCAGTTTATACGACTGGAGTCATCTCTTCGGGCGAAATCGATTATTTCCCCGTACATTTCGAAATCGGAGGCAGGAGAGCAGGATATTGGCACAAAGTCGAAGGAAAAAGCCGCAAAGGATGTGAAGACTGCCTCTCCATTGCCAGACAGCAAAGACACCAAAAAAGGAAAAGAAAAGGAAGAGGGCACTGGCGCATCCTCCCCGTCATCCATCTTTCCAACTTCGCTAGCTGCATTGCAAAATGCAGCATTACGCAACAGCCGGTTCTGCTGTCTCCACTGCAAGATCCGCCGTCAGTGCGTTGCCTGGGGCGCTCTACCAAGGCGCAAAGTCTCTTCCGACTACTGCGTACGAATCAGCGAAAGCGCTCCCCTCCACATGCGTACGAGTCTGCGAAAATTGCATCCACTGTTGTAACGAGCCTTCCCGGTGCCGCTGTCCAAGGCGCGAAAAGCGCTACGCAACTGGTAGCAGCCCTGCCGACCGCAGCTGCTGAAGGAGCCAAAAGTGCGAGCCAGATGGTTGCTGCGATTCCAAACGTTGCCGCCGAGGGGGCAAATTACGCTTTAGAGACCGCGAAAACTGCTGGGAACGACGGCGTATCAGACCGCTGGGGCCGCGTATCAGTACGGAACCAACGCTGTTGCCGCAGCTGTCCCGCCCACAGTCTCTGCCAAAGTTCGAGAAGCCGCTGCGAATGCGCTGCCCGGCATCGCCATGGCGGGCACAGCAGCCGCGATCAGTGCAGTGCCGTATGGAATCGGCTTGGCTGCTTCCATCATTCCTCGTCTCACTTGGGGGAGAATGGCAATCGCAGGTGTCGGGGCCGTCGTAGCGACGGCGTACGCCACCAAAGTCTCAAGAGAAGGAGAGGACTGACACCTCTGTGCTTCCAGTTCAGGCAGACTCGTTCACGGAACCACCGGAGGAAGAAGGAAAGGGCGATCAGGAAGCGACAGATGAGCACCCTCGAGAGGTACCGAAACTTGAAAGCGGCACATCTGCGGAAGATGCTCAGACCACGGTTGATTCTCAGCCGGCGCTTGAGGCGGCGACCTCCCAATCTGCTGTCTCGACTGCTTCAGAGGAGGAAGAGCCTAATCCTGTCATTTTGAACGACGCAGCCGCCCCAGCCGAAGAAGCGGCGGCAGAAACAGCGGGTCTTGAAACCGCTGTTTTAATCGCAGCTGCCGCTCTCGCGCACTCTGCTGCTAGTACTCCTTCGCACCTACTTGGAACCGATGAATATTCTTTTACAGAAGGGAAAGCGTTAGCGGGCACTGCGACAGACGCTGTCGTGGGATCTGACCCGGCGGAGTCCAGTTTGGACCGGGTGGAAAACATTGACCAAGAGGTTGGGCTATTATTGAAGAGAATCTCGCGGTCACTGTCCCATCCTCCTTCGGTGCCAGACCAGTTGATAAAAGCTCCCTCCCCTATTCCGGATGAGCCAAATGCAACTGAGGATCTTGTCGAAGGGAGTTCCCAGAAAGATACTGCTCCTGCGGCGCCGGCAGAACCATTGGAAGAGTCGTCAAAGGAATCCTCAACAGCGCCAACAGCTGAAACTACCGCTACCGAAGTATCAACCCCAAGCGCGTCCGCTGTGACAGAGACCGGTGTAGCAACGGAGACCGCTATGGTAACCACTGCGAATGCGTCTTCTTCGTGGATGCCTTGGGTCACGCTTGGTGTCGCGGGCGCAACCCTGGCGGCCGGTGCTTACTACTCGGGCTGGTCTTGTCCTCGCTGCCCCACTCGTGCAACGCCTTGCAGTCGCCTGGGCTATTGGCAACGCTGGGGAGGCCAGCCGTCACCTTCAGTTCCTCTACCCGTTGTGGGGTGAGACGCAGGACGAGTGGATTAAGCGAATCAATGGCGTTCAGGCTGAAGTCGATATGGGTCGTTTGGCTTTCAAGTGCTTTTATATCGAGGTAACTTTTACTGCATTTTCATGCACGTTGTTGCCGCAAGCTTACATTCCCCTAGCTGCCGCCCCTCGAGAGCACAGAATCAGATGGAAAGGAAAAGGAGGCAGCGGCAGCGACGGCCGCACCGGCTGCTGAATCGGCAGGGAACAATGAGTATGAAACTCTCAACATTTTTCGCGCAAGTTTATGGGAAGACTTACTTCGATCCTCACAGGCCGGCCGAAAATGACGCACCGCCCTCTTACTCCGAGTCTGAAAAGGCAACAGCTGCCACCGCTGCGGCCGCGGCTCCCGCCAAAGGCAAACCAAAGCCAAAGACGCCCGCCGCCCCGTTGCAGCCGCGCACGTTCATCAACCCGCCGCCCCAGTCGGCGGCGCACCTGTTCCGCGCGGTGCCCTGCGACTCTGACGAGATCGCCGGCCACATGATGATCTTTGACCGCTCCGAGAACGCCGTGTCGTTCTGGATCATTGTCGACGAGACCGCCGCCGTCGTCGCGCAGGCGCTTCGAACGCACAGGGCGCGCCTTGCTTCCGGCGAAGGGTCGAGCAAAGTCGTCAGGGTTGGGCTGCTGCCGGTGTGAAAGATTGTTTGTTGAGCGGATGGGGAGGGCGGAGTATGGGGTTCGTTCCGGGAACACACGCGTGCAAGTTATCAATAGAAAAGGTCCCGCTTTGAGGCTTCGTCCGCTCATGGCACGGTTTGGGTGCATTCCATATTGGAAGCTCCGTTCCTTGTGTTCCGGTGGCCCAGCGTTTTTATGTTTGACGTCAGAGTGGCGTAGATCGGGAGACTCGGAAAGGTGCCCCTCATGACTGACAAGGGATCAAATCAAAAAACAGATTTCATACAACCAAAAGGATGCCGCCCTTCACCCTCGACCCGCTCCCGTACCCGCTCGATGCGCTCTCCCCGCACATCAGCGCCGAGACGCTCTCCCTGCACTACGGCAAGCACCACGCCGGCTACATTGACAAGCTCAACGCCCTCGCCGCCAGCGACCCGTCCCTCGCCCGCCAATCCCTCGAGCAGATCGTCCGCGCGGGACCCTCCGCTGCCCGCGCGCCCGCCGTCTACAACTGCGCCGCGCAGTCCTGGAACCACACCTTCTACTGGCGGTCGATGGCGCCCCCGAACTCGCGGAACGCGCCCCGCGCGCCGGCGCCGTCGGGGCGCCTCGCGGCGCTGATCGACCGCAGCTTTGGCGGGTTCGACAGGTTTAAAAAGGAGTTTTCGGACCGCGCCGCCGGCCACTTTGGAAGCGGGTGGGCGTGGCTGGCGCAGGAGAAGGCGACGGGGTTGTTGGTTGTGAGGGATACGCATGATGCCGTGTCGGCGCTGTCTGGTAGGTGCAGACTGAGGGGTTTTTTTTTTTGTTTTTATTTTTTTTATATGTGTGTGTGGTGCTGATGATACATGGCCTGCTGCCAGACCCGACCATCACTCCGGTGCTCACGTGCGACGTCTGGGAGCACGCCTACTACGTCGACTTTCGCAACGCGCGGCCCAAGTACATCGAGACGTGGTGGGCGCTCGTGAACTGGGAGTTTGCCGAGAGCAACGTCGACTTTTCGCTGGTCAACAAACTTTGAAAGGAAGTATATGGGCCATAGCGAATACAATAAGCAATTTTATATCAGCTCCTGCCACGCCATTTCTGATGGGAAATTGGATCGGGCGCACCGCTTTTGCATGCCTTAAAGAAAGAGAGAGGGGCTGATCTCATTCGGCAAATTGCACACTGGGACCCAAAAACGCGCATATCAACGTGCTTGGGGCTCTGGAAGTGGATTTGGGCAAAAGGAGAAAACCACAGGAACAACGGGAAAGTGAAAGGGGAAAACACAGGGCAGGATGCTTTCGTAGGTACAAAAAACACACATGGACAGCTTTTTGTTATAACAGGGTGGGTTGGGGCGAAGTTATGGAGTAGAGGAAACGAAATCAGACTGATAGAACAATATTGGGTCCGTGAGGTGGCAGGATGTGGTATCATGGAAAAGAAGGCGGACGGCTCAGGTTTCGAAAAATGGAGGGGGGTAGAGGTACCAGAAGCCTCCAGAGCTCGGCCGCCATGAAGTCGTTTTGACGTCGAAGGTGCTCTTACTTCCACAACCCGACACGCAGATCCTCACTTTTACCAAATCAACCAAATCTTACCCAAAGTACTACTTCTATAATCAACAGGGCGGAAAAAATATTGCGGAGCCCGACGAGTCCCGTTCCTTCGTTCGACTCCATCTCTTTCACCGTTTTTCTTTAATAGTGGTTCGAGTTGTACATGTTTGCCTGCGGGTTCATGTGGAAACCACCCGAAGGATGCGACAGAATATTAACTTGCTGGTGCTGCTGCTGCTGCTGTCCAATCATTTTTTCCACCTCTGCACAAAGTAACTCGAGTGAGAATCGCAAAACGATAGAGCCTCAGAAATTCCAACTCACTGGTAATAAGGTGCTTGCCGTAAGTGTACTTCTTGAGAGAAGAGAGGTGCGGCTTGATCTTCTGAAGCAAAAGCTCACGCTGGTCGCCGTCGACGACATCGAGCATCTTTTGGATTACATACTATCAAGTTCATTTAAGGAAGGTAAGATTTCTTGATAAGGAAGGTAAGTCGAAACTTACGTTGGCAAACTGATCTTTCATCATTACGACCAGGGGCGAAGTTCTATCGTGCAATCATTCCGTGTGAGTGAAGAAGAAGGGTTGTGGCATTGTGCGAAGTGGACGCTTACCCGTCGGGCCGCACAGTGACCACCTCTTCAATCAGGAGTTGGCGATCCAATTTGGACCCGAACGCAACGCACTTCTCCACCACGTTGGACGCAAACTTGTGCTTGCTCATCTGAAGCACTTGGCCGCGGAACTTTTGCCGTGATCTGCGACTTGTCTTCAGGTTTTCCGCGCTCAAGAACGTGCTGAATGACACTTGTTTTGGCCAGATGTGAGATTGTGCTTAAAGAACGAACGGCATCCCAATGAAAACTTACTAGTTGCCATATTGGTCTTGGATCAGTTGGATCGTGTATCGGTGAAGTTCTTCGATCAAGGGCTGCAGTCACAAGATACGCCCGTTAATCGAACAGACCGACAGAAAGTAGGACAGCTTCTACTCACTCCAACGACGTGCACAGGCTGTCTCCCCTCACCCTCCTCATCGGTGCAGTACTCAAAGATCCTTTGAATCACCCTGCAGCCATAGGGATGCGTTGCCAGCGCAAACACTTGACCATGGAAGGCTTCAATCACAAACTGAATCCGCTCGGCTGGAATTCTTTCGATCGCCTTCTGGATGACATGGTTGCCGTTCTGATCCTTCACGCATTTGAGAACACTTCCGTCAAGTTCACGGATTAATGCGACTTGCTGCTCCACAAGGACGTGTTCGAGCGCCTTCTGGACAACGCGACATCCATACATCTGAAGACTCAAGCTGAGAACGTGGCCTTCCATTTGCTTTGCGAGAATTTGCTTTTGGCGTTGGTTGCCGTGCTCGAAAAATTTTTGGATGACGTAGTTTCCAAAGACGTCAGTCATCAGCTGAAGTGCATTCGGAAGGATTTCGTCAAACACGAGTTGCTTTTCGTCGGATCCTGCGGATTCGAGTTTTTGTTGAATGAAACGAGACCCGTGCTGATCCCCGCTGAACTCCACAATGTGGCCGACAATTTCCTTCGATGATTCAAAGTAGATCGATGGCAATACTGTCAGTTACTTGATGGCTTCGCAACTCGCTTACCCTCAGCTCGAACTTCTTATTCTTGCTGTTACGGAATTCTTCCAATAGCGGGCTCCTCATTCCCAAGCCCGGATCGCTCATCGATGAGGCCTCACCACGGCGACCTCCATTGGCACCTTGTGCGGCAAAGCTTTGCGGATGCATCGGTGGGTACAATGCTCCAGTGCTTGCACCTCCTACAGTCTGCAAGTACTCTCGCCTCGCCATTGCACCCTGTTGATTCTGAATAATCTGCTGTTGGATGAGCTGCTGTTGCTGCAGTAGTTGCTGCTGTTGCTGCTGCTGCTGAAGAGCCATCATGCGAAGCCTCTTTTCAACGGACGCGTTGCCGTAGTCGGGGCCAGGGCCACCTCCACCGATGCCCGCTGCCCCGACACCCCGAGCGCCACGCATTTGGCCCGCGTTGCCCTGCAGGCCTTGAAGGCCACCATTGGGGTACATGTTAGGACTGGCCGTGGCGTAGTTGTTGGAGACTGGTCGAGACAAGCCGAAATCCCCTTCGGGGTAGCCGTACGGAAAGGGCTGGATAGAATGGTCAGACCAATCAATTTACCACGACGAAGAACATTACAAAAACTTACCCTAGCAACTCCGCCACTCGCAATGGCGATTTGGTTCCGCATTTCCCAGGCAAGAAGATCTGAAGATAAAGAATGAGGTTGTTTGTCTTAAAATACCAAGGATCACCTTTCTGGGAAACGCCGCCAAAGGAATCAGAGATGGGTCGCGGAGATTTCGACTGCAAATTTGGAATCAAACCAGAGGCAGCAGCTGCGTTGAGAGCGGTGATTCCACTGGGATAGTCTGAGTACAAGTCTTGGCGACTCGAGCCGCCTTTGGGATTAACGGAGGTCGACCCGAAAGCGTTCTCAAGCTCTTCCTGCACAAACAATTAGTGACAAACGTCAGCGCGGAGTCGCAAACAACACCTCTGCCCTGCTCAAAACGCGCATTTGCATCAATATTTCTGGTGTCATAGCGCCTCCAGACGCGTTCAATTCCGCGGCCAGCAAGGCGCGCTCAGCTGCGATAGCCCTGTAAGTTGTAGCAGGGTTTGAAAACCGCATATGGTTTGGTGGCACCGACGCAGATCGAGTAGGAGGACCATTGAGGCCAAGCTCGTTCTCCACTTCGAGCGCGGCGGCCATCATGGCCATTCGCGCCCTTTGTTCGTCCTCTTCTTGATACATCAGTTGCTGTTGCTGCTGCTGCTGCTCTGCCTCGAACTCTGCTCGCATTTGTTCACGTAAAGCTTGAATGAGGTTTGGTGGAGTCGTGGCCGGGCGCTGAACGCCAGAAGGAACAAGCAAATGCATGTCATCGGCTTCACCACCGGTCGTTCCGTTGATGGCAGCCGACGCAAGGCGGTTGGTGATGAAATCAACATTCGAGTCGTCCGAAGCAAGACCGCGACGAATTGACGGGCCTCCAGGATTCGCACTCGCGGCTCGAAGGAGAGGAGCTGGGTTGGGAACAGTGTTTCCTCCACGAACAGCGTGGGGTTCGCCCCAAACGGGAGAATTTACTCCCGAGCGGCTTCCCACGGAGAGACGGGGGTCCATTCCCATCAACCTTGATTCCAGGCGGCCATCGGCTCCAAAGCTGAAACGGCTACCTGGCGAAGTGGACATGGTGGACAAACGCGGCTCCACGAGACTTGCGCTCCCAGCGCGTTCCAATAGGCGCCCTTCCATTTGACGGGAAAGGGCGAAATCGCCAGCTTCCAGAGAGGAGGAGGAAGCTGTGATTTGCGGCTCCAACGCCTGGGAGTGTTTCAGATTTGGATGTTTAGCGCTGACATCAATTCGCAAACATTACAGTCCAGTGGAATTGCAAGCAGAAAGTCGTCACCTCATCAAGAGGATGGCTGGCATCGAAGTCGTTGTCCCCGCCGAAGCCCTTAAACCGCTCCAAACTGCGTTCCTTCTTCAATGCGCTGGCAGTACGCTCAAGTTGGTCTGGCCTGGAAAGGCCTGGCGGGCCAGCACCCCAGAGCTGCCAGGAGGATCCTGAATTCGGCACAGGAGGAGGGAGCCTGTTCTGTTGTTGCAAATATGAATCGCCTGCGGTGGCGAGTTCCGCCTCCTTCACAGAAAGGAGCAACTTCAGTTACGGCCATGACTACCACACCTCGATCTTACAAGAAATTCCTGATTCATCAACTGTGTGGGAGGTGCGCTGCTGGATCTTCCCATATCTTTCGATCCACCATCAAGTGGCTCAGTGTCCCAGTCCAGCCGATTATTGCGAAAGAACATGGCCAGCTGCCCAGCGATTCGACGTCAAGTTGAGAAAACAATTGCAAAGTTTTGGTTGAAGGTACACACCTCGCCTTGCGGCTGCTGCACCTTGGCTTTCGGTTGGTGAACGGTGCTCAACCGATCGTCCATGATTAGTGTTGGAGCTGCCGAAGTTAAGGGGTGGATGTTAATGGTCAGATGGCGCAATGTCAGAGGTAAGGGTGGCCAATAGTCAATCGCCAGCAAATGAATTGCTAAGGGGGGAGGGCCGGGGAAATCCCAAGGCGATTCGGTTCCAGCGATGTGAGGAATGTGGCATCACTCAGCAGGGAGAGGGTCCTCCTCCTTCTTGACTTGCCCGTTGACGTGGGAGAAAGTAATGGCCACGTGGCACGAGGGCAGAGCCAGGAGTAAAGAATGCCGCGATCTGAGCGACGAGGAGCAGGCAAGGACACAATTACAAAGGACGAGGAGCAGACGAAAGCGATCGATCACAGAGTACGCCCCAGGTGAGGGGGTAAGGGCCGAACCAACCCACCTGTTCAAACAGAACGAACGCGGCGGTGGTGTGGCTTCGGCGAAATTGCCTTTTCACTCTCTTCAATTACGACAAGGAACAGATCTCCAATACCGTTAGCAGCTCCGCCCGTGGAGTGGCGTTGCGCGTTAAAGGTGCGTATTGCCGGCCAACTCGTTGCGCTGTAATAAATTCTGGCGCGGCAATCCCTCTATGGCGCCTAGAACTCTGAAGGTATGCACAGTTGCCTGTCAAGCCAAAATTTTCAAATTCCCTTCTGGACTTGGTGCAAACCTGTTTGTTGGATCGAGCAATTACGGCCGCTGTAATGCCGCTATTTGAATCGAGTCAATAAGTGCTTTGCTCTCAAAGCAAACTTTCAAGAGCACTGCAATCCCAGTCTTTTTCCGACCAGCTCAGCACTTTGTGCTCTTATGTTTTTGGGATCCGCGGGATCCACAGTGCTTTGGAAGGTGGAACGGCCAGACCTTCCGGGCGCGGCAGCTCTCCGCACTACCGAAGCATTGCATTCCCGAGGCGATTTGGCATGCGTTACTCTAAAACAAATGCTCCCTCAACTTAGTTTGACATTATTATCCCGGCTTTTGCACACTTTGGAGTGTAGCTTTGGGTCCAGCCCACTCGGAGATGAGTCCCTCTGACTGATCTTGCAACAACAACCATTGTTCGCCTCACCTGCCTGCATTGATTGCTTGTCTCTCGAAGACAACCAACCCTGAAGAAACCAGCCACAAAAAAAGTATGCAAAATTTGGATAACAGTATATATTCAAACAAAGAAAGGCGCGCAAAGCACACACACAACTCTCCCACAGCCATCAGACTATGGATCAGCATCGCAACAACCTTCGGGCGCCATCTTCACCAGGCCCGTTGCCATCATCCCTTGCTCGCCATCGGCGGCCTCGTTCGATGGCCGCCGCCGCCGCCGCCGCCTTCTCCTCCTCCTCCTCCATCGCCGAGAGCCTCTGCTGCCTAACCGCCGCTGCCCTTGCGGCCGCAGTGGCTCTCACTGCCTCCCCCTGCCTTGCGCAGTCAAACAGCACTGCCACCACCCCAACATTGGCCACCGTCCAAAAGGCCGCAAACGACCTCACCTTCCTCATCGCCGCCCCCGGCAACTGTCTCTTCCAAACGACCGACACGGTCGGAAACCCTTCCTCCAACCTCGCCGCCCTTTGGCTCCGCGCCGCCTTCCACGACGCAGGCACCTTCCTCAAGGCCGACGGCTCCGGCGGCGCAGACGGCTCTCTCGTCAACGAGCTGAACGTCACAGAAAACGACGGCATCGGCACCAGCATCGCGTCTCGCTTCGTCGCGCACAACATCAGCAACCCCACCGGATCCACCCTCGCCATTTCTGCCGCCGATCTGATCCAGCTTGGCGGCGTTGTCACTGTGGAGCACTGCGGAGGACCAAAGATCCCCTTCCGGAGCGGGCGCATCGATGCGACGGGGATTAACAATTACTCTGTACTGCCCGATCCTTTCTTCTCCATTGCTCAGCTGAAGGCGCTGTTCGTTGACCGTATGGGCTTGACCTCTTTGGACATGCTGGTACTCACCACGGGGAGCCATTCAATGGGCGGTGCACATAAGGCCATTACTCCGAAAGTCACCAACGAGACTTTTGTGCCATTCGACTCCACCCCTGGCGTTTTTGACAACGACATATTTAAGAAAGTGTTGGACAACAAGTGCGTCTTGCCGATCGACTGTCTTTTCGCGACGGACACTGAGCTTTTACCGTACATCAAGCTGTAAGTGCCTAGTTTTGACCAGTCAAGCCGCGACTGCTGAACTTAACCCCCTTTCTTTCATCTTATCAAACACCATAGGTACGCTGCCAACCAGACTGCTTTCTTCGACCAGTACGCAGTGTCCCTTCAGAAAATGATGGAACTGACGACGTCGTCGCTGGGAGATGTGCTTGACGTCCAGATACCCGTTCACACAAGTCTAGTCGCTGAGGGTACTTATCCCGCCACGTCAACTTCAAAAGCGTCGTCTTCGACACCAACGGGTACCTCCACTGTGTCGACGACGCCAAAGTCCGGTGCGGTGGGCGGCAAGTGTCCATGGAGCAGGGCCCGAGACGTTGTGGGGCAAGCTGCCGCCGTGATTGGGGCTGCGGCTGTCGTTGGTGGGGCGGGCCTGCTAATTTGATTTCCGGTGCATAGATCCAGCGCTGTCTGCTTTTGAGTGAACTTTGATGTTCTGCATATCTTCTTTCTCCTTCCTTAGACTTTCTCTGCCACCCCTCCTTCTAAGCAGCTCAATATAAAGCATTTCACTCTGTGCAAACGCGCGACGAATCAATAATTACGAGGGAAATCCGGCAATATCGTTTCGTCATAATTAGAATCTATAAACCCACAGAGGACACCAAACGAGCTCAGTGAAGACGGAAAATACCAAACGTGAAGAGGTGGAGGGTGGGTGAAATGAAAACACACCGCTGGTGGTATGCCCACGCGAACCACGCAACCTCTACGTCGACAGATCTACCTCCGCCGAATGAAGACGAGGTAAAACACCGTCGCGAGCACAAAGAGTATCAACATGCACATCCACCGCCCCGATTGCGTCCGTGTCATCGCTGTAAGCCGCCGCATGGCGTTCCCCACGAGGTCGCCTGTTTTGGAAAAATCGTCTTCCTGTAGTGTTCGAATAAGAGGAAATTCGTCTGGCCGCAGTTTGTATTTCGCCTACGTACCATGCCCCGGAGCATCTTTTCCTGGTAGCTCACTTCGTCGCCGATTTGCAACGATATCTGTTATTGGCAGTGCAGAAGCGGGGGTGGTTTTGCGCTCGGTATTAAAATAGTGGAACAGAAAACCTAAACGGTGGATCGTATGCAAATTGCGAAAAACTTTCACCTCACCTCCTTAAGAACCCCCATTTTCTTTGAGAGCATCTCGACGTGGTCGTCATTCTGCTGCTCGAGGGCGTACTGGGACCCGGAAAATGATGATGGTGCGGATGACGAGGATGAGGAAGGAGGAAAAGTCGAAGAGGCGTTGAAGGATGGTGATGAGGATGGATATCCGGCTCTGTGGGGTTGAGGGTCGAAAGGTTAGGTGTCCTGGGCTGGCTTGATCACGAAGGAGCGAGGGCTAGGATGACGATCGGGCATGTTGGTGGCACTGTAGAGAGATCTGGACGCCCAACGTTTCAATTGACTCAATCTTCGCCGATATATCCTCCCAGGCTTCTACCGCACAGGTTTCAGTAGCACGATCCACCGGTATTTCGCCCCAAAATCTAAGACCATGGTACGAGGGAGGGAGATACTCTGCCTGTGTGATCTGTTCCGGTTCATCGTTATGGAATTTTCTCCTTGGAGAAGCGCTTTTTGTTCCAGCAACACTACCTTGTCAGCCTCTGGCGAAGCGGACAAGGGCCGACCAAGGAGAGGCGCAGGCAACCCCCTTCCGAATCACTCTAATCGAACCGGATCGAAATCGAATCGAACTCGCAGCGACTGTACAAAAACTCCAAGGACATCCTTGCCTAAACGAACGCGAAAACCGCGTCGTCTTCACCCAGCATCTTGAAGCAACCAACCTCGCCCCCCGCAAAACCTCCCACGATGCAAGAAACGGTCGACGCCGTCACCCGTTCCCTCGACTCCCTCACGACCTTCCTCGCCCCCCTCACCAACCCGTCGGCCCCGCTCGCCTACTTCCTCAAAGAGGTCCCCACCCGTGTCCTCGTCCCGGCCTCCTCCTCCCTCGCGACGGCCTCCGCCACCCTCGTCGACGCCGTGCTCCACGGCGGTCCCGAGGCATGGGCCGCCGCAGTCGTCGGCGTCCTGGCCGTCTACCTACTCCTTGTCATGCTGCGCAACGCCGTCCGCGGCGCCTTCTGGGTCGCAAAGTGGGCGGTGGTCGCCAGCGTCGCTGCGGCCGCCGTCGCGTGGGTGCTGAGGGCTGTTGTGTTGTACCCGCCGCTGCTCGAGGTGGGCAAGACTGGTGCCGGGAAGGGCGGTAGGAGTGAGAGTTGGTGGTGAACGCGAGGGTTCTCTCTTATCTTTATGTATGATTTTTCGGTTTTTTTTTCCCGGTTACATTGCACCGTATCATTATTTTTGGCATAGGAGTGCTCTGCCACTTTGGCTGCGCTTTTGGCGTCATTAGTTCTTCCTGCTTGCATTCCTCAGCCGCCATCAGCGGTTGTTATCCTTCTTCTTGGTCTGGATGCGCTCCGTATGCCCAATCTCTTGTAACAACCCTGCAGCATCGCAAGTGCGTGCTGGCTGTTCTGGCTTTTCTGAAAGGCGGTATTCGGTGTGAGAGCCGGTTGGGTCCTCCCGCCGCGCCAAAACAGATGAGAATTTGCGCGGAATGGCCAAGAATGCCGGCCTTGAAGTGTTTTCCACATCGTCACCAGGATACCGGGCGCCCTATTACTTGCGATGTGTGCGCGAGGGCGGACACGTTTGCATTCTAAATTTGTTCCGTGAAGCCAAATTGCGCAGGTTTCCATGGTCTAACGAGCATCTGGCGGAAGCTACAAAGGAGGGTTGGGTGGAGGTGTCCAAGTGCTAGTCCCGCCGTTATCGCAAGCCAAAGTCCAAACTGCATTGGAGATAAATAGGTTATCCTCCGCAATTACCGCTGTTGCAATGTCCGAGAAATTCCAACTGTCACTGAGCTCTCTCGTGAAACTTCATATAGGTGGAGTTCCTGTAGCTGATACGTTGGGGCGACTGAGTGCGAGGAGAGCTTCCATTTGGGTCGAGCACTTGGTTTCCTCACATATTGTATGTAATGTTCCAGCAATATCGTCAAGTCTTTACCAAGGGAGTGGCAGGCTGCCACCAACTCCGACGCGCCTGTCAAATGGTGCCGTACTAAAAAACGGACCTTCTCTCTCTCCCATCTCGCGTTCGCCATCATTACTGACTATAAAGACAGACGATGGCAACTGAAATAATCCAACAAATTCTCATTCACTGCCTCAGCACTTCTACTCCACTCAGTCGCAAACATGTCCATCGCTCTCTGCCGCAAGGAAAACACACCATGCAACTCTTTGTCGAGAAGAAGGTTCCCGTCATCGCCCTCGTCCGCGACCCGACCAAGGTCCCCGCCGGCGTCGAGGCGCGCAAGTTCAACTACAGGTCTGACGTGGCCTCCCTCGTCCCTGCCTTTGCCGGCGTCAAGACGTTCATCCTAATTTCCTCCAACGACTTCAACAACCGCTTCGGTCAGCACAAGGCGGCCATCGAAACCGCGAAGCAGGCCGGCGTCACCACCGTCCTGTACACCTCGCTCTTTCGCCGACGACCGACCTCGCGATCGCGCCCGACCACAAGGCGACCGAGGCGTACATCGCGCAGTCCGGCCTGAAGCACGTGTTCCTGCGCAACGGGTAGGTACATCGAGAACTGGACTGACTCGCTTGGCAACGCCATCGCGCACAGCGCCATCCTCAACTCCCTGAACGGCGCAAAGGTGTTGCCCGCGACCCGGCTGGACTTTGCCGAGGCCGCCGTCGCCGCCGCGTTGAGGGCGCACGAGGGGAAGCTTGTCAAGGAGGCGCAAGAGCTCGGCGGCGAGGCGTTCACGGTCGAGGAGGTGTCGGCGCACGCTGGGAAGACTGTGAGCATGTGAAAGAGGTAGTCGCAGCCGCCCTCACAAAGTGATTTGGTCTTCATTCCTTTTTGCTCACCGTGTTCTTCTTTCCTGGTGTGCCCTCAGAAATAAACATTTTCTTTTACGTATCACTTCAACTTTTTAAACTGATACTTTGCTTTCTTCCGATTGTGGCCATGGCAGTTGAACCTTAAGCCGTGCGACGAAACGTATTTGTCTTGGACCTCTCAGTCCAATGACATCTTCGGCATATGCCCTGCTCGGAAACCCGCAGTTCCTCACCCTTCCTCTCCTCCCTCTGTGTGATTCTGGAAGACGTTGGGAGTACCGCGAAGATGCGTGCACGTATCAAACACAAATCATCACGATCCAAGACGCCCTGTGACGAATCGTGACCTACTTCGTTGCTGTGAATTGTCCACTGCTGCGGGATAGCAAGGAGAGAATTTTTGTGAAAGGGAAGAGACAGAGAGTGGGATTAACTGCACGAGCGACAGACCCAACCGAACCGCTCGAAACGACAAAAAGAACGGAGCCACCCCCCCGATCGCCGGAGACATCAGTCAGTCTGTCAGTTTCAATCATGGCCGTGCGGATCTACTCCAGGGAAGAGGTCGAGTCGCACCGCACTGCCCGATCCGTATGGATCGTCCTGAACGGCAAAGGTAACCACCCGCACCCCCCGACCTCCATTGCCCCACTCGCCGAAACGACTCTCCTTTAACCCCCTCTATCTCCGCTTGCCATTTGCCCCCGATCGTCCCGCCTTCGCTTCTGGATGGATGGCAGTTTATGATGTCACTGAGGTATGCAAGTGGTCATCCGCCGCCTCAGGGAGGCTGATCGTTTCTCCACATTAACCAATTCGATTCCCTTTTCAACAGTTCGTCAATGATCACCCTGGTGGCCCGGATATCATCCTTCAAAGCGCTGGGACGGACGTCGGTTCCGCCATGTCCGACGAATTGATCCACTCTCACTCGTCCGCTGCCTACGAGATGATGGAAGACTTTTGCATTGGAGAGCTGCGACCGGACGAAGGCGTAGACGTCAAAGTGCCAGTGGCTCCCTCGGCTGTCACTTTTGGAACTGGTGCCAAGAAGCCGTTCCTTGACCTTACGAAACCCCTTTTGGCTCAAGTGTTTTTTGGCAATTTCTCCAAGGATTTCTACATGGAGCAGGTACGCTGCAATGTTTTCAACCAATCCGCGTTCAGTCTGGACTGACTCTGCCCATCAAGGTACACATTCCTCGGCAGGTTAAGGGCTCGGCAAGACTCTTCAGCTACGCATTCCTCGAGCCCTTGTCCCTCACCCCCTGGTGGGTGATCCCCACAGTCTACATCCCAATTTGCACCTACTTGTGCTATCTTTCCCTCTCCGCGGGTTCTGGCGCCGTGGAAGTCGCCTCGTCTTTCACCGTCGGCATATTTATCTGGACCCTCATCGAATACACACTTCATCGCTTCCTCTTTCACGTCGACGAGTACCTCCCCGACAACCGGTTCCTTATTACTGCCCACTTTCTCCTGCACGGCATTCACCACTTTTTGCCAATGGACAAGTTGAGACATTTTGTTTGTTTGCTCCTCAATATTTTTTACCCGACTGGCTAACGACTCAACGCCGATTAGAATGAGGCTTGTGATGCCGCCTGTGCTTGGCCTCGTTCTCGCTTCGCCGATCGTTAAATTGCTCCTTACAGTCATCCCATCACCGTACAGCTACGCCGTCACTGCCGGCGCGTTCTTTGGCTTCCAAGGATACGATATGATTCACTGTGAGTGGTGGCCCCTGTGCTGTTCCCATTTCGGTTTTCTTGGGGCTTACTTTGGCCTCCCGACATCAGACTCTTTGCATCACGTTCGCCCAGCGACGCAACACCTAAGGGAAATGAAGTCCTACCACCTCGACCACCACTACAAAAACGCGCATCAAGGTAACTCGCGTCTTCTCCGAGCACTGGCGCTGTAACTTTCCTCATTTTACATTTCCCCAGGGTACGGCATCACGTCGAAAATGTGGGACTACGTGTTCGGAACCGTTCTCAAGTAAGAACGAAGTGAAAGAATTAGTTCGGTCGGGAGGATTTTCTGTCTCCTGATTTCCCTTGTCGAGTGCTGGATTGTTTTTTCCGTTTTTGCAATGGAGAGGTTGGTTACTTTAATCGAATATTGTGATGGGATTGGAAAGAATCGCGTTCCATGGTGAGGTGCACGATGGTCAATGTGCGTGTACGATTTGCGGCGAAGAGCATCGGGTATTAAGCAGCATCCGGTTGAACGGAACGGGAAGATACCCGAGTTGCCGGTGAGGGAGGCTTCTTGAAAAAACCAACTGGGGTTCGAAACACGAGGTAAACGCCGTAGCCACCAACGCCGTAGCCGACCAATCACGCGTTGCCAAGCGTCTTGGTTGGCAGCGCCGATCCTCCCCACCTCGCTCCACGTGCACCCGCATGCTCCTCCGCAGCAGCGCGGCGCAATGGCAAATTGCACTGCTTTTTTTCGTCGTGTTTCATCTTTTTTTCTTTGCGGTGACGCTCCACGAATCTCACGCGACGCGGTTTTCGATCACGCGCCCATAGAGTTCTTCATGTCCACTCGACTGGTTTGCTTGTGCTGCGCACGCCGCACTTCTTCCTTCCCAATTCGGTATAAAAGCCAAACAGCTGGCGAGGAGCTCACACTGCATTCGATCTCTTCTTACATTCGAACCCTCATATTACAAGCACCAACCAGCACCAACATACAGATAGAACAAAGACGATGAAGGCTATCGCAGTCGCCCTCGCCCTCGCAGCAAGCTTTTCAGCAGCCGCCGAAGCCGCCACGTGCACGCTCTCGGCCTCTGGTGGTGACGACGGCCCTGCTCTCGCATCCGCCCTCAAGGGCTGCGCGACCGTGACTGTCCCCTCTGGAGTCACTCTCGCCGTCAACACGGCTCTCAACACCACCGGGCTGGCGAACGTGCACCTGTCCCTCCAGGGTACCATCCGCTTCTCGAGCGACTACACGTACTGGCAGAAGAACGCGTTCCCCCAGACGTACCAGGACACCACTACCATGTGGCTTCTGGGCGGCAAATCGGTCACGTAAGTCTGCCACCTTGTTTAATTCAAATCTTGCACCTTGGGGACGACACTGCTAACGCGCGTGAGCAGCGTCGACGGCGGAGGCACAATCGATGGCCAGGCCCAAGCGTGGTACGATGCCGGCGTTTCCTCGGGCAAGCCCATCCTGCTCACCGTCACTCAGAGCAACGGCGTGACGATTAAGAACATCAAGCAGGTCGGCTCGCCGTTCTGGAACAACTTTGTGCGCGACTCGACCAACGTCATTTACGACGGCATCAGCATCACGTCCACCCGCGCGGACGGAAAGCAGGCACAGAACACGGACGGCTGGGACACGTACCGCTCGACGTTTGTCACCATCCAGAACTCGAAGATTGTGAACGGCGACGACTGCGTCTCGTTTAAGCCGAACTCTTCCTACATCACCGTATACAACCTCGACTGCACGGGTAGCCATGGAATCAGTGTCGGCTCGCTCGGGCAGTACCCTGGTGTGCAGGACATTATCACCAACATCTGGGCCGAGTAAGTGCCTGCCCAGGATAGGCGCGGATTGAACAAATATTTTTCTCCCTCACTCCGACGATCACAGGAAAATCAACATGACCACCTGCTCCAACGGCGCCCGCATCAAGGCCTGGGCCGGCAAGGTCGGCTACGGCAAAGTCGACAACGTCACGTTCACCGGCTTCACGGAGACCAACGTCGACCACCCGATGATCATCGACCAGTGCTACTCGACCTCGGCCGCCGACTGCAAGGCCAACCCGTCCAAGGTGACCATTTCGAACGTCAACTTCAACGGCATCTCCGGCACCGGCACCAAGCAGGAGGTCGCGTCGCTCGTGTGCTCCCCGGGACCGAGCACCTGCACCAAAATTCAGGTCAACAAGATTCAGCTCAAAACGACAAAGAAGGGCGCCGCTACGTACACGTGCACCAACCTGTCGCTGACCGGCTCGTCCGCGAACCTGTTCACCTGCACGTCCTCCTGAAGGCAGTTTTTTTTTTTTTTCCTGGTTTGCTTTCATTTCCGCCAGTTGCCGCCCGTCCACGCCAGCTGCGCCTCGTACTCCGTTTTCGTCCTCTCCTTTGTTGCCGGCCTCTTCTCTTTCTTTTTTACTACAGACACCACTCCTTTAGAGCCAATCCCTTTGTCACCTCAGAACGAAGTCCCCTCCAACTACAACAAACCACTTATGTGACAACAATAAAGAAGCCATACAATTGACTCTGGTCGATGAATTTTGCATTCGGTCTCCTGACAAGATTCGGCTCATTCGTCTCCCTTGCCTCCCATCCGCATCCCCTCCTTATCTTGATGGGATTCCGGGATCACACAATCTCATTCGCCATTCCGATTCCATTCATTTGGATCGAGCTATCCGATCGACGCGTCTCGATCGAGCATCCCGCTTCTGCGGTTCTCAAGTCTTGCTCGACGCGTGTGTCCCTTTCCCCAAAGCATTACCTTTCTGGATGACGACCCCGGCTCCTCCATCTGTGCTCACAATTAACTGAAGCATAGGAGCGCCAATTTCCAGTCTGAAGTATTGAGTCAGTCCAAGGTTCAGAAAGATCCTCGCCGGGATCACCTTCAAGTGATCGAAGCCGTCAGATGGAGAAAGTGGAAAGTGCGAGGGGATGTTCGGAGGCGGGACGGAAATCGATGCACCCTGACGGGATCCCTGGATCCGAGTAGCACCTACGAAGTGCGCCACATTGTTCCCTTTAGCGTTGCCAACCAATGATATCCCGCTGTCAAAGATTTTATTGGATCGCTTCTGTCGTTCTTCTCGGCAGATTTCTTCGCTCACATCGACACATGCCAGAACGCCATAATGCTTAAACAAAGCGGTCGACACCTTATTTGGCAAGTTAGTCTGGTTTGTTTTCAAAAACGATGAGTACGGCACCTATTGTGCGAAGCAAGTCACGGGCAAGTATTTTAGAAGAGGTTTTATTAAGTAGCTGGCTAACCATCATTTTGGATTTGATCAATAGAGGATGGACTGCAAAATGAGGCTCGCACCTTCGTGTGAATGTAACAATAGGCTTATACTCCCTCTTCATTCGGAGATGGTGGTGCGCTTCCTCGGCCTGCTGTTATGTATGTCGAAGTCCACGAGCTCGTTGCTCGGATCCTCCGAATGTGAGGTGCTGCTGGTTTGTTCGAAGATGATGACCTGGACGATTATGTAGCTAAAATCGGCGTTTCCTACTCCGGTGATACTCAAATGAGCCTGGCAGAGAAAGTTGGCCGATGTTTCCAGTCGAGGGTCGGAATTTTATCGCAAGTTAGTCTGGTTTATTTTTTGTCAAAACCGAAAAGGACGGCACCCATTAAGGTTGGCCCACCCCATTCTATTCGATTGAGAGTCAACTCTCTGCTTTACTGTTCCATTCGGCGTAGTCGACCGAACTGCTATGACCAAAGGCTTTATTGGATCGCTTCTGCCGTCTTATTCGGCAGATTTCTTTGGGTACATAGAAACAAGCCGAAAGGACGTCATGCTCGATAGAAACGCTGCGGCTTCGTTTGACAAATTCTTGCGGTATACTGTCCACACTTTGAGCCCATTCTTTATTTTTTATTTTTATATTTCTTGCAGATCAGAATTTCAAATTTCGGAAGCAACCAGATTTTTACGCAGTCAAATACTCTAAATAAACGAGCTTTCATAGCAGCCTGGGACCCATCCATCCTCGGCTGGGAAAATGGGTGAGGCGATACGCGAACCGACTTTCTTAGGCGAGAATTTTTATGCCCATGGGTCCAAATCTTCAGGCTGAATCTAGTGTCCATTCCGAGCCATTGGACTAGAAAAATCTGCCAACTTTTTCCGCCACTCATTTGATGATCACCTTGAGGTGGGGTCGCCGATTTCGTCATAAACTTCGTCCAGACCATCACCGTCCTCGGTAATTAATCCGACAGTATCCCGCAATCGCAGGATTCCAGCAACAAGTTCGTGGACTTTGATGTACATAACAGCAGGCGGAGGAAGGGCACCGCCAGTTCCGATGAGGAGGGGGTGAGCGTAGGAGGCTTGATGTTACAACAAAACGCTCGTGGAATGGCTCAATTAGCAGTCCGTTCTGTTGATCAAATCCAAAAGGAAGGATTCGAATTCGTTTTTAATCGAAGTGAATCTCGTAAACTCAAATTGGACTTGCATGGCACGATAGGTGCCATCCTCTTCGATTTTTGAAGGGTAAGCAAGACACTTGTAATGCGCGCATTGAGGCGTTGGTTAGTTTGATCCGCGCTTTCTCGCTCGCAGCCGGATTGATTCCCGACGACCCAGACTTGAACATATGCCTGCCCCCCAAGATTTGACTTCACTTACTGCAAAGCGGTGCGATGTTTTCCTTCAATTTCGGAAGTTGGAACGACTGCAAAACCGAAGAAATTGAACTGCCACAGCTGCATGTGCGACAGTGAAGATGCAGCATACCGAATGATGAACTCCACGTTAATAAAGTTTCATGAAAATCGGATAGAGTCTTTCTTTAGTGCATTTGCCCAAGCACTGGTTGATTTTTTCCAGAAAAACATCTATTGACACCACCGACTTTCTGGAGAAGGTGCTTTGCTCGAAGCCTCCCGATGGTTTGCCAGCTACATGGTGATTTCACCCTGGACAAGCCGCCTCAACGAGCTGGCAACTCCAGTACACTCAATGCGGGGTGCTGTATACTAACGACCATTTTACCCATTGCATTTTCGTCAGTGGGCTGGTTCGTCGATCCAGTGGGGCTCACATAAGTTATTCTACTACTTCGAAGGTTCACCAGACGCAGATAAATTGGGACCCCGTGGGTTGGAAAAATGGTCGAAGCTATTTTTCGAAAGTTCAGAATTGGGAAAAACGGTATTGAAAGAATGACCGGGGTGGGCAATCGATTGTGTTGGTGCCAATGCAAGGTTGTGATGGGAGGGTGGACGCTCAGATGTAGTTGCAATTTGACCATGTGTTTGACATAGGGAAAGAGTTATACACCCCCCGCGAGAGCGAAAAGACTACCTGCACTCTGCTTACGCCAAGAACCCAGATTTACAGATTCCTAGGCAATTCAATTCCAAGAATGACTATTTCACATGGGAGGAGTCGAGTTTCAAATCCTACGTCCGCGATCAACGATTCAATTTTTATTTTCATCAGGTTGACTGACAAGCTTATACCCGCACAGCTTTTAAAAGGTCACCGACCTCGCTCACATTTTTGTCGCGAACGAAGTGTTTAACCTTATTTTCGTACATGGCTTGATCTCTTTCACGCTGCTCGTCGCGCCAAGGGGAGTGGGAGAACCGTTCCTTCAAGGAGTAGGGAGAAATTGAGGTGAGTCACTCTCCGGACGAATCGCAGGTCCTCCACCGCTCACCTCCTCCGCTATATAGAAATGACTTGATGGCGCTGCTTGAACACAAGCTTTCGTTTGTTTTGACCACTCTGTATTTGCACTGAACCGCGTGTTTACGGTGTATGAGGGAAGGGATCTCAAGCTCGTTGGCTCGCTCTTCTGGATCATGCTAGAGCCTATGGCCCCACGACTTGAAGTGAGGTTTGCACTGTAGGTCAAAAGCAGAAGCGATTTTCAAATTTGTGCGCTGATCAGACCCGAGGTTATGAAGATTAAGCATTACCTCATCGTGTCGGTAAATTTCTCCGTCGCTAGCATATCGCGCATTCGCTTAACGGGGTGGTACACCATTTCCGAGGGCTTGATAGCCCCTATTCCGGTAAGAAGACGATGTTTTCAGTTCTCCATCAAATTTTTCATAAAACTTACAAACCTTCAGTGCTTGCATACGAACTCGATACGCCCACGGTTGTGGCTTCAAAAGCGTTTCTTTCGCCGTCTTTTCTCAAGAAAACACGCCCGTCCGCACGCCCATGGGTGTCTCCGACGACGAGCATTCTCCCCACGTCCGACGGGCTCCCTGCCAGGGAAAGACCCAACGCTCGTTGAACCGATGCAGACGGCGACGCAGAACCGGAAACGGTGACTTCCTTTGTCGCTCGAGGTTTGGCAACGGCACCCTGCGGCGGCGCGCCCACAACCATTTGGCGGAGAAACGCCGTCCGATTCGTTACGCCCTGTGCATTTGCGCGGAAGTGGCGCGTCCGCGCGAGGTGGGTGAGGGTGGAAGCAGGGATTGCAGGGCCAATAATCGGTGGTGACAATACGGCTGTGGCTGTCAGAGACTTAGTTCCGGCGTTTGGACGAGTGTTGGGTGTGTGGTGCATCGGTTCCTTTCGGCGATACGATCCGTCATGCTGGTGACGATGCCTGTGCTGGCGGTGGGCGGGTGCCGCTTTGGGAGCGGCGAACGGACGAGTGGACGCAAACTGCAAGCGGACCTCTGTCTCGTGCCGCAGGTTCCGCAGGATCCGCTCGTGCTCCTGTAGACGTCGTTGCTCGGCGCTGTTGCGACTTCCCGGTTGACGCTGTTGGAGGCTCCTTCTAGCCGTGTTGTTTCCAGCCTCTGGTTGAGCTTCTCCGCTGGTCCATTCCAAGTCGGTGTGATCCGTGGACCGCGTCAATGCCCCGCGGGCGCTTCCAGTGCAAGGAAATACGGCCAGATGCTTCAATCCAGCTCGGCTGGTTTCGATCTCTGCTTTCGTCATCAATGGCGCGCACTGATCGACGGCCAGCTTGGCGTTGAGTTCCTTCCTCTGACGATCCTTGGAATCCGAAGAGCGCCAAATTAGGCACCGCAACTCCGCCCGCTTCAGCCGCGCGGAGGGGTACGGACTTGGACGCGACAAGCCCCAGAGGATGGGAAGGTGGCGTCTCGCGGAAGGGCACTGAATCGAAGCGCGCCCTTGGCGAACCAGGACGCGCTGTGCGTCTGCCAGCCAATCCCGCAACCAACCCGGGCCCGGCGCTCCGCGCCCGCCGTCGGGCACCGCGTGCCGACTCCGGCCGCACGCCGGTGCTCCGTATGACGCCCGGCGCGTCGCCATCCCCACCCACCTCCCTATCCGCGGGCTCGACAAACCTCGCGCCGTCCTCCGTCGCCGACGCGACCGACTGCCCGCTGCCTGCCCAGCGGTCGTCTCCGTCAGCCCCATCGCCGTCCCCGTCATCGCCGCCCGCGCTCTCCGCCACAAAGCCTCCACCAGACGATTCGGCAGACCCAGATGGCGATCTTGCTGACGCGTTTCGCCACTGCTGACTGTGCGACACCATGCGCTGCTGTAGGTGCGCGAGGATCGCTGCGGCCGACGCCATGTCGTCCGCGTCTTCTGTGGAGGGCACGACGGACGCCGCGGGTTGCAGATGTTCCTGTTGCGGCGGACGCGTGGTCAATGGCTTGCTGTTGTTGGAGGGAGCCAGGCTGCGGCGGCGGGTTGAGACGAGCGTGTCGCGCCGTGGTGGGGTTGTTGGCGTCACGATGCTGGTTTTGAGGGATATGGCGGTGATGCTGGACGTTGGGGATAGGTGGGCGGAAGACGGGCTTGGTGGCATGCGGAGTGATGTTCCAGCCGTCGAGCCTCTCGGGGAGAACGAGATTGCGGTTGATGATTGCAGCTGTGGAGGTAAGGGTGCAGCCGCGGCCATAAGCGAGTGCTGCGACTGCTGCTGTTCTCGCAGGTGCTGCTGCTGGTCCATCGTCGTGCGTCGAGAGTAACCTGCAGCACGAGGAGACGACGAGCCGGTTTGTCGAAACTGAAAACCAACGTGGCCGGATCAGACAAGACACGTCACCAACAAACCCATCCCGACCTTAGACTATTGCCAGCTCCCGGACCGCGCAAATGGACGGCCCAGCCTCCCCTCAACGGCATCGAGTTTCAACGCCGATCGGATCCCGGACCCGCCTGGCTGGCTGCCACGTTCCGCCGAAGGTGCTCGCTATAGCCATCGCAAGCGTACCGTGCTGCTGCCCGCTCACGCCGATCCCCGAGCTACCCTCCGCCCACCGGGACCCACTCTTTGCTGGGTTACGCAGCGTCTGCTTACTATGACGCGACGGTTAGGGCCCTTGACGCTCTGCGGTGGATTTTCCTCAACGCCGTGGGGCCACCGGTCGACGAAGTTAGGGCACATGCGCCCGACGCTCTGGCGAAGGTGGACGTTTTCCTGTTCAATTGTTCTTCTCGATTTCTTCGCTCATCGTGGAGGACCTATTTTGTTCCTCTGGTTGTTTCACAGGCAAGCGTTTGAAAGAGGTTTTGTTAATTCTCCCTTTGGATCTAATCAATAGAGTATGGACTCCTGTATGACGTTGGTACTCTTGAGTCCAACACCAGGCACCCACTGCTCCTCCTATAATCAGCCCCTCTTCATCGGAAAATGGCGGTGCATCCTCAGCCAGCTATTTTGTACATTGAAGTCCTCGAGCTCGTTGCTCGGATTGTACGAATGCGAGAGGCTGCCGGATTGTTCGAAGACGATGACCTGGACGAAGAGGTTGATGAAGTCAGCTTCTCCGACTGCGGTGGTATTCAAAGGTATTTCCAGTCCAAAAGCTCGGAACTTAATCAATCCTAACTACCGACCATTTGGCCCCGATTGTACGATATTTCGGCGAGGAAAAGAATCTCGCTTTTGGCAGCTATGAAGCCCTGCATTTTTTTTTACGGTATTTCTAGCAAAAATATATCTGCTTGCTTGCACGAGAAGTTGAGCTTGTGTTGCGGAATTTGCTTTTGGCCCTTCGATATACAGTAATAAAATAGTCGTCGCGCAATGCCAAGTGGGATGCGCTGCGGCTGTTGAAGTGGCGCAAACTTCGGTTTGACTTTGTCTTCGGGTCAAACTATTATGTCGGACAAAATCCGTCCAGACGGCAAGACCGATATGGCCCACCAGAGGCTGCGTCGAGGTGCCAACGCAAAGGGTAAGATACCCCCATCGCGCACCAACCCTTGTAGCTAGTGGGGCGTCTCTTCTCGGTTCATTTATTGATGAACTGGTCTCGCCTTCCACCGCTCTCTTCTCGTAATCCCTCCCTTTCCCTGGCCGTCGCAAGATACCCTCAGAAACAGGCAACTCTTAACTCTCGAGTTTCCTGCAGACCACCGACTCCTCAAAGATCCTGCCGCGCGAGGTAGCTTATGTGGGAGATTCTACGCGCTCGTCCTTCCCCGATGAGATCGATCGGCAACTTCAGCAGATCGACTTGCTCTGCCGACAGTCCATCAAATCTGGGGACCTCGGGAAGGCACTCGACAGTGCGGTGGCCATGTACAAAATGAAGCCAGATTCTTCCAAGGTGGTGTACTCCCTTGGATGCCCTCTCCTCCAAAGGATCCGTGCTGGATCTGCATCATTTTTGTAACACTGCTTATGATAGGGTTATCTTCGGGCATGCCAGATCTTTTATGCAAAGGAGATGTTCGACGCAGCCGCCAAAATCCTGAATATCGGGATGAAGAGGGTCTCGCCGTCGGACCCAAATCACAAGGTAAAATATCAATTACATCACTGACCCCATCCAGTTTGACAAAGTGTTCTCTGGCAGCGTTTGGCTGCGCTAAAAGGAGAGCTTGAGAATCACAAAAAACCCAAGACAGAGAAGGCAGTGGACGCAAAACCGGCTCAACAGCCAACAACGCAGAAAGGTGTTTTCGGCCGCCACGCGCTTCCGCCATGAAGTGTTCAGAATGATCCTCTTCTGCTTCCGCTTCGAGAACGGTGTAAGTGCCTTCGTCTCTCGAAGACTTTCCGTCACTTTGCGAGCTGCGACAGCCTCCTCTGGACCGCTGTCGACGCCGGCGAGGACGGCTTTCGACTTAACGACAAGGCGCTGGTCGGTTTGCTCGGTCGCGGTGGTCGTGCCATGCAGGAGCTGAACATATTGAGAGGGAGCAAGCTGACCAGAACCATCCTTCGGCCGCTAGTGGCGGCCAAGTGCCGTCTGCGATCGGTCGCCCTCACGGAAAACAACAAAATCAATCCTGTCGACTTGGTGAACGCTTTGGTGGCATGTGGAGGCAGCTCTCTTGAAACGCTGAACCTCTCGAGCAGCAACGTGGTCGACGCAGCGGCAAAGATTATCGTCGGCAAATTCAACGCGTTGAAGCATTTGGTCCTCTCGCGATGCTCTTTGCTGACAGATGACTGTTTCAATGGTGTAACGGTTGTGTCGGCTCTAGAGTCTCTGGATATATCGTTCACGTCGATAGGAAATAAGGGAATGGCCTCTTTAGTTCCAACATTCGCAAACAGCTTACGCTCGCTGGACGTGTCTGGCTGTGCATCAATCTCTGATCAGAGCGTCGCTCTCTGGCGCAAGCTCGAGCTCCTTGAAGTCCTTCGCTTCAGTCGCACCAATTCGGCGTCCAACAGACTAGCGTTCGAGAACAGTCTGCTGCACCCTCGCCGGCGCGTGTAGCAATATTCGCATCTTTTCGGCCGACAGTCTTCCCTGCTTCAGCGCTTCGTGCCTTCAGGCCCTCAGCGGCCTCTGCAGAAACCTGGAGGAGATTTCTCTGTCGAATTGTGCTGGCGTGTCGGACGACGCTGTTGCGTTGCTCGCAAAGCGCTGCAAAAACCTGAAGAGGGTGCGCCTCGGCGGCTGTCCCGGCGTCTCGGACACTGGCTTTGGGGCTTTGATCGCATCAGCAGCAGAACTGTCTCTGCTCGACGCGTCCAACAATAGTCGCATTACCGATGGCCTGCTATTTGTAATCGCAGCGGAAGGGGGTTCTCTTGAAGAACTTTACCTTTCAAATACTCCAAACATTACGGGCCAAGGTCTCGTTGCAATGGCTGAGCTGAAGGACTGCAAAGTCGATGGGGCAGAAGACGCTGAAGGTTTTGAACGTCGACTTCTGCACTGGTATGAGGAATGAGCAGGCCAAACGACTGAAAGAGTTGCTGCCAAAGACAATGGTACACACACGCCTCTCCTAATAAAGTGGCTCTCGGTGATTGAATTACAGAGTCTGACTGTATTGATGACCATGCAGCTTAAAAGTCGAAGTGTAGACGAAGGCACTCAAGCAGGTATCAAAGGAACTTGAGATCGTCGAAGTCGTCGTCAAAGTCCTGATGTTGAAGAAGAGTCGTTAGGATCGATCAAAAGCATCCCGATGCCCTTGTACTCAACGATTGAAGAACTCCTTATCGACGATCTTCTCGTGCGGAGCCTGTCCCTTCCGGTAGCCTTGCGGCTCCTCGCGCTCGTCTCCCGCAAGCAGGTGCGCCGCCGCCCCTCCTCGTGACGGAGTCTGGTTCAGAGCCGCCGCGACTTGGTCTGTCATTAATGTACTGGAGAGTCTCCTCATCCATTCCATCGTAGCCGAATTCGTCCTGGGAAAACGGTTTCCATTAGGATCGACGAGGTATTGCGATGCGCTGTCCAGTGTGGGTGCCTTGGCCACCGTTGCCTCACCATTGATGACATCGATGACTTGGTAAAAAAACAATGGATTTTCAGAGATCATATCGTTCTTGAATATCGGCCAAGTCCCTCAGGTAGGAGGAATCCACCGCGGCCACACTTTCAAGCACCATCTCCGCCGTTGAACCTGCGCTTCCAAACGCGTACCCGATGGCTTTGTCAATCGCCCTCACAAGACGGAGCATACTCTCCTTCTCCTCCACAGCCAGAGTCAGAAACCCCACCAAACTGAACTCCTCAACCAGCTCACACAAGGCTCGGTTAAGCTTGCCGAGGCGCTTCGGAAATGAGCGATCGCTTTCTAGCCGGTCCAGAAGGTGTGAGAGGTCTTGCACCTCGGTAAAGAAGTCGAGATTAAATGCTGGAAGAAGTATGAAAAAGTGTGAATGGTAATTATTTTTTTGATTGGCCGATAAGCAGACCTAGTTTGCCGTAAGAGGGAAGTAGGTCGATTTTCGAAAGGACGTTCAAGTGGGGAAGCTCCAGCTGAATCATGGTCTTAAGTGACAATATTAACGCAGCAACGTATTTGAACGGGTCTGTGCAAAGATGAGCGTCAACCATATGGACGACGCATATCTTCAGTTGAATGCACAAAAGCAAAGGGTGAAATCAGTATTGAAAGAAACATGAACTAAACTAGTAGCCCTACCCGAAAGCCATTTTTCTCAAACCAAGCAAGGATGTTCCTCATTGAAGAGTGATGCGTGTACAACTCCACTTGACCGGGACAGTCGATTATTAAGAATTTGTCTGGAAGGCACAGAAAGCCACGACCGCTGGTTAATCAGCGTTCCTTGGGCATTCTGCAGCAAAACTAACCATCGAGGGAATCCAGCTTGGATTTCAACCATTCGAGATTGTTTTCGAGGTACTCCATGCAGTATATCAGCCCTGATGTCGTCGCGAGTGTCAGAGTCGAGCTTGACAAGAGCGACCAACCCACCTACCACCGTTGGGCCCAAGGCTGAACTCGGTCATGACGTCGTCCAGAGTAATGAGCTCGCAGATATTTACATCGGTGGGATAACTGGATGCGGAGGAGTCCAAAACGAGAAACGTGAGATCAGGAGGCGAAGAGATCAACGGCTTACGGCAACGCATCGTTGGCAGGATCCAGGTTGATGTTCGCGCACGGCCTGGTGAAAATACGAGTCGATGGATGCATTACGGAAATATTCTCGCAGATCTCTGCAGGAGAGTTTGGATCTACTTACCTCTTGATGGCGGTGAGGAACTGTTGGAGACCATGGCACGCGGTGGTCTTGCCGGAGCCAGGGGGTCCAACAAGCACACAGCCAAATCGCATTGCGCACAGGTGGAACTTGTTCTCGAAAATCCTTGCCACAAACAAGACACCCACGATCTGCGTCCATCCCCTTCGCCGCTTCGATACGACCAGGCTGGATCCACCACGATGAACGACGCAGAGAGAAACTTTCAGAACTCGCTGAACTCTTTCAACATGTCATCCAACGTGAGCGGCAGCGGGAGTGGCTCTGGAGGCTTCGGATCTTCCGTCTCAAACTTCTTTTCCCGCTGGAGCGGGCGGCGCCGCATCCGGCGGCACCACGACGTCAACCGGCAGCGATGGACCTCTTGCCTCACTGATGGGCACCGTCCGATCTACGACGCAGAATGTCGCATCGTCCCTTGGTCTGGCACCGTCCAGCCACCCCTCAAGAGGATGAGTACTGCGGACTGACCTATTTTCAGGTAAAGAGACGTTGTCATCCCCAAAATTCAACGTCTGACTTTTCATTATCAGCGGGTTGTTGGGTTTGTTTTGACCTTTGGACTCGCGGCATTCTGCTTCATGGTGTCGTTTATATCCTTGCCACTGGTCCTGATTTCCCCGACAAAATTTGCCACAACCTTTTCCCTCGGAAGCTGTGGGTACTTCGCTGGCTCAACAAGAATCACTCATCCGCTGCTCTGTAGTGCTTGCATCAAGTAGCTTCGCCCTCATTAGAGGGCCGCGCAGTTACTTGAAGGATCTCATGCTCCGAGAACGGCTTCCGTGGACGGCAGCGTATTTCGGATCACTGCTGTTGACCTTATACTTTTCCCTTGTGGTATGATTGTAAGTCTTGAGCGGACTTCATTGCTAAAATCAACCCGCAGGCGCACACGTACATTTTTACCATACTATCATCGATTGTCCAACTGATAGCTCTATGTTGGTTTTTCGCATCCTATGTGCCAGGAGGAACTGGTATGTTGGCCCGTTGGTTGTACTTTTTGCAGAATCTCACAACTCAGCCTCAGTCTTACCCTGAAATTCCGAAACAATAGCGGGGCTCTCGGTATGTAGAATATTCCGCATTCCATGCTGTTCCCTTCTATTTTTCCCTGGTTTCTTTTTTTTTTATCGAGGTCTAACTTGACCCGCCTACCACGTCACAGTTTTTCACGTCAATGTTCTCGTCCTCGCGCCCAGTTTCGCTGCCCGTCTGAGCGCGCCCTCTTGGCGAGAGAGGGGTGGGTAGGATGGAGGGGTGGTGCGCGCGCGTGTGTCGGTGGGTGGGTGGTCGGAATGGGGGCGTTACTGGTAGTTAGAATTGTCTCGGATGGAAAGGGGCTGGTCGAGCGAGCGAGTCACGGGGTTGAAACTAATGAGCAGTTCTGTCTGTCTGTCTGACCGTCTGCCAGCCTCCTTTCCAGAAAATGCGAGAATTTTGAAGGAAAAAAAAGGAAAAAAGAACGATTCAATTCCAACTCCGACCTGTGGCGGGCCCACATATAACCGACTGGGCAGGCGCACCTCCCCCACTCCTCCTCCCGCCGTTTTGATAGCCAGTCGTTGGAAAGCTCCCCACTCCCACTCTCACTCTGCTCGTGATATATTCCTCTCGATATTCCTTACACCATTCTCCTCCTCATTCGGCGCTCTGTGGTCAGCCTCATAGGTCAAGACGCGTGTTGCCTAGAAGTCCTTTTCTTTTTTGGTGACGGAAAGCGCTGGTATCACGTCGCCCAGTAGAGCCTTACTTTAGAAAAGATTCCTCCTTCCTACTTTCCATTGCCACACATGTTCCTAGAAGTTGCGAAGGATCACTCGTTTTGGAACGAGCCTCTGTTGCAACCAGAGTCTCCTTGCACAGATGGTATGTGATGTGACTTACGATATTCGCAATCTAGCAATCACTTACCACACTGCAGGCGTCAGTTTCGAATTCCAGGGACGAAGCATACCAGAAGACCCAGTGATCTTCGACCTCGATATGCTGCCTCTTCCTCCCGGCTTTCACATCCAGAACGACCCACTGCTGAGGTCACAGCAGCGCAGGAGCGCCTTTCGACCTGGCCCTATTTGCACAAGTCCTCTGTTCAATGCGGCATTTGCTTCACTACCGACGCCCATCTCGCCAGCCGAGCATTTCTTTGATCAAGCAATCGTTGTAAAAAGATCACCAAGCCCGCCCCCGCACGTTCCACCAGCTGCTGAGTCGTCAGACGAGCCAGCACCTATCATTGTCGATAGCGACTCCGACAGTTCACCGCCTCGACCGTCCACGGCTTCCTCCTCAAAGACTTTGAAACGGGCTCGCGATGCAAGTGTTACTGACGGAGATCGCACGCGCCGCTTCACCAAAAAACTTCGCAAGACTGGAGAGTCTGTTGACTCGAAAGACCCCAAGTACGTTCTCACACCGCAAGTCGTGGAAGACGGTGACAAGCGATACTGCCGTGTGTTTCGCAGACCGCCCGTAAGTGGAGAACTTTGTGCAGGCCTGCAAATAATTCTGAATAATTATGCCTCCAAAAGGTCTCTTACGCCGATCTGATCACCTATGCGATCGCGCAATCACCGGAGAAGAAATTGAAGCTTTGTTCGATTTACCAGTTCCTCAACGAAACCTTTGGTTACTTCAAGTTCCATCCAGGAAAACGTGGTTGGGAAGTAAGTTCTCACAATCTGGTACAATTACTTGCTCACAAACAAACAATTTATTTCCCTGTAGAACTCTATTAGACATAACTTATCAATGAAGAGCAAGGGCCGGTTTTTGAAGATTAAGGAGAATAATGACTCCGAAAAAGGCTCCTTTTGGCACCTTAATACGGAAGAAAACCAGTTCAGACTCGCTATGGAGAGTGCATTGGAAACAAGCGAGAAGCTCGAGTCGTGGGTTGGCATTGTTTACTACGAGCTCTACCCCGACGAGGTTCCAGCATTGGACAGCGTCATCTTTCGTGAAGAGGATCGCCACTACTTGAACCGTCTGTTCATCTTCGAGCAAGGCCATCCAACCAAGTTTGTACCACAAGACTGGGATTCACTCATTCGCAAGAAGTCTGCGACGGATTTCAGCTCAATGCTGGATGCGGGTTCAGTGCGCCTCCGTCCACCACCTTACCGTAATCTAAACGCCATAGTTTCGGGAGGTGAAGAGACCGGCTTTGAGGAAACTCCCATTCGCCGACACTCGCGACCCGCTGCCTGCAAAGGCAAATCGACCGCTTCGCGGGCTCGCGCATCTCGCAAGACAGCTTCCTGCAAAACGCAGCTGCCTGAAGCCCGAACAGATTTTGATGCTATCTCGACCTACAGCCCCATTGCCGCTCTCGCCCAATTGTCCAGCAGTGAAGTCCACTTGTCCAGCGGCGAAGACCAGCAAGCTCCAATGGACGACTCGGCCAGCACAAGCTGCGACTCGGACACCTCCCTCGGCGAAATTGAAATATGGGGCAACTCGCGGTACGTATCGTTCCGTCGCAAGCCTAAGCGAATCGATTACGACGACTTGTTCGCTCCCAATGCCGCGACGGTCCCTGAGCGGCCGAACCCCAGCGCCGACGCGCGCAAACTCGGAGACGCCTTCGATGAACTCGCTCTTTTCGGACGACGACGGAAGTCGGTCCACGCCGTCCCTGCTCTTTGACCAGCACCACCTCAACGACGGAATGGCATTCTCCTTTGTAAACATGTCGAACTTGGATCTTGAACGCTTGATTGCCGACCCATCCGTTCCGACCGATTGCACTTTCTACCCTTGGTTCGATTAATTAGCATCCTCGAGTTGATCAGCACTGTTAACCCCCCAACCGTCTCTCTTCCTTCGTACCCTACCTTTATTGTAATGGACACTTGTTTAATGACGCCGAAGTAAATTATCGCAGCCATAGACGAATAGAATCTGAGTGTTGAAGATTCCGAAGCTAATAAAAAAAAAATAATTGAGCACCATCACCTTCTCTTCACTTCTTTGAACGCACGAAATAAACTGACAAGCCAAACTTGAAACACGTCTATTCAAAATTAAAGTTTCCCTTTTCTTTTCAGCCGTCGCAGTAAAGAAATCCCCGAAATAATGACGCTGAGCTCGCCCACTTCAAATTCTCCGGCTTCGTCCCAAAGCCGAATGTCAAGCGCGCAGTCGTCCTCTTCGCGCGGCAGCAGGCTCTGCAAATCAAGCTTTGCAAACGCCAAATCTCGGCAGTCGTCGTCCGTTCCCTCTGGTGGTTCTGACACCAATGTAAACATGATGGTCGAATCTTGAGTATCGCGAGATTCGAGCATGCTTAATAGAGCTCGCTGATCTGTCTGCTGTCTAAAATTGAATCTGAGTTCGAACGTTAGGTTTCTTTGCACGCAAAATTTTCAAGCAATTTTACGCGATTCACGCGCACCTTTTGAGAAAGATATAGGCATAAGGCCGGATTTTTCGAGCGGGAACGAGTGAGTCTCCAAATCCTCTGGAGGGAGCGACAAAAACTCGAACGATATGAACATCTGCCGGGTGTGTTCCAGCAGCCTCCAGACGGGTTTCGACCGCATGTCCAAACGAATGGCGGTGATAGAGACAACAAGCCCCTCAAGAGCTTTTGGTGGCCTCTTCTTCCTCTCTTTGAATAGATGTTCAATCTCGTCCTCCATGCTGTCTTCGCTTCGCGCTGAAGCAACAGCTGAACTCCTTGTGCTAGGACCGCTGGAGCCGGCACCCTTTCCGCTGGCACTACTTCCTTTACTAGTTCTACTGCTGGCGCTGCTGGTGCTGCGGCCGTCCTCGTGCAGCTCTGGGATGCTTTGGAGAAGCCCACCAGCAGTCTTCTTTGAAAGCCCCCTCTCTGCCCTCGGCCCGCGCTCCGCCAAAGACGCGCTGGACCCGTCCGTCAGCGACTCGGCCGACGACTCGACCAGCGACCGCGTTGACCGGCCCATGTCTGCAGGCAGCGACTCCGTCGACGACTGGACGAGCGACTGGATGGATGACGACACGTCCGCCGTCGACGGCGCCTGCAGGCTCTCTGTCGACGCTGCTACTTCCCTTGAAGTCGGCTGCAGGCTTTCTAGCGAGTCAGCCGCCATCGATGGCATCGACGACGCCAGTGCCAAGGGTTGCTGCGGCGCCGAGAGGCTTAGATTCGATGCGCTCAGCGCCGCGCTGGAGCCCAGGGTCCCGGCGGACCCGTGGAGGGCGGGGTTGGAGCTGGTGTCGGCGAGGGAGGGACCGAGAGACTGGGTGGAGGCGTTGAGCGACATGTTCGACGCGTTGAGGGAGAGGTTGGAGGTACCCGTGGTGTTGAGGGTCGTGTTTGAAGTCGCGGGCGTCTCGACGAGGGAGGCTGTTGGCTGCAGGGTGTCTGTGCTGGCGCCGATCGGATGCGCAAGGTCTCGGTCCCGCCTCAAGTCGTCTAGCGAGCCGCTTTGGCTGATTGGAGGGCTTTGCTTGCTAGATTTTTTGGAGGACGCAGATTCGCTATAATGACTGCTGGTTTCGGACTTCCGCTCGTGGGAGGATCTAGTTCGGTATTTCTCAGAATGGGCGTGTTTGAAACGAAATGAACCACCCACTTTGAACTGGCACTCGATTTATCTTTCATGAATGCGGAGCCGTTCGAGGAGTGCGCGGAGCTGTGCGAGGAGCGCGTTGGCCGCGAGAATGCGCTCCCGCTAGCTTCGCTTCTGATCAGAAATTGGAGTTAAACGTTTCGGCAGGGCAAGAATGCAGCTGAATCAACCTTGATGTAGAAGATACGTCGTCTCGGTCATTGTGGGCATCGGACTCGAGGGTTTGCAGGCTGAGATCTCGAGTCACCTCAGGATGGTCCATAGGTAGACTGTCTATATTTGGGGGCTTCAGCCAAAGACTGAAAGCCAGAATTCGGGCATACCTTTACTGGATGACGACGAAGGATCGGATGAGCTTGAAAGACCTCTTTTCGATTCAACAATCCTTTGGCCGGAACCGGCGTCGGAGTAGGACTCTTCATCGGTGCCTTCCGACCCGAGAGTTCTCTCCCGATAGTTCCGCTCTTCGTGACCTCTGCTCGCAGTAGAGTCTGTGTTATTGGTAAAACTCTCACTTGAGTCCATTGAAGAATTTGTATCCTGCCGCTCAACCAGCCTTCGCTCCACCGCACGCTCCAATCCTTGGGTGATAATGGGAGTAAACGAGGGCCTGTATGATTTGGACCAAGCCAACGAGACAGTAACAGACGCCTTCCCAAGGCCGTACTCGTCCCTGAGTTGAAACTCGCCGTCTACTTCTTCCCCAAGTGCGAGGGGTAGCAGCGGGACGTGGCAAACTCCGTAAACAAAATCGTCCAAACCCTCGTTATCGTCGAGCACCATAATTTCAAGCGACGCGCTTCGCAAGTACCGGTCGAGGTCCGAGGTCATAGGAAGCGGTAATAGTTTCAAGTAGTTGAACAGCGGGCTGGTGCTGTTGCTGACAGTGTCTGTCACGACGTCTGGGTGGATGTAGAACTGGAACGTGGCGAAGACGGCCGGGACGCGGCCTTGCGGCGGGCGAAGGCCCGCGGCACTGGATTATCCTGATCATCAGGTCGTTTGTCTCGGCGCGCGAGCGGAAGCGTCGGCTTGTTGCTTCTTTGTCGGAAACGGTGAGGAGGTTGAGTGCGACCGTCCGCTCTTTGAATGAGCGGATCGCCTGCGCCATGGGAAGACGGACTCTCAAGCCGTAATCGACCTTTCCAATTATCGTTCGACCGTCGTGTGTACTTACTAGGTCGGCGTAGTAGCGAAGTCTATCTGTCCGATCAGGGTCTGTGAGTTCCTTCATAACCATGGGGCAGGTGGCGATAGTGATAAAATCGGTGCCATTTGAAAGGCAGAAGCTGAGAGTCATAGATTGCGACTGAAGGTACTGAAGGAAAAAATCATCCGTGAAGACTTTGTAGCGGGAAGTAAAGTTGAAGATGGGGCGCTGACCAAGCCCAGAGGGAGAAACCTGAGTCTCAAAGTCGAAGAAGTCGTAGTGGACAAAGGTCATGAGTTTGTTTGCATCCTCCTTGTCCAACCCGAGACGTCTAAGGAAATACAACCCATCGTCACTGATAAGAGCTGCTTCGAGGTGGACTTCAATAAGGTTCTGGCCTGAAGAACGAGATATGTTAAATCGGAACTGCATGACTAATCCGTCCAAAATCCAAACTCACCATTGAGTAGTTCAATGCCATGGTCGTCAAAAGGTACGCTCTGGTGCTGAGCTTCGGCAGGGAACTTGAAAAGAAGAGTGACATAAGTTTCAAGGATAGGGCGGAACCGCAGTTACCTTTGGTTGTGCCGTACACAATACTCTTCAGCTGTGCCTCCAAATGGGAAATTTTGTTGAACCTCAAATCAAGCAGCCTTGCATCCTCTTCAAGACGAAGCTCTGAATAAACGAGTAAGGATCGTATGTTGCGTAATCGTTTTCTTTTACCGTATCCATTCTTCAAGGCCTCCATTTTTCTGTTCAGATCCTCCACCTCCAACTTGTAGTCCTTGTTGATGTGCTCCTGCAAGTGTAGCAGTTTCCGCGTCTTTTCAAGCTCATGAACGCAGTCAGCGTGCTGAACTCGAAGTTCTTCCAGCACTTTCTTGTCCTGTTGGTCGTGCATTAGAAGGCATCGTCTCCTTATGGTGCATCACACTTACGGCGTAGAGCTCCTCTGCCTCGAGGAGAAAATCCAGCGAAACCCCCTTTTCCCGCCGCAATCGAACCAAAGACAGTGCCTCTTCCACCTCAGAGAGGTCAACACTACCATTCTGAGTCAAAAATGCAAGCTTGTCCTTCGTCTCCTCTAATTCCTGCTGGATCTCAAATCGAAGTCGATCGCTTTCCTCTCGTTCCTCGCGGAGTTCCCGGGCCTTGTCTGTAGGAAACTTCAAGATCGATACGCAAACCCTTTCCATCGACCAACCTTTCAGTTCGCGCAACTCGGCGTTGATTTCAGACTTTTCGTCCAAATGGAACGAGAGGTCCCGCGTGTTTTCTGATAATCGTGCTCGAAGCTCTTCGATTTCGCGCCGGTACTCGTCCTCCCGCTCGCGACTAAATTGTGCAGAGAGAAGCCGCTCTTGTTCTTCTTCCAACATAGCTTTTTCGTCTCGAAGGTCTTTAATGATTTCGAGCAGCTGAGTTCGGGTGAATATCAAAACTTGTAAGCAACGCCTTGCTTTTGGAGTTTTCCAATACCTCTTCGTTCTCCCTCATCTCGACGTCCATTTTTTTCACTCGATGCTCCAGCTCGGCCACTCGTCTGCGCTCCTCTTTCAAGTCATCGTTCAAATGCTCAGACGTTATCAGCGCTTCGTTATGCGACTCCGTCAAGGCCCGGACACGCTCATCCAATGAGTCTACTTTGGAGCGGAGCTCCTTTTCGACCTTTTTCGCTGCGACAAGGTCCATCTGGAAGGTGGCACGATCAAGGTCTGCGGTCTGCTGAAGCCTTAACCCGACAGAGGAAGTTAGCAATAACGCGAAGACTTGTGTCAGTGTTTGTTGGCTGGATGGAAGACGAAGACGGTCACTTTGCTTACTTTTGGTAAGCTTCGGCGCTTCGCTCCAGCTCTTTTTCCTGACTCTCTGCCGCACGCTCCATTTCGGCAAGTTTACTTCGCAGTACGGCATTCAGCTCCTCCCTTCAATCATGTCAGCTGGTTCGCATAATGTAGCAGGCCATACATCTGTTCAAGCTCTGCACGACTCCCGCCTCCGTCTTCTGTGAAGCTGCAAAAAGTTAGTCTGTTTATTTAGTAGCTCCTTGACTGAAAGTACCCACTGGTTTGGCGAATTAAGAGACCTCCTACGGTTTTGAGGTTAGCGATAGAGGTATATTCGGGCTCAAATTGTTTCTCACTCTTTTGGCAGTCCTGGTTTCACAGCAATCGTAGCGTACTAGGTTTCGACGAGATGAGGTGGGTTTGCCCTTCAATTGTACGGAATTAGTGAAAGATGTAATGTGATAGGCCTTACTGTATTGATGCGTGGTGGTATGTGATCGTACGGTGCTCGCTTTCTCGTTTCTGCCTCATGGAGAGCCCGGAAGTAGTGCATCTAAGCTCACATGTAAGTTGAATTATGCGACGCTCTTATGCATGCTTTTGCGATACTGAGAACACTACCTTCGCCTTAACCTGAGCGTTCGTCCTCGTCAGTTCTTTGACCTGGATTCTTAGCTCGTCGATGAGAGAGTTTGTGTCATCGAGGTCTCGCACATTGGCTGTGAACGATCTGTTAGTCCAGCCTCGCAACGGAACGGCTCGCTACGGACCTCGGTCGCGCGTTGGAGGCTGCTGCAGCTGGCGCGAGATCTCGTGTGCGAAGGAGGTCCTCAGACAGCCGCTGAACCTTTGCGAGAAGACTTTCGAGCGTTTGAACGCATACTCTGTCCGTCAGTATCATGGTAGAGATCTGCCATGCAACGCACCTCTTTGTTTTGTCATCCTGGGAGTTGGCCTTTTTCTTCAGCTCAAGGTTCTCTCTTCGAAGCGAATGGACGTGATCCTCGAGATCTGCGGCATTCGACGCTGGTTTGAATGACACATAGGTAAGCAAAGAGATCTATCCACGCGATCTGGAATGAACGGGAGTGGCGTCGAGTCGGGATCTGCGACCACATGGCTCTGTTCACTCAACTGCCGCGCGCTTTGATCATGCCGCTTCGGAGTTCGATTCAAGCTCCGACAAATTTCTTTATTTTTCTGTCATCGAGACGCAGGCTTCATGGTCACCTCGTGAAACACAAGGTGCTCCAGTCCTTCCACCTTTGGATTTAAAGTAACTGTTGCACGCATGGTGCAAGCGACCGTGACTTCATGGATTGGTTCCGTCACATCGGCCATGAAGTGACAGTCTTCAGTGAACTCAAAATTTCCCTGTATCAGCGGAGCGAGGTTCAGCTCCGAATGAGCGATAGGCGCCACGGAGAAAAGAGTTTTTACGTATTGGCCTACAAAATGTTAGCTTTGAAATGACTGTACTCACTCACTCTCGTCCTCAATCCCTTTCTTTCCAGGCTTGCTGCCTTTCTTTCCTTTTTCGGGCGGTGGCGGCTGCTTTTTTGGTGGCGGCGGAGCCGCGCCACCTTTTCCGGACGAGTTGGCGGATTTGAGTCGGGCCGACTTGCCGCTGGCCGGACGCGAAGACGCGTTCTCTCCGAGACCATGGGATCCGGCGACACCTGTGGTTGCGTTGCCAGCTGTGTCGTCAGGCTTGATGAATCGGTAAGTTTCCTTGATGAGGGACATCCGGAACCGACCTGGCAAACGAATATTACTCCCTGAACTCAATTCAAGGCACTTGCACATTACGTACCTCCAAAAGCATCCCGCATTTCTCGGCTTATATTCCACTTTACACAGTTCTGCGCATCCACCTCAATGAGGTCAGAGGACCAGGAAAAGGTGGACAGCTTAAAGGTGTTCGGACTGATAAGCTCTGAAAACTTTCCTTCAACTGTGAAGGTGACTTCGTCTGGAGGTCGTTCCGGATCCTGATCAAGGACAGGCTCGGATAAGCCTGTCATTTCCTTCAGATGAATGAGAAGAAATACTGCAAGGAAAGGATGCAGTTTTAGAAGACAGAAGATCACAGCATAGAAATGAAAGTGGCATGCCATCAGAGGACGAGGGTTGTTGAGTCGAGCTCAAATTCAGCCTCTCAGAGTTGGAGACGCTTCGGTCGTCCAGAACAAGGAGTTGATCAAGTTGTGCAATGATCAGGTCTCGATAATCACTTCGAAAGTAGAACGGATTTTGCTAGTGCTCGTTAGTGTCATGTTGAAATTATGCAGATTACGCCTACCGAAAGGGCAAGGATTTTGAGTTTTCGAGCAGCCCGGAGGCAATTCAAAGTCTCGTCCAGATTGACGAGATGATTCCCGGCAAGATCGAGAGATATGAGATTTGGCGGTAACCGCCAAGGAGTGCATCCGTCGCTCGACATCGACGAAAGCTGATTGAATGCCAGCCCGAGGTGAACCAAATTTTCAAACTCATGAAAGTCGGGGCATGTTGTCAATCTGAAAATAAGACGGGAACCAACTCTATTAGCGGAGAATGACACACCGTCTATCCTACAGATTTGCATCCAAGTGCAGAATTGACAGAGTCCGTGGAAAGTATTCCACATTGACCTTTGAAATCAGATTCCCTGTGAGCGAGAGCTCACTCAACTTTCTGAACCGAAGCATTTTCTCGTCGGCCGAGTGAATCTTTTGGTTCACGAGGCGGAGCGTCGAGAAAAAACCAAAGGCGAGATCCTCTGGGAGCTCTGCACTGGCTTTGCTGCGGCCAAGTCAGACTCGTCTTTCTCGTGTTAAGTGCGAAAACACAACCTGAGAGCCAAGGAGGAAACGGCAGACTTGAATTCCGCAGCCTCTTCGCTCCAACTTTGATCGGCTTCAAAGTGGGTTAGTCACCGCCAGCAAGTCGTTCTTCATCACCATTCCCGAACGGATCGATCTCATGAAAGTTTCCGTCCTCTTCGTCATCCGCACTGGTGAGTTTGACGCGAGGCGAGCAAGTGGATGAATTGCTCGCTTTGCGTAATTGAAGCGACGGCATGGCGGCATGTTTTGGGTGTCGAGCAGCGACTGTTGACTTCTGCTTGTTCGCGATCGCTGTGGGCTCTTGAATATTCTTAATTTGGGTCGTCACAATCGAACATGGGGCATGGCCGAAAACTCCCACTCTTACTTATTGATGCGGTATCGCCTCCTGTATCGGTGGAGTGCAAAATTCTTGCGCCCGTTGTATGGTTAATAAGAGAAAGAAATGCGGCCGATGCTGTTGGCATCTCTCTTCGAATTGTCTCGAAGATTTGCCTTTCGCGCGACGGAAAGCCAAGCCCACAGATGCGCCTATCACAAATGTAGCGGCGATTTACTCCTGCTCGTTGTATGTAGATCCAAGCACACCCCAGTCGGCAATTTACCTCATCCTCCCTATAGACTTATCTCGTACTTGGAGGCAATTTTTGTATTCCCCCCAGTTTGGACTATTTAACTCGTCGACCTTGCAGTCCATTTTCAATAGAGGACACCTGTCCTCTTGAGCTCCTCGACCACGGCGCAAAGTGAGCGAATGTCTCTCAACAGGCTATTCAAAAGCTGTCTCTCTCTCTCTCTCGTGGTGCACTCCACCGCGCGCTGGTCGGTGGCGCACGCCAAAGGGTTGACGGAACGTGTCTATCTAGTGTGTCTGTCTGTGGACTCACAAGCTGTCTGTCTGTCTGTCTGTCTGTCTGTCTGTCTGTCTGTCTCCGCCTGTTTCTGGCCCGACTACTCCTCCCCTCGGCTTCCGAACCCGCCCAGCCCACCACCCGACCCAACCAAAGACAGCCCTGAACCACATCCAAGACAAACGAGGATGGCGGTGGAGGCCGCCAGCAACGACGACGATGCAACACCAGGCCCGTCCGCGGCGGCGGAGGCTGCCTACTATGATCGATGCAGATGCTGCAGTAGCACCAGATTGCCGTCATCGTCGGCTTTCAGCCGCAGCCGCATCTGCGACAAGCGCCGCTTCGGACTCCTCGAGGTGCACCCCTCCATCCAAACACCACCGCCGCCTCCATCCGCCAGATCGCCGCAGCCTCAGCCTCAGCCTCTACTCAACCACCAAGTTGGAGATGAGACTGACCGACGCCTATTTCCACCATTTCCCAGCCTGGCTTCTGCCGGCTGACTCCAGGCATCTGCAGAAACGGCATCGAAGAAGAAAGCGATCTCGACCAGCACGACTTCGTCCCCACGATCTAATTGCATCCGACTTCCCGTCGTCTTCCACAGTCCCCTCAGCTTCATCGCACTCTAGCAATTCGTCAGCTAAGCCAGTTTCTGCATCTTGCACGCCCCGACCCGTCCCCCATCACCGGCCCAAATCGACATCGCCTTCGCATTTGCTATCCAGCGAGCAGCCGCATGCGGCGTGGTCACTGCCACGGTGGCCTCGAAACTGGATGGCTGTTTGCGGCCTGCGTGTCTTGGTCGCTGCTTGCTTTACCTGTTTCTGCAAGCCGGTCAAGCTCCACTCAAGAGGCGAGCGGCCAGATCATCGCAAGCTTCGACCTATCACCAGATAGTGCCGGATCCTACCTTCATATCAGGACGAGCGCAAACCCTGCATCATGTTCAGCAATGTTCAGCTATGTGGAGGATGATAGGTAAAGTCATCTGCTGCAGGTAGAGCTAATCTGACGGATCTTATTGCTTCTACAGCTACCACTACAGCTGCATGTCCCAGAAATACTTCTTTCTCTACAATGACTGGGCGCCATCGGGTCAGCGCTTTGCCTTCAACCCAGCGAAGAAGTCCCTTGCTGGTGCGGAAATGGCCTCTCGAATGCAATCGGCTTTGGATGCGTTGGACACTGACGGCGAGGGAACGAACTCCGGCCGAGCCGGCTCTCGTGCTTCCAGCTCACTTCCTCCACCAAAAGGATTTCTGAAAGTGTCAGTAGATTTGGCCAGTGGAAATGTGGGGTTGGAGGCGAATGAAGTCCGGTGCAGCTCTTTGGAGGACTTTCAAGAATCGCAAATCGTGGGTCGCATTGATGGTCCGATGTATGGGTGAGTGCAGCGCGCCTCAGGTTTCATTTTGCTGACGGTACCGCTCTGGTGACAGTCTCGTTTCGGCTTGCAATGCCTTGTACCCACAGGAGAAGTTTTCTGGATCTTATTCATACCCTGCGGACCCCGTCCAAGTGTCCGCGTCTCCATTTAATGACCCAGCTGTTTCTTGCGAGTCTCCACCTTGCGAATCTCGCCGACAGCTGACCGCAGCCTCAAACACAAATGCCAACCTCCAAGACGACGCATCATCCCGCCTTTCCACACCATCCGTTCCTCAACACTCACTCGGACGAGAGCCCAGAGCTAGACTGCAAAATCCGTCCCAAAGGGGAGTCTCAAACTTTCGCACAAGCGGGGCCATCGAGGTAGTGGACAGCTTTCGATTGAGCAAATCTGAGGCTGTGGACCCTTTTCGCCTGAATTACGGAAGCAAGTCGGTCGGGCACGCTCCCCAACCAATTGTTTTCAACGACGACTCCACTCCCGCCTCGGCTGGATCCGTCGGAGAGTTGAGTCAGGTAAGCGGTGTAGCGACCGACGATGCAGCACCAGCCCCGAACGCAACTACCACCCCCATCGGCGCCCCATCGGCTTCGAAACCATCTTCACCCGCCGCCCCAGCCACCGCGGAACCGTTTCCACCGAAACCTCCGAACCCCTCCACCAACCCCATCCAATTCGAAGGCGAATTCGGCGGGCGACCTGTGGCCGACGCGGGCCGCGGCGAGATCAATGGGCAGACGGCGAACGACAGACTGATTGCGTTTGGAGACGATGGAAGCGGCGACGGCGGTGACGGCGAAGACGACGACGAGGACGATGACGACGGCGACGAGTCGTGGTCGTCCGCCGCGCTGCTTTCGGCGCAAAAGGTCTCCGGCCCGCCCCTCTACCGCGCGGTTCGGTGGCCCGCGGCGTCCGCCCGCCACCACATCGCCTCCGCCTCGGCGCGGCTGGAGCGCATCGCCTACCGCGGCGTCGCGTTCTACACCGAGCCCATTGCTGTCGTTGCGCATGGCGGCGGCGGCGGCGGCGGTGCCGTAGCCGCGAGGATGGTCGGGCGCGACGCCGACGTCGAGTTGCCGGCGGTGCACAGGTCCGCGAAGGGCGGCGGTCGCTCGCCGTATTTGGGAGCGAGCTGGGTTGGCTCGACACGAAGCGAGGACGCGAGAGCGGGTGGTGGCGGACGGCCGGGTCGTGCTGGAGACTCTGCAAAGGCGGACGTCCCGTCCAGGTCAATGTATCGTGGGAGCCAGTGGCATGCGGGGGGTGAGTTTGAGAACGGGAAGTAGATGAGAGTGTGGAACGATTGGGCGGGGGGGTTCTGGTCTTGGTATTCTTGTTTGATTGTATTACGTCCTTTCCAACTTTTATTTGTCCCGCACGGGATGGTCTTGGTCAGCTAGTTCTGTTTTCTGTGTTCTGTGTTGGTGATTTTTCTCCTCGGCATCTCATGTAAGCCCGAGTCAAATATAACCATGGTAACAAGAGCCACAGCTCCAACGCCCAGTTGTACGACAAAGGATCCCTTTTTATTTTCCTACTCTGCCCACCACTCCCCGCTCTTGCCCCCAGCCTTGTGCACGACCCGCACATCGGTAATCCGGATGAACTTATCCACGCCTTTACACATATCAAACACGGTGCACGCGGCGACCGACGCCGCCACCATCGCCTCGACCTCCACCCCCGTCCTCCCGACGCACTCGACCGTCGCCGAAACCTCGACGCCGCCGCACGCCCCGACCCGCGCGTTGGCGGTGCACACCACGTCCACGTGCGTGACGCCGAGCGATGGGTGCGCCAGCGGAATCAGCACGCCCGCTTGCTTCGCCGCGTGGATTCCCGCGAGCTGCGCGACCGCCAGCACATCGCCCTTTTTGGATGCGGTGGCCGGGGCGCCGCCGCCGGGGGTTTCGCTAACTACCAGCGGCAGCGTCCCGGCGTGCGAAAAGTGCACAGCGGCCTTGGCGGTCGCGCGGCGGTGCGTTTCGGGTTTGGTCGAGACGTTGACCATACGAGGGCGGCCGGTCGTGGCGTCGAAGTGCGTCAGCGACGGCGGTGTGACTGCAGAGTTGGCGCCCGCTTCCACGGAAGGGTCTGCCGACGAGGCAGGGGTTGAAGGGTTTTTTGGTCTCTTGGGTTCACGCCCAGTGGCGCCCGAGGAAAAGTTGCGGTGGAATGGCGGCTGGGTAGCGGTCTGGTGGAAAACGGAGGCTGCTGAAAATCGTGGGTGCACGAAGGAATCGGTTGACGTCGTGGTGGGGAAGCCAGAACTCACAGGCCACCTCTTGGGTAAATTACTAGTTAAGAAAGGTGGAGACATTCTTTTTTGAAAGAAGCACTCACATTTATTACTCAATATAGCGATATGCGCACGGCGCGGAGACAGCAAGAGGGGCAAAGGATCTTACCCGCCGATCAGGATCATAGGGCGGTTCGGCATTTTGGCAAGGTCAAACATCCCGGCGTGCTGCTTCTTTTTTCGCTTCACTAAAACAAGAATCAGCAAAAAATTCAAAGCGGGTCTGAAGTTACCAGCAGCGGAGATGATTTGAAGCAAATCCTCATCGGATGCGTTCTCGCGCATTGCGTCCCGAAGGTTCACTTCCGAGTTGCCGAACAAGCAGACCTGGTCGTGAACGAAAGAGTAAGCTCGCCATGGTCACAATCGACGGTAAGAGGCCACTGCTCACCTTCATATGGCCATCTGCAAGTATTCGCAAACGATTGCAACTACCGCAGAAGTGCTCGCTCATTGAAGTAATGAACCCAAACTTTCCCTTGAAGCCTGGAATTTGGTAGGCCTATCGCAAAAAAGAAGAAGAAATTAGGAGGATGCGAAAACAAGCTTAGAGAGCAAGTCTCACCTTGGACGTATCGTTCGCGTCGTCCGTCAGCCTTTGAACATTGGAATATCTCTTTGTTATGGATCCCAACATAGCGGAGTACGGCAAAAACTTCTTGTCTTTCCATTGATTTCCTGTAGCCGGTTGGGAATTGCACTTAGCTTGCTACCTCTCACACTCATTGTAGCATCGGGGACGATCCTCACCGTCAAATGGCATATACTCTATGAATCGAACGTATATCGGCAATTCACGAGTCAGTTCGACGAAATCCAGAAGTTCGCCATCGTTCACGTTTTTAATCACCACAGCGTTCAACTTCACCGAGTCGAACCCAGCATCGAGAGACGCATGAATTGATTTCAACACGTGCTCGAATCCTGTAATCGTACGGGAGGTCAGCACACATAAAGCAAACTGATCGATATTTCTGACGAGCGTTGCCAGGCCAACGTTGATTAATTCTGCACCTTTTCTTCTCGTCATTAGCTCAAACTTTAAGCGATCTAGCGTATCCAGCGATATGTTGACATGGCTCAACCCCCTCTGCCGCAGCGCCGCCGCATTCCGATGCAAGGTCAAACCATTGGTTGTCATCCCGATCGTATGAAGTCCAAGCGGTCGAAGCTCGTTCAATCCTTCTGTAGCGATTGGTTAGGATCATCCATGCAATTCGTTTCATGTACGCACCAACAATCTGTTCCAGATCCTTTCGCAGAGTGGGTTCACCCCCGGTCAGTCGGATCTTTGTGACGCCTTGGGATACGAAGAGTCTCGAGAGTCTCAGAATCTCCGCTGCTGAGAGCAGCTTTGGCTTTGGTGTCAGAGGTACGCCCTCTTCCGGCATGCAGTAAGTGCCTGCGTTGGGCGGAGGAAGCGGATCGTTAAAGCGAGTCGATCGCAAGTACAGAGCTGAAGGCCAGTTTATACGCACAGCGCAGGTTGCATCGCTCGGTTAATGATATTCGCAGGTAGGTGTGTTGGCGGTTGAATGTGTCCCGCAGAGCCTTGAGCGGAGCCGTCAGCGAGGCCGAAAGGGCTCCATCGCGTCCAACTCACCAGAGAAGGGTCCTGAAGTGAGGCAGATGGCGGCGATGACGTTGCATTGGATGTTGACAGCCATCGAGTGGGCGGTCCCAACGACGGCGATGATGTGATGGCGATAAGGCCCGTTGGCTGGCGGCGACATCCCATTCAGTCGGCCGCAAGCTTTGACGATCATTTTCACAATAAAATCACTCACAAGAAATCTGTGTGGCCACTGTCGATGTCCGCTTTGTTTTCAGCCAAGTCCTTCTTTTAAGGGTTTTATTCAACGAGTTGCGCTGTTTTCCTCCTGTTTAAGTCACCAGCGAGAGGAAATACTGTAATCCGTCGTGCGCCAAATAAGAGTCAGCTTCGCCAAAAAAAAAAGGGAAAAAAAAAACAAAAAAAAAAAAACGCGCCGGTTTATTAGTGAATGAAGGGCATCCGGTACTCCGCAGGCGAGTTTGCACAGTGACTCCAATATGGTGGTCAATTGAAGTACGAGTCTAACACACGCCGGCTGACGTTGAAGCTCAGAACAAGCGAGAGCAGGTATAACAAAATTAGGATGGATGTTGGGTACAAAAAAGTGGACGTGTTCTTGAGGAACGGCAGCGCTTTATATATACAAGAGGGAAGAGAGGATAAGTTAGTCTGCCAGAAGTAGTGGGACAAACAGTCGAGCAAGAAACCATACCGTTGTAACCCAGGTACGTGATGTACAGGTAGAAGCATATCGCTACGAAGTACATTGTGTTGCCAAAGAGCACGCTGATGATTCCGTCTTGCACGACTATCGGCAAGAAGAAGAACTGCAGCACATATGTGATGAGGAATGCTGGGAAGAACGAGTTGCTGTGCACGTCAAAGGCATACGCCCATTCTACCGACTGCTCTGCCGAATGAAGTCCGTGTTGAAGAAGAAAGTTATTCGCAACGGCCCTTGGATAATTGTTCCGTTTGAGACGATTGAGATTTCAGAATGAGGGAGGAGTTCTCACCAGAGGATCGACGCGACCACCACCCCAACCGCAAAATAATCCACAAGTACCATGAACAGGATCAGCTTCAGTGTGCCCGCAAACCCCAGCGCGTAGGCGATGCCATACGCGATGGCAGTCACTTGTTCATTTTTGGGATAGGTGAGGTCACCGCAACGCTTCCGAGAAGGATGCTTACCAGAGAGACAGAGGCTGAGGATGACATAAAAAGCTGGATCGTCGCGGGCCCACTGGTTTTTGGTTTCTGCATATAAGGTAAGAAGGACATCGCCGTACGATCGCTGTAGACGGAGACTTACGTTTGTGGTAGTAAATGCTCCGATACCTGCACGACCGTTCGGAAAAGAAGCAAATGTTTCTTCAGAAGGCATACAGAACAGCTCGGCAAGCGAGGATCTTGCGATCACAATTATCCGCCAAAATGGGTTCGCCCTTCACAACAGGGATCTCACATAGATCGATCGAAACAGTCAATCTAACCATATACGCCCGCCCACCCATACCCGTCCAACGCACGATCCGCCAACGATCTCTCCGCAGCAAAACAGAATCATTCACTCACACTCTCCTCGGTGCGATGCAGATGTACAGCATCTGCCACAGGGCAAGCTCAAAGTCCATCTGCGGTAGGCTGGTGAGCCGTTTTGCAAGGGTTGCTAGCGTGCTTGCTGCTGTGGACGATCGCTTGTGCCGCCGCGGGTGCGCACTCGAGGTCGACGCATTGAAACTGAGGTTGTCGTACGAGTAGGATGGAGATGAGGAGGAGCTCGTTGACGCGCGTGACGTAGGAAGCATAGTTGTGGTTGATGGTTGGTGTTTGGTGGGCCTCTGTTTCTCCTGCACCGAAGTGAAGGGAAGTCACGTGCGCACTAGGACCAGGAAAAGGAGACCAGCCGCCACAAAATATGTTAGTTCATCTCTGTGCACGGAACATTACTAGGCACACACATCAACACGACGGTACCCAAAAATCTTCTTTGCCAAGTTTCCGAAGGTGATTGAGATTTCGACAGAACGTGGGCTACTTTTTGCAGAATTGGGCCAATTAAAAGCAGCGGAACTGCTCACTAGATATGGAATAATTCCTGTTGCCCGCCGTTGTACAAGAGTCAGATTCCCAAAGCCCTTGAAACCTTTGGCATTGTTGAAGGTGACCGGGACAGATCACGCTGGCGCAGCCTTGATGGAGAACACAAAGTTTGCATCACCCGTCCACACCCCGATAGTCGATTTACCATACTCCCACCATAATCCTCAATAATTTTATTTTGTTGCACCTCAATATCACTCTACTTGCCTGCGTTTACTTGCCCCATCAGGGCGCTGCGACAAATTTACTGTCGTTCAAAGATCAGTGAGTATAGAAAAAGATGGAATTGACTTTGCGCCCACCCGTGGCCGTAATAGTACCAACTGAACGTGTTACAACGAGATACCGGAAGGTAACCTCCAGTTAAATGTACTGTTTGTTCTTTGACGTCTGAGCGAAAGCTCAGCCGAATCATGGATAATCTTGTTCGTCACCACAACTGGACAGATCAAAAAATACAAAGGGTCGACGGATCCTCTGGTCAAAAAGGAACACGTCCCCCGATCACGTGTGGAAAGTGCAGATTTTCTGTCTTCGTGACGGGTGACTGCTTAGTGTTGATTGGACCGAAACGAACAGTCTGTGCACTATTTCACTCAATTCACTGGTAAAAGTGAAGTGGAAAAATCGGGCGAAAGTTTCCTGACTCATCTTCTTTTGGAAGGCTGTCTTCATAGTTTGAAAACCTCTGATTTCATTTAACTTGTCTAGCAGCCACCTGCCGTCGATCACCAAATGGAAGTAAAATTTTGAGTTTGGAGGGAGAGACACATAGTTATATGAAGACAGGGAGACTCCGCCGTATTTTCTTTGTTCCCTGAAGACAGCCCTTACGATCCCGCGCCTGTCTCTGTCTGTCTCCACCACCTTGCCTGCTTTTTGCTCTGCTCCCTGGCTCTAATGCCCAAAAGACTGTCGAAGACGGGGTGGCTGCGCTCTGCGACTTGTGTGTGAGGAGGTCGGGAAGGTGGAAAAGGAACGCGTATAAATACGAGTGCAGTGCTTGGGAGCGCCTCTCCATCCCCATCCCTGCTTCTCTCTTCAATAACAAATCATTTTGCCTTCCGCCCCACCTCAATGCCTTCTTCACCCCCGCGCCACAGCCCCAGACCACCCCAATTGGGGCAAGCCCTCCTCGCCGCAGCCGCAGGACTTGTCACCGTCGCCGCCGCCACCACAAGCACTTTTGCGTTGCCGTCGCCCGCCCCCAACCAAGATCTCGCCGCAAACGAGGCAGCCTCCCCCATCCCTCCTCCATCGTCGTCATCGGCAGGCCCAACCATCCGCCTCTCCCGCCGCTTCGTCGACTGGAATTCGGGATCAAACAGCAAAGCTACATGGGCCTTCGACTGCGACTGGACCGGCGGCGACATTGCAAGCGCCCCGTCCACCGGCGAAAACTGCGGCAACCTCTGTCTCGCTCGCGATGGGTGCACGCACTTTACGTGGACCTCGCAGAACGGAGGGATCTGCTGGATGAAGACGGGCGATTCCTTGCCTCTTGTCTTCAACAAGGGTGCCTCTTGCGGTGAAGTTGTTGCCGCCGGCAATGCGCGCTTCGCGTGGGCGGCCGGCAATGAGGGTAGGGTGTCTTACGCAACCGGCTGTGACTGGATCGCTGGTGACATTTCGAGCGTGTCGAGCAAGGGCGAGGAGTGTGGCGGTCTTTGCTTGAACCAGCCTGGCTGCGTCAAGTTCACGTGGAGCCCAAACAACGGAGGCACCTGCACCATGAAGGACTCCGCCGGGGCCACCGCCTTCACCGCGTCCGGCACCACTTGCGGTATTGTTGGTAAGCCCTCACCTGCGGCTGAGCAATACTGATCGTTCTTCATCGAACCGATTATGGCGCTTTCAAAGCCTCGAAACCCGACATTTCGTGGTCTGACGCTGTCAGCCAGGCCGAAACCCTCGTTTCTACGCTCAGCCTCGAGCAAAAGGTCTCACTTGTTAGTGGCACTGGCTGGTCGAACGGTCCTTGCGTCGGAAATATCGACTCTATGGTGCACATCGGCTTTCAAGGTCTCTGCTTGCAGGACTCGCCGTCCGGAGTGCGATTTGCCAGTGACGTGTCGGTGTTTCCCACTGCAGTGTAAGCGACGACTCTATTTCTGCGATGCGACTTAGTCTCATTCACATTCACCCATTATCTTGCAGGAATCTTGCGGCCACTTTCGACAAGGTAGGATTTTCGCATTGTATTGTCTGCCAAAAACTAACCACTGCTCAATTGACTTCAGACGCTTATGTACAACCAAGGACTGTAAGTGAAGACATGTGATTCACAATGACCACAGCAATTGACCGTTTCTGAAATGCAGGTACATGGGCCGTGAATTTCGTGGCAAAGGCGTTTCCGTTGTGCTGGGTCCCGCAATGAACATTATGAGAGCCCCAGAGGGTGGTCGTGCGTGGGAATCTGGCGGTGCTGACCCTGTTCTCTCTTCGTTCACCGCAAGTCTCCAAGTGAAGGGAATGCAGTCCGTCGGAATAATTGCTACCGCAAAACACGTGAGGCTCTCCCCACGGTTTTTCTTTCGAAAAAGCTCAACCTTTCGCAACAGTGGATTCTGAATGACCAAGAATATAGCCGGGAGACGGCCAACTCGCTAGTAGGAGCACGGGCACTGCGTGAAGTCTACATGAGGCCCTTTAAGGTGACCTTTGGTGTTCGAACCTTCACCTTTGCTCACAATCATTCTCCAAAGGCGTGCGTCGACGCAGGTGTTGGCGCAGTAATGTGCAGCTACAACTCTGTCAACGGTACCAACGCTTGTGAAAGCAGTACTTATATGTCTTTCCTCAAGGATGAGCTCGGCTTCCAAGGCTTTGTCATGACTGACTGGGTCGCTGTGTCGACAGGGAACAACGCTGCCAATGCCGGCACAGACATGATGATGCCTGGCGGCAACGGATACAGCAAGACTGACCCGCAGATTTGGGGACCTAACCTCGCCAGTGCGGTCAACTCTGGCGCAGTTCCGGGCTCGAGAGTCGACAACATGGCCACGAGAGTTCTTGCTGCTTGGATAAAGATGGGACAGGTGAGATCGTCCACTAAGTGTTGGGAAGGGATTGAAAAAAAGACTGATCCTTGCCGGTTTCAGAACGACGGAACATACCCTGCCGTGAACTTTGATTCCTTCGTCCCCTCAAACAGCAAGAAGATGTCAGTTCAAGCTGACCACGCCGCGCACATCCGCCAAGTCGGCTCGGCTTCGTCGGTGCTCGTCAAGAACTCTGGATCCGCTCTCCCACTCTCCCGCGCAAAATACGCAAAGATCGCCATCATCGGCGAGGACGCGGCAGGTCCCAAAAACTTGAACGGCTGCGCGGACCACGGCTGCATCGACGGAACCATCGCCCAGGGCTGGGGATCGGGAACAACAAACTTCCCTTACATTGTTGCTGTAAGAGTTGCTCAGAATTCGAATTTTATCTGACATTCTTTTTCAGCCGGACGCCGCGATCAGGGCGAAAGCAAGCTCGCTCGGCATTTCGGTGGTCTCTTCCACCTCGAACGATAAAACTGCTGGGGCCAATGCAGCGTCAAGCGCCGACATTGCTGTCGTTTTTGTCTTTGCCAATTCAGGTGAAGAGTATATCACCGTCGAAAACAACAAGGGCGACCGTAACAACCTGGACCTCTGGCACGACGGAAACGGCCTTATAAACGCCGTCTCCGCCGTCAAGAAGACTGTCGTTGTTATCCACAGCCCGGGCCCTGTGAACATGCCCTGGCTCAACAACCCCAACGTCGTCGCAGTCATTTATGCGCTGATGCCGGGCCAAGAAACCGGCAACGCCATCACGGACGTGCTGTTTGGCGACGTCAACCCGTCCGGACGGCTCCCGTTCACCGTCGGCGCCTCTCGCAGCGACTACGCCGCAGACGTCGTGTACCAAGACCGGCCCACGATCGTGTACAACGAAGGCATCCTCATCGACTACCGCTGGTTCGAAGCCACCAAGCGAACCCCGCTCCTCGCCTTTGGGCACGGCCTCTCCTATACAACCTTCAGCTACGCCAACCTCCGCTTGAACAAGACCGGAACCGCCTGGCGCCCCGCCTTCGCCGTCGCCGTCGACGTCACCAACACGGGACCCGTCGCCGGGAACGAGGTCGTGCAGCTGTACCTGCGGCTTCCGACGGAGACGTGCCAGCCGCAAGGGTGCGCCAAGGAGCTGCGCAACTTTGAGAAGGTGCTTCTTGCGGCCCGGCGAGACCGCGACGGTCACCTTTACGCTTTCGAACGCGGACCTTTCGATGTACTTTGTGACCTCTCTGCAGTGGGATGTTCCCGCTGGCGACTTTACCAGTGTCTGTCGGAGCGTCCTCGGCGGACATTAGGCTGTCCACTGTTGTTCAGCTCTGAAAAATTCCCTTGTTCCCTGCTTCCTCTTAATCTTATTATTCGTTTGTCTGATGGGTGCCGAAGAGAAGATGGTACTTCCTAATAAAGAAACAATCGCAAACAAGCTGACCAGGGCGAAACAAGCAAAATGAAACGAAGCGAGGGCCTAGGCAAAAGGTGTCTGATTTGTAGAAGTTGAATCCTAGTGCCCTGAGCGTTCTGGGGGGATGTGGGCAATCGTAGCCCCAGCAACGGTGCTGATCCTTGCAGAAGCTACATATATACCTGTTGGCTGTGACCAAAGTGTTCATGTGCCGGAACGTCACACCACCCGTAATCCCAGCCCCAGCCGACTATGGCAAACAATCGACCGTCCATACTCAATGCCTCGTAGTACTTTTTTTGCGTATATATTTAGATTGTTCAGAGTAGCAAGCCGCGCGCCTGAGTGGGCAGATTAGGAGGGCTGCGTTCACAAAGAAAAAGTGTGAACACTCTCATAACCCGGCGTCGGTGCGATGCAGGATGGGCCGTCGGCGGCGTTCGCCTCGGTGGTGCGCCAACGCCGACGCCGCCACGCGAGATGGAGGCCACCTGCGCAGTCTCCACCGTGGCACTATTGGGCGCGCCGCTGACTGCTCCATCGTCAGATAAAGTAGGTGAAGGTGGAAGGTTGCTCCTGGTCGCTGCTGCGCGACCCCTGGACCGAGATTTATCATTTCGAGCTTCCGTAATGGTGCCTCAAAATGGTCGATCATCCTCTGAGAGAATTCAACACTGTCTTTGGCAGTTTGTTGATGCGCTTTGAGCGCCGGCAGTTCAGCGCGCAAGGCTTAAACAAGGTCTCCGGGGTTCATGAGTTATGAGTTTGGTTGGGCCATCTGCTTTCGGCAAGAGGGTAGTTTCGTGGCCTTGGGGGGTGTGAACAATTTGTGGGGAGACTATTGGGTTCCGCCAGGGCTATTCATTCCTGAAGTTAACCTCAAAATATCTCATCGGCATCATGACCTGAAAATATCGTATGCAAGATACCATCTTTTGCATGCGGTGGCGTAGAAATTGTAACTAGAATGCACCTGTTCCTTTTCTTTCCCACCACGTGGCAGATTGGGAAGAGCGCCGCGCTGCTTTAGTCGTGAACTTCTTGACGAAACGTTGCAAACAAGATGAGAATCACAGGTTATCCCTCAAGGAAACAATTGAATCTACAGCAGTCCTCAGTCCGGTGAGGAACACAGAAATCCATGCAATGCGCCGCTCCTTTGCTTTTGAACGCTAACGCCGCTTCGGGTGCTCCTGGCACACGCTGTCCATGCAAGTTTGTCGTATGGGACTGGTTGAGGTTGGTAAAGTGACGCTGGTGCGAAGTAGCTAAGTAGAAAAGGAAGTGCCTGAAACAACTTCTTAGAACAACGTAAAACAAAGTTTCATCACAGTGCTAGCCGGAACAGTGCATGAAAACTTTGAAGGAGGTTTTGCCAATGCAGAACTTTTGGAACGTTAAAAGTGCAGGAACAGGAAGGTCGTGAATGAATATCGATGACTCCGCCACACCCCGCGATGGCAGCCACCATCACACCCTGACTCGGCCCCTCGTCCCCTCCCATCCGTGGTCGCGATCGCTATCTGCAGCTACCTTCAACGGGTCGACGGTCTTTACAAGGTCGCATCCCTCCTTCGCGAGCATCAAATACAGGCAGTGATCCTGCTCGACCTTTCAATGTCCCCGCTGTTGTTTTGGCCGGCAAAGCGCCCGTTCCACTTCTTCCATAGATTGATGAATTCCACTGAAGTCCTAGAATTCTTCCGCCTCCATCTTCCAAGCGACCAACTCAAGAAGCTCATCGACCAAGGCGTCATGGACGACACAGTATCGATGGAGGCGCTTCAGTGGTGGAAGGAGAGCGGACTGGAGCTGCGATACACGTCGGCGGCGATGCAGCAGCGGTCGATCGGAGAGCTGCATGTCTTGCAGTGGTGGAAGGACAGCGGGCTTGAATTGAAGTACGACGAACTGGCTATGAACTGGGCCAGCAGCCAGGGCCATGTCGCTGTGTTGCAGTGGTGGAAGGACAGTGGACTGGAACTCAAGTACGATGCCGAAGCCGTGTATCATGCTTCTGAAAATGGATTACCCCATGTGCTGCAATGGTGGAAGGACAGCGGCCTCGAGTTTCGGTACGATGCTCGTGCGATGGACGGTGCCAGCAGAAACGGCCAGACGCAAGTCCTCCAGTGGTGGAAAGATAGTGGATACGTTCTCCAGTACACAAGCCATGGTATAAAAGGCGCCGTGGTTTCAGCTGAGGTCAAGTGCTTGCAATGGTGGAGAAACAGCGGGCTTGACGTGGACTGGGCCGCAGTCCGTTTGGAAGATGCGTGGTACGTCACGGTTCTTGACTGGTGGCTGGAGTCCGGGCTGTTTGCGAAATGGCTGAACAACTACAGTGATAAGCGAGAGGCCTTGGAGCGCTTCGTTCTGCGTGCGAATAGTGCCGCCAAAGAATGGTGGCAGGACCGTTTGGTTGAGTTTGAGGAGCCCTGCACGTAGCTGTGACGGCCACGAATACAGACGTCGCTGCTTTCTGTGCTCAATCCTCGCGCATCACCGCCGACCTCCTCAACCTCTCCGCCAGCCGAAACCTGACGCGCCCACACCCTTCCATGGACCAACACCCGGAACCGTTCCACATCGCGCGCAGTGTCGCGGGCGGCCATTGACCTCCTCCGAGGTCGGCACCGCAGGGCGGTTCCGGAGGCCCAGCCGTTAGTGTTCCTACCGTCGGCGAGCGCTTCGCGGCGCGCCGTCGAAGGTCGCCCTCAATCAGAAGCCTTCTCCCGACGGACCGCGATATCGTCTGGGCTCCTGCCTGTTGCGTTGTGGTTCTGGCGTAGTCCAATTCTTCTTTCCCGTCGCTCGCACGTGTGCAACGCCCACCTGTCCAGCCTTCGCGCCGATTCTGCCCCCAAGAGCTCTAGGCTCACGACGCCGGCCCCATCCGCGTACACCGACTCATCGACGGCCCGTCGCAGCCCTTCGCCTGTTTCTCGAGCTCGACGGGCGCCTCTGCGTGACACCGTGGGACACCGGTGCAGTGTAGAGCTTGTGAGCGGCGCGGTCCCAAGCGCGTTGAGGTCGATCCCGTGGGCCCAGGTGGATGTGTCGGACGCTGGGTGACCGCGCTCAGGGCCAAGCAGCGCCCCGCAGGCGGTGCTGTAGGAGAATACGGGGAGGGGTATCCAGTGCTCAAGCGTCCGCATGGCCCGCAATAAAAGTCAGACAAGGTCTCGGTGGTTAAGAAAAGAAATTGAAAGTGCTCCGTACGACTTCTTAAAACGCTGTTAAATAACAGTCCATCAATGAGCCAGCATGAATGATAAGTATAATGAAAGCTTGTGCGGACGTTGCGCCGATGCAGAACTTTTGGAAATGCAACTGGACTAAAAGAGGCTTTCACGACGGTCGGAGAGCGGCCCGCTCTTCGCTACTGCTCAGGCTCTTCTCCCAGAACCGCCTCCCAAGCCGCCAAGACAGCCCACGAAAACACCCCGGCGTGCCGGACCGCAAACGCCAAGTCATTGCGGATGGATTCGTTCAAATTTGCCGCATCGAGCAGCGCGCGCCAGAGGCCGGGTCCGGCGCACCAGCCGAGCCGCGAGATTGCGGTTAGAGGCACCATCGACCAGTCGACTCCGTGGAACCGCTCTTGTGAGCTGTACAGACCTACAAAGGGCCGAGGGAGCGACCGGATAAGAGACTGCTCGAGGAACTGCATCGGCGATGGTGATGGCGATGGGAGGGGTTGCTGCGTGGAAGCGCCGTCGGCGGCGCGGTGCGCAGGTGTCGTCGTCGTCGCCGGCGCTGTCGGCGGGAAGGGGAAACGAGTCCATGTTGCGCGTCAAGTATGCTATGTCGGGCACGCGGTCGGCGGGATCGCCTATTTGCATCCATACGCGGCGCAGGTCGCTTGAGGAGAGGCGGTCCACCGGAAACGCCTCGGCGAGGGGCTGCACGCGCCATAAACCCCATTCAGAGGCTCGAGTCTGGTTGCTGGTCATGTGACGAACGACAATGCGGCGCAAGGCTGCCTCCTGAGCAGATGTGAGCGAAGGCGATTGAAAGAGGTAGGCCCAGGAGGATCGTGAGAGCCACGGGTAAAAGTCGCTGTCGCACTTTTTGATGAGCGCGGCGGTGATCGAGCCTGCGATTTCGGAGTGCCCGTCGTCCACGTTCGCTGCAAGAACACAGAGGATTTCGAAAAACTCGTCCGAAAGCTCAGCACCCTTCTCGTTTAGCGACAAAAGGAAGGTCAGCAGTGGGCGGGCTTCCGTCTTTGGACAGACGCTGGACAGTTGACAGAGATCTGCGTTGAGCAGCAAGAGTCCCGAAGGTTTCGAAATGTGGGAGCGGATGGCAGCAAATATCTCTGACACCTTCTCGGGCGAAATCTCGTTACATCTCATGGCGCTCGTAATCCGATCCAACTTCTCCAGTCGGCTGCCTCGATCTCTTAGGCGATTACTTATGTCCTTAATACTCCGATCCGACTCAAAAACGCCGAGTAGGCATGTGAACCAACCTAGTTCAACCAAAGTATCGCAAAGCTGATTGTCCAGCGACGCAAGGGCCGGCGCATCGGAAGATTTATCGTTAAGGAGAAAGTGAAAGACTTTGCAAAACTTATCCCTTAATAGGGAGCTGAATGCTGCAGTCTGGGACTCTCTTTGCCAAAAAGCGGCCGCTGCCAGCAAGATTGACTCAAGATCAGAATAATCCAGTAAGAGTCGGCCTTTGAGTCGAGAAGCGGTCATTATATCTGCTACTGCATCGACGGCATCGATAACAACTTGGTGCGGAACGGAGCCTGACTCCATGGCCATCTTCAAAAAGTTGCAGCAGAACCACGCACCCGAGCCGGGGAGCCTCAGCTCTGAGAGCATCCACGATGTCCACCGATCGTCCCAAAAAGCAGGTGGCATCAGTGGATAACACTCGGTCACCAGTCGGCACCACGACGACCGCAAAATCTGGAAGGCGGGCAGGTCGCGAAACTCTTGCTCTTTCTGCAGGTCCGTCGCCTCTTGAAATAAGTGCGCGCACTCCTCTGTCGCCATGCACTCCACCGACGTTATAATCTCCAGCGCAGCTGTCAAGATTTGAGCCAAAAGGGTCTCGGGCACCAGCCGGCACAGTTCCGTAAACCACGAGTCGTCCCGGTCATCTTCGAACATTGGCATTTGCCAGAAGAGCCTCAGACCAAGCTTCAATGCGAGCACAGCTGCAGGGCCACCCGCTTCGATTCGAGGGACGAGTTGACGGAAAGCCCAACCGCACACGTCATGTGCTCGATTCTGAGCGGCAGCGAAGCGGAGCGCAAATCGAGGGGTTGCCGACCAGAACGAAGCAACGTGGTAAGGGTAGTCTTGCGCTCCTGGTGCGTACAGCCACACCACAGGGGCGTAATGGGAGACCGCTTCGATTGCGGCTGGAATATCGTCGGGCTCGAGCTCCCGAACAATGCGGAGCGCCTGGCGTTCGAGCGCGCCGTGGATTCTGCGGTGACCGGGACCATCGATCACGAGGCATGTTACCAGCGCGTGGAGGGTGGTGACCCAGTTGTCCAACCGCGTGCGCGGGTCCGGCGGATCCTGAACGAGATCAAGCTGCGGAGGCGACGACGAACGGGGTTTTCGAAGTAACGAAACGTCCAAGAGAGGGTCGAGCAGCACCCTCGCCTCCCGCACCGCGGCGTCCATCTCGCACCAGTCGGTAAAGTCGGGGAGGTTGCCTGGCGAAGGCGGAGAGGGCGGTCTCATGCTAGAATCGGGCAAGGCGATCAAAAAGCTCCGAACGGCTGACTCGTCGATGGTGCTGTGAAACCGCAGCGCGATCGCGACGCCCCACAGGATCGCCATCATCTGGATGCTCTGGGCGGAGCGGCTGCATAGGCTGCCAGTCGTAACAGCATCGCCTTGACCAGTTCCGAGGCGTTGTACACGAGAAGCTGTGCGGATCAGACGGGTCAAGCGCACAAGAAGCTTGCTTGCGACGCGTGCAGCTGCAGTGCGAAACGACTGACAGACACTCGAGGCAGCGTGGAGGTCGTCGGGAATAGGCAGATGCTCGAGGGCTTCGCACAATATTTCTGGAGAGAGGGACTAGTAAAGAGATGAGTCGTGAAATCGCTGTGGAAAGTTCGTAACGGCGAGGAGGGCCGAAGAAGGGCGATGAGAGGAAGGGGCGTTGTGGACTCACGGCCAGGTTCCGTCGGCGACGACGACTCATGGGGCCAAAGCTGCGCCACCCGATAGTAATGCGTCAAGCACAATTATAAACAAAGATCTTTCACACGCTTCATTTTATTTTCAGCTCCGCAGTCGAAGCGTTTCCTGTCAGAGAGTGTCCTGAGGACACCTTGGCCAAAGTAGCAGTCTTGGTTCGCCAAAGTCTTGAGTGTCTGCTTGCGTCATAGTCCGCACACGACGAACATCGCAACTGATCATCATGATGTTTGTATATTTTTTTGATTGCGCGCACGGGAGGAACATCTGCACACCTTGACGTTTAATCACCGCTGAAAGCAATGGGGGGAGGGCGCGGAGAAGGGGGGAAGGCCATTCGGCTAGACGAGACCCCTTTTTGCCCGTCGATTTATTTTACAGTTGGGGACAACTTGAAGGGCGCGGAGGGGGTTCCCTTTCCCCATCGACGCCGCAGAAGCAAGTCAAAGTGTGTGCGGATGAAGTAATAGCTGGCAAGCTTTACGTAATCGTTTTTTTGCAAGCGCGTGGCCAGACCCCACGAAATTTCTTGTTTGGAGTCCGCACGATGATGGCAGCAACCTCGACCCTCCTACCACCTGCCGTCGCCGCCTGGGCGACGCAGAGCCGCACCTCCGACCCTGGTGACGACCCCGCCGTCCTCGCCGCCCTTGACGCCCTGCTGCCGGCCGCCGCCTCTTCACCTCCCCCGAGCGAGGGCGTCACCGCCACCGCCACCCTGCGCGCGCTGCAAAACGCCGCCTCGCAGCTGGTCCTGCACTACCGAGCGCAAGCCACCCTCGTCCCGGCCGACCGCCACACCGAGATCCACACGCGCACGGCCGCCGCCGCCCTCTCCCGCCTCGTCGCGCGCGACCCCTCCCTCGCCGCCCAGCGGGCCCCGCACGCCCGCACCGTCGGCTGCTGCCGCGACGCCACCCTCCTCTTCCTCGCCCTCGCCCGCCACCACGGCGTCCCCTGCCCGAGCCCGCGCCGGCTTCGCTTCGTACCTCACCCCGGGGTTCTGGATCGACCACACCGTCGCGGAGGCATGGGACCCCGCCGTCGCGCGCTGGCGCCTGCTCGACCCGGAGCGCCGCAGCGCCGTTCAGACCCTAAATGACGGAAAGAATATCGACTGGTTCGACCTCGGGCCAGAGGACTTTTGCCCGGCCCCGCGCGCATGGGTTGACGCCCGCCGCGGGGTGATTTCCGCGGGCGAGCTGGAGCGGTTCTGTGTCGCGCCGGGGCTGGACGTTCCCGGGGTCCGCGGGTGGCCGTTCCTCGCCCACAACCTGGTGCACGACCTCGCGGACGTGGATAAGAAGGAGATGCTGCTGTGGGACGCGTGGGGTGTGCTGCTGGCGTTCCCGCCGCAGGCGATCGAGGCTGTCGCTGCTGCTGCTGCTGCTGCTGCGGGCTGCAGTGCGGAGGCCGCCGCTGATGAGGAGGCCGGCAAGGGCGCGGCGGCGGACGTGGGGGCGGCGTTGCGGCTGCTGGACGAGGTCGCGGCGCTGCTCGGTACGAGCGACTTTGACGCGCAGGCGGTGAGGGATTTGGTTGCGCGCGGAGGCGAGGCGTTGGCGGTCCCGAAGCGTGTGCTCCGCACCGACCCGTACGGTGGTCCGCCGGAGATGGAGGATGTCGGTTACCTTTTGTGAAATTCAAGCGGGGAGAACACTGAGAGCAATGAACCATGAACCACGACGCAGAAGAATTTCAGCCGCTCGACTCGCTCAATTGTCCGCCCCTGACATGGCACCGACGTCCAGCATGGCCATGTTGGCCGCGAAGCAGGCCAAGGCAACCCCGACGACCACGACGACGACGACGACGACGACGACGACGACGGCGTCGGCTACGGCAGGGTCGACCACCACCACCACCGCCGCCGCCGCCGGCAAGCATCCCCGCGCAGCCGCCCTGGCCGCATCGCCCCCCGCGCCCACTACCAACGCCGCCGCTGGGTCAGCAGCAGGCCCCGCTGCCCGCCCTCGCACCTCCACGCCGTTGCCCACTCGCCACCCCCAAGCCCCGGCCGCACCCCCCGCCGCCGCCGCCACCTGCGACTTCCTCCCCATCGACCGCGTCGGTCTCGAGCAATCGATCGCCCTCGTCGCCAAGAGCATCGACGAGCTCGCCAACCCGGCCGTCCCCGACATCGCCGCCGTCGGCGGCGTCGGCGGGTTGGCGGGCGTGGGTGTCGGCGTTGGCGGCGGTGGCGGTGGTGGGGACGGGCGAGTGGAGAAAGGTGCCGCGGTCGAGGGGGACACTGGGGCGGCGGCGGCGAGGGCGATGGTTGTGCCGGTGAGTTTGTGGAGAGGGCGTGGCGCGCGCCAGTCCGTTCTCACTTACAAATCCCTCCCTCCTCGTCCTCCAACTTGGCTTCTTTCCTGCAAGACGCCTCCGGAGATTGCCGCGCTGGAAGAAGAGCTCAAGCAGGCCGAGGAGCTCCGGTCAAAGTGCCTCGGGCGGCTCTCGAGGCTGCTTGCGAGCGCGCTGTCGTCGTCCGCCGCCGATGGCGCGGACGGTGCGGAAGCCAAGCCAGGAGAGAAGAAAAAAGGAGACTGAACGGAGGGCAAAGGGAAACCGGAAGAGTGAAATCGCATTCGGTATTTATTGGGAGTCTGGGTTGTTCAAGTCTGGATGTTTAAGGAAGGATATGTTTTGGGGAGGCGGTTGGGAGGGTGTAGGTGTGTTTACAAAGGATCGACACCAAAAACGAGCTGGACATAATCATGGGGTCCGTGAGAGGGATCGGCGTGCAAGGATCAATACAATAATATAACTCGCACTTTTTCACTGGAGCCGGGTGGGGGGTAAAAACGGAAAATGAATTGTATAGTATAGTAGGGGGTAAACCGTATAATCGAGTGTGTCGTTGGCCGTTCTTCTACGATCTCTCCAAGGGCCCGCAAGCTCAAAGCATTTCCGGGTACCAGCCTCCGTAGATAGTGGCATGCGACAGGCCCAGCTCGGGGTACGCGAGCAGCGGGCGGTAGTTCAGTACGCCGTCGTCGAGATAAGCTCGTCTGTTACGTAATTTTAAGGGGGAACGTGGAGATGGGCACCAACACGATAAGGAAAAAGGAAAAAGGAAAAACAAAAAAAAACAAAAAGAAAACAATCAGAATAGAAATAAAACGGAAAAGCAGACGCCCACTGCCACCCCCGCGATTACCTCCTGGCCGGCTCCTCCACCCGCTCCTGGCGCCTCGCACCACTTCTACCGACGCCAGCGGCGGCTGCGGCGGCCTGCTGCTGGTGCTGGTGATGCTGCTGTGTCGCCGCGGGACCCACCCGCTGCGGCGCGCGCTGCATCGAGCTCGACAGCTTGTGCCAGGTCGTGGCGGCACGGCTCTGCAGCGAACGTGGGTGCTGCTGCTGTTGCTGATGGTGGGTCTGTGGATGATGGCGGTTGAGTGGCTGGTGCTGCTGCTGCTGCTGCTGCTGCTGCTGCTGCTGCTCATGGGGGGCGGTTGAGCGCGGCTGGCGGGGGCGGGGTCGCGGCGGCGGCGCGGGGACGGCTGCGGCGGGGGTGGTTGTTGTTGTTGTTGTTCTAGTTGTTGTTGTTGGTTCGGCAGGGGACGAGGACGAGCGCGACCACGGCAACAGGGGCCGGCGGAATGATGGCGGGCGAGGCATGCTTCCTTGTTCTTTCTTCTTAGCAAGGGGTGAGAGAGTGAGTGAGAGAGTGAGTGAGTGAGTGAGTGAGTGATGTGGAATAGTGTGACGACGACGGGGGGAAGAGGCGGGGTGGTGGTGGTGGTGGGTCGGGTGCTTGTGTGTATTACTATTTTTGAATTTTTATTACTGGGTGGTTGGGTGTGATGGACATGTGTGTGTGGAGGCACTGTGGCGTTGGAACCAAAACGGGAAGGATCGACGCCAAGCCTGGTTTGATTTGCGAAAAGACAATCCTTGGAGCGAGAGGGAGAGCGACAGACAGACAGACAGACAGACAGACAGACAGACAGACATGGAGAGTCAGAGCGGAGGAGAGAGGCAGACCAGACAAGACCAATCAATCAATCAATCAATCATCGATCATCATGCACTCACTGCACTCACGACAACCGCGTGGTTGCGCCACCCACGCCCAGTAACGCCACCCATGGAACACGCCAAAGACAGGCCAGGCCCAGCCACCCAGCCACCCAGCCAGCCCCATCATCGCACTACGCAATCCATCATTCGCGGACGGACGACCAACCCAGCCAGCAGATCACATGATTATTACCTAATCAAAAGAGTGCCGCGCCGCTCGGTGCAACCCACAATAACGAGCGCAAGTTCGTTGAACAAATGCATTTACAAGTGATTGCTGACAGCCGTACCGATTCGCCAGATCGCCAAGCTCGCAGCCTCCCCCAACATTGATTTTTCGAGTCGACTCAACCTCGACTAATAATAGTGTAGTGCAAACCCATCAACAACGAACCAGGGAACCAATTTTAGAAATCCGGGCAGGAATAATAAAAAAGAATTTGATGAGATTCTCAAATATCTCATGTTAAGGTGTTGGTCATGGTTTCGGAGATCTTACTTTACTGCGATGCGTATAACAAATCACATACACATCTCTCTATTTATTAAATGTAGGGATCGAAGAAGGAAAATGAGGAAGAAAAACCTACTCCGGCGCGTCCCGCCGAATCAGCGAGCAGGCGCTAGCCGGGATCATTTCCGACACTCCCGGAACCACGGCCCCGGAGTGCAGAACACGTTCCTCAAATGAAAGGGGCGTGGCTAACTGCCGGGAGTGGAGAGCGGAGCCCACAACAACGCAACATACAGTCGATCGCCTCCCGTTTCGCCGTTCTACTGCGCTTGCATCGCCGCCCACCAAGGCGACGGCCTCGCCAACGGAGCCTCCAAAAGCGTCTTGCGCGAGCACTTTTGACTGAGAATGTTGCAGGTTGCAGATGGCATTGGCTCGCGCCGTTGCTTCGACAAGTAACGTGGAAGCAGAAGTTATCATGAACCGTAATGTTGATTGCACCGGATGCTGCAACGACACCATGACCGCGCGCTACGTCTTGGCTTGGGATTGAGGTTCGTCCCGCTGTGGTGGAAAAGCATACTTTACCTGGCTGGGGCAACGGGTGATCACGAAAGGCGCGCGGCATGTTTCCATTGCATACACACGGGACCCGTGCCGGGCATTGTTCGCCGTAGATGAACAAGGCGGCTCAATTTTCTTCCCTGCTGTTACCTGTCCCAGTTCCTCATTTCCTTGCCTTTGATGAGACGAGAAAAAAAAAGGCGCCCACAGTCCGTTGTCACTGCTAGCTGCGACGAAGTTGGTGTACCTTTGCTGGGTCTCTCTAGATATTAAGTTCTCCTTTCCTTTTCTATACAATTATGAGTTTCTAGTCATCATGACAGTGCTTATGCCGTTGATGGTTGTTAGCATTATGTATGTGCCGCAGTCAGGTCCAACCGAGAGAGATTGGCGATGTCACGGTTCAAACTCGTTAATAGAGAATGGAATACCCACTTCTATATGCACTTTGAATTCCCAATTTTACAATGGTCCCTTGTCATATTGTCCAGAGTTCCCCATTCTCTACCGTTTTTAGAAATCCTTGGAAAGGAGGTGGCCACGTTCCGAGTTTCTTCCTCTGTTGAAATAACTTTGCCTCCACTCCACGTCCAATACTTTATTAAGGGAAGAATATTACAAAGCGCACCACCCTCACGCATCCTGGTCGTCGTCCTTGAAATTCGCCATTGGATCTTCGAACCCCATTTTCTTCATCCGGTACGCCTCCAGCTCCTCCTCGGTGACCGTCTGTGTTCTGGTGCAGAGAATTGTACCGCTTCTTTTTCGACAGCGGGCCTCCATCCTCGTCGTCGTGTACGACTCCTTTCTGCCGGCGGTCCTCCTCCTCCAACGCCCGTTTCAGCTTCTCCCTGTCGATTTCCACATCGCCCTCACCCAGGCGCTCCCCTTTGCCCTTCCTCTTCTTCTCCTCCAGGGCTCGTCCCGCTGCCAGGTCCTTCGACGCCTTGACCAAGTGCGCCTCCAGCAAGGTTTTGGGCGGTGCCTTACCGCTGCCCTCAAGGAGCTTCACGGACGCCCGGGCAGCTTCCTTTCCTGCTTCGCCGGTGCAGTAGGCGGCTTTCGAAAAAGAGTGGCAGCAGGCAAAGCCCCACCGTCCGTCCGACCAATACGATCCCCAAACGCTCGTATGGTTCAACAGGAACACGTCCTCGTCGTACTTTGACCGCACCTTGATGCGCTCCTGCCCCTTGATGATCTTTCCCGTTTGCGAGTACTCGACGTACGCTTCTGTTTGCGCCAGCAGCAGTTCTTTCGGGGGCGCATCTAAGTGCTCCTCGCCACCGTACTTTTCCAAGATGGACTTGTGCTGCTGACTCGGCCACCTTGTCCTTTTTCGTCACGTACTGCCTGTAAAGCAACTCGCCCTGCGTCGGGTTCGCGTTCAGGTTCACGTCCGTGTTGCCTCTGTCGGCCGCGTCCCACGCAAACTTTTGGAGCTGGGCCATCTGCGGCGCGTCGCCTGTCCAACGAACAAAGTTGTCGCCAGCGTACGTCAGCTTCGTCGGGTCCTTCTCTTGGTTTGGGTTGTCGCGCATAGACCGAGTCTTTGGGTCGTAGTATGCCGAGTTGACATCCAGGTTGAGGAGGTACTTTGCAGTGTCCTCACGGATACGCAGGTTCCGCACCGTCGTCCGCGACTTGGTGTCCAGCTTCTGCCCGACGGCCTCGGCAGATTCGGCGTACTTGTCCTCGTCTTTTTCCAGATCCTCGTCCTCCTCGTCGTCGATCGCCACTCCGACGCCAGCCTCCTTCTCCGGCCCTACTTTGGGAGCGGGCACGTCCGACGCAGACCCCGACGCCGCGGCCGCCTCGGCGAGCTTGCGCTGCGCCTCCTCCTCTCGCTTCTGCCTCCGCTTTTGCTCGATTAACTCGTACTCTTCGACAACCTTGGAGTGGTCCGACGGGTCGTAACCGTTCCAACGGTCTCGTTTCGCCTCGAATCCAAGCTGGATGTTTTGGACGAGTTCGTCGGGAGCGATGTTTTTGTTGGTGTGCTTTGCTCCGAGCTTTCGAGGTCGATCGACGCAGTCCCGCGATTTGTGGGTCATCGCACCGCTGTTAATGCGAGGGAAAAGCGACAGATTAATCACAGGTCGCTTACGACGACGTGGAGGAAGCCGTACCAATTCTCACAGGCGCCCTTGCGGAACTTTTTTCGCCGCACCCACAAAGGTGCCACGATTGTACCACTGGCCAATCGTCGACTCGTTGAAGTCGTCCTTTCTGTCCGCGCTGGTGCTTGAGGGTTGGGTGATTGATGTCGAGGTACCATGGTGCCTGCGAGATGTACTGCGGAATGTGCGGATTGATGTCTCTGCCGGTCTCCGGATCCGACCTCTGCCGGGAGGGTACCACTGTGTTAAGGAATAGGATCGCGATCGCCCAACCCTCGTCAGTATGCAGCTGAAGCGCCTCACGCAAAGTAGATCTGAGGACACTTACGCCTTGCGCTGCTCCTCGATGACCTTCTGCCGCTTGAAGTCCTCGCGACTAAGCTTCCCCGCCTGCGACATGTCAGCTTAACTTCTGATTGGATGAAGACTGCCCAATAGGGAACAGAAAAGGTTTGAATGAGGCCAACACGCTCATTTTTATTTCGCGTTAATCTCAAGAACTGTGGAGGCCCAATGGACCAAGAGAGTAACGGTGATTCAGTTTGTGAAAGAAGTTAAATGAGGTTGCGGATGCAAGAGATGAAAAAGTATGCAGCGCCCTACTCCCCTCGTCATATGGCAAACACTCTCGAGCTGTCGTACCCCTCCACGTTCTGGGCCGGGTCGTCCTTCGGATACCCAACCTGATTGGCAACGACTCGCGTCCCCTTCACCACCATATCGACCGAATAATGCGTGTGCCCAAAACACCACGTGTGCACCCGGTCGGGCCCAAACAAGTGCTCCAAGCTGCACCCCAGCGTCTGTTGCATCGGGCTCGGCTGCGGATTCAACTGCGGGTTCGCGGTGCCCCTCAGTGACGGCGCGTGGTGCGTCACGACGAGGACGCGAGGAGGCGTCGCGTGCGGGTGCGTTCGCATCGCGGGTGGCGGACCGCTGTCGCCAGTGCTCCCCGCGCGGTACGCCCGCCAGATCGCATCGAGCTCCGCAACAAGCCAGTTGCGGTCCTCGTCGTGCATCGCGCGGTAGTCTTCCGCCGAGATTTTGCGCGACCGGCGGCTGCGGTGCGCCGACCCCGCGGTCGTCGGCCCCGGGGCGTAGATTTTCTTGAACGGGAACAGCTTGCTGGTGATGTACGCTTCGATCTCCGGGTCGGTCGTCAGCGGCGACCAGAGGGTGCACCCGAGGACGATCAGGTTGTGCGTCGGGATCAGGTCGTCGATCCGCGTGCGGTTGAGGAACACGAAGCGCGGATTAGCGACTGGAACGGCGGTATGCGACGGCGCGGTCGTTGTTGCAGTAGGCGGTTCTACCCCGGCATCGATCTCGGACGACAGCTGCGGTGGGTGCGGAGAGCGGCGGTTGAACTCTTCAACAAGGCGGGCGATCTGGACGTTCGACTCGGCCAGCGTGGATCCGTACGGCTCACGGTTTCCCGCGAGAATAAAGATTCGCTTAAACCTTCCAGAGTCGGCCGCGTACAGGATGAAATCAGAGTAGCGAGCGTCCTTGTGCGGGCTGCCAATGTCGCCTCCCAAGATGAGGTAGTCGGCTGTGCGAGTCGGGTTGATCACGCGGATGTGTGGGTGGTCAAAGTGAGCTTGATTTGCGAAGCATTCGGTGTGCACGTCCGACATCAGTGCGAATCTGAAGGGTAACGCCCGCGACGGCGAGTTGGAGGCGGCCGTCTCCTGTGCTGCGGGCTCCCCTTCTGTGGCTTGTGCAAGGATCATCGACATTTCTGTCTTTGGAGTGGCGAAGTCGCAGGGCTAAGTATATGTGTGTTTTGTGCAAACCTGCTTTTTGGTGATTCTGCTTCTTCCATTCAAAAACTGGCCCACATGTTCACTCCACCCTCTTATTATTGTGTTTGCAGGTGATCCAATCCCACCAGTGATCCCTCTGTCCGCTTCCCTGGGAGGAGTGAGGAGTTATTGCAGTACGGTATCATACCCGCCATCCGTCTCGAACGAGCGATCACTCGGCACTGTTTATTCGCTTTTATTGACTCAATAAGAAAAACAACGGCACACCACAGTCCGCTCGGTGCCGAGCACCGACCCAATGTCCCAATGCAAGCACAACCGTCACGCCACAAGCTGGCTGACGTCTTCCTCCACAGGCGGCCCGCCGTAAGGGTCGTAGCGCGTGACGCGACGGGGCACGGCGAGGCCGGCCCTGCTCATCAGCGCCCGCACCGCCGCGGCGCCAAAGCCGGGCTGCAAGAGCACGCTGCAGACCTCATCCAGGAGCGCGGCGTCGGCGTCCGGTACGGTGCCGTCAAAGTGCGCCGACATGATGCCCCAGTCGTCCCAGAGCAGCATCTCCTTCTTGTCGAGCGACGCCAGGTCGTGCACCACGTTGTGCGCGAGGTACGGCCAGCCGCGAAGACCCGGCAGCTCGATTTTGGGCGCGACGACGTAGACGGCCGGGTCGACGGCGCCGCGGCGCGCCGCGGCCCACGCCTCGGGTCCGGCCTGGAAGTCGCGGGGCGACAGGTCGAACCAGTCGACGCCGCTGGCAGTGTCGTCGCCAGGGGCGCGCTCGGCGTCAACGCGCCGCCAACGGCCCTCGGCGGCGTCCCACAGCTCGGCGACGGCGTGGTCGAGCATGAGGCCCGGGACAAAGTAAGCTGCAAAGCCGACGCGCACGCGGGCGGGGATGCCCTTGTGGCGGGCGGCGGCGACGAGCAGGAGTGCGGCGTCGCGGCAGCATCCGACGGTGCGGGCGTCGGGCGGGCGCGCGGCGGCGAGGGACGGGTTGCGTGCGACGAGGCGCGCGAGGGCGACGGCTGCTGTGCGCGTGTGGATCTCGGCGCGGCGGTCGGGGCGCACGTGGGAGGCTTGGGCGCGGTAGTGCAGCACTAGCTGCGAGGCGGCGGTCTGCAGGGCGCGCGAGTCGGCGGCGGCGTCGGGCAGGGCGTCGAGGGCGGCGAGGACCGCAGCGTCGGTGCCCGGGTCGGTGACGCGGCTCTGGGTCGCCCAGAACGCGGGCGTCTCCGCCTTCGTGGTCAGTGTCGAAGCGAGTGCGGACATGGCCGAGTTGGCAAAGTCACAAATTTTGGCAAAGTCGGTCCGTTTGGCTGATGATACAACGCCTCACTTGCTTTTGCGACGAAGTCCCACCCAAAAGCTGAGCTTCAACCGCCACCAACAAAGCGCTTGTCGGAGGGAAAGAATGATGCGTGAGGCTTCACAGCTTCAATGATGTCCCAATTCCATTCAACGTTACATAAAAGGCGTTTGAAATGCGGAAGATCCAGTGCACTCCCAGAATTTCTGTGATTGCAACATACAACTTATGCCAAGTTATATTGAGTTGTGTGGAGCATATTGAACTGTGGAAGACAGACCGGGAACAATCAATGAAAACAAAATATGAGGATGGAAATAGCATGGAAATAAAGGCAAATCGCTGAACACGGCCTCAACAACTACATGCAAGAAAAAAAAAAAAAAAAAATGGAGGCTGCTCGGGTTCCACTGTGAAACCACCAGAGCAATCCACCCAGAAAACTCAGACACAAGCTCGCGGCGCAAGCTGCGCCGCGTGTCGTCTCGTTGCCGTTCCCTGGTGCCGTCGACGCCTTCGTCCATCCGGCAGCTTATTTTTGGCGTCCATCGATAAGTCTGTGATTCAGTGGAGGTTGTGCCCCGCGAGGGTGGTGTACAGAGCCGGTGGCTTCTTCTCGCTCGTCTTGCGGGGCTTTCCGACTGGCGAAGCGGCGTCGTAGGACAAAGAAGGCGACGAGGGCGTCGAGCTGGGGAGCGGGTCCATCGAGGACACCGCCGAGACGTTGGAGAGACGGCGCGGGCGGAGCAAGGGGCTCTCCGTCGAGAAAGAAGCAGTGGTGGGGACGGCGAGCGTGGTGGTCATTGCTGTTTGGTCTGGAAGTTAACTTGAAGTTGGTCGGCTGAAAGTGTTTTTGAGAGTTGCTCGCTGAGGATGAGATTCCGGTTGTGCTTGTTGCCTGAGTTTGCAGAGAAGGCAACGCGTCCCGCTTTATACAAATAGCGCTGTTTCATCTCCTACCCTCTTTTGCCGTGGGCACTTTCGTGGGGAGACCCCACGGATTTTGGAAAACCATGGGGGTGGTCGTTCAATCAAAGGATATGTCTTCAATCAGTCCTAACAAATACAACAAACTCGTCATTATTCTCGCTGAGAAAGCGTGAACAACGTTCTCTCTGCTGGCAAATTGACTTGTGGCATTACAGGTTCATTGTCGAAACTCATAAATAATGGACTCTTCGTTGGTGAGACGCTGCGCGGCATTGAACGATGTTGACATCGGCCCCATGCACCCCCAACTGGCTGTTATACTCCCAGCAGCAGAGCTGCTAACCAGCTTTGCGTCGCTGCAATCGGGTGCCGATGGACAACGCTGCCGAGGATTTGGGCCGTCGATGACTCCTCGATAACGCTCTGGTGGGCCGCCTTTGAAGCGAGGGGAGTTCATGTACGAATGTCGGCTGAGCGCGTTGGACTCCTTGGGCCGACCCGGGCGTTGCTTGGCTGTCCCTTTTTCGCGACGCTGCGCCGGTCGAACCGTCCGTGCGGCGAGGCTCTCCAGCCACCTGGCGCGGGACGAGTACTTAACGCCGCCCAATGGGCTTCATCGCTCATTTCTCTGTCCCGCTTGCTAAAAACGTTCTTCAGAAGTCCATCCGTGGGGCGGCAGCCGGGAGAGTGCCGCTGGAGGCGGGCATCAACGCCTTCGTCTCCTCTGTTTTTTGTCGCCTGCGCGCGTGTGAGGCCGGCGGATGCTGTTAATTGTCTGGGGACTGGCAATAATTGAATCCTAATATAAGTTCAACCCTTCACTTTGCTCCGCGACGCTTCAGACCGATGGAACAGTCTCGAGACCAAAATCGAAAGGCCCCACTTGCGAATAACGGGAGAAGAGCGCCGCTCAACCCGTCCCGCCGCCTCGTTCCTTCGCGACTCGCCCCCCTCCTCCTCCGCCCACGCACCTCGCTCCGCCCTGACGACGAACCACCGCTCCTGCCTCACCACGATGCCCGACCCTACGTCCGTCCACGCGTCCTCCACAAACGCGACACACAGGTCCCGTTCGTCAGCTTCGTTGTCGTCACGGGCGACGACCGCGAGCGTCGCGCTGCCGCTGGCAACGTCGATTGCTGCCAACTGCACGGCTTTCGGCGTCCGCGTCCGCGGCTCCAGCGACGGCCACGCAAACATGTCGCACCAGCTGAAAACGCGCGTGTCGTCCATGTCCATCGGCGACGGCCGCTTTGGGAATACGTATTCGGCGAGGAGGAGGCTGTGCACCGACGGGCGTACGGGAGGTGGGTTAAGGCGGTCGACAATGTCCGGCGGCGGCGGCGTGAGTCGGTATAGATAGACTTCGCGCTTGAGGGGAAGGTAGAATTCAGCAGCCACCGCGTGGCTTGCAAACATGTTTCCCGTGCAAAGGCAGGGTCGGTCGGGATCGGGTCCTTCGAGCCGGAGCCTGGCTTTGGCGAATGGGAAATGAACAAAGCCGCCTTCTTTGACGTAGCGCGATCCGTCCAATGAGCGATATTCCAGCGCCGCCTCCCACCCTGCTGACTGGATGGGATTCCCTTGTTTCTCGAGAGTTAGCTCGCCGCACGCGCTGATGGAGAAGCAAGACTCGTCGTCGCTCAGCCGGAGGAGAGCCCGTAGGACACGCTTCGATTCGGGGATACATAAGAAAGCAGAAAAGTACCGCCGGTCGGCCCACGGGCCCATCTCGCTTAGTCGGCGTTTCTTGAGAGCCTCTGTCCCAAAGGCAGCCGCAAGCGCATCGTTGAAGCTGGCAGTGAGGCTGTCGTCCAGCGTTAAATCCTCTGCTCCGTCGACCCACCGATACACAAGAAAGCGGGCTGCTCCGCGACGACCTGCCGTCGGCCGCCGATCCGCGCGGCGCTTCGGCAAAGAGCAGGTCTGTCCCGTGCATTTGAAAGGACGTCCCAGCCAGCAAGGTCGGGCGAAAGCCGCGAAGCGCTGCCAGAGAGGATGTCAAAGAATACGAAGCCGTGTGGTGGCGCACGCGGCAGCGTGGGACAGTTCGACGTCGGGCACGACGACCCCCGTCCTCGACTTGAAGTAGCACGGCGTGCCACCCCGCGGTTTGTGGACGGTTTCGATGTGCAGGATTCGGCGGGACGCGACCCACGCCGTCGAGGACGAGGAGAGAGCTGTCGATTCCGGGGCGGCGGACAGGTCTGGGATGCGAGGGACACGCTGGCGAAGGTGGGCAGTCGGAGCGATGTGGAAAGATGTGGGGCTGGGGACGGCGGGGTCGCGGCGCCGCGCAAAGTCGATGAGTTCGTGGACGGGCGCGGAGGCGCGGATGCAGTGCAGGCCGTCGTGCGGGAAGCCGAGGGCGGCGCCGAGGCGGGCGATCTTGCGCAGCCACAGTGGGCGGTTGAGGCGGAGGCGCCGGCTGATGGAGCGGCAGGTTGCGGCGAGGCTGAGCAAGGTGGGTGTGTCGCAAGTGACGGCGATGTCGATCAGGACATCGTCGCAGGTGCAAAGCAGATCGGATACCCGAGGCATCGCCGTGCCCCAAGTGAGTGATTTTTGGTGGGCAAACACAGCCGCTGGCTGAGCCACCTCCGGATCAACTCATCCCCTCAAATAGCCAAAAATGCGGCGGCTGGTCGAAGCTCTAGAGCTGGCCTAGGGTCGACAGACAGCTCCATTCCATCCCGCCCCACCATCGATCCATATACTTTGGGCGAACGCACCGTCGACAAGTGGACGTGGACCCGTACACCTGTCTCGTGCAAGCGAGTAGCGAGTGCGCGCTGTACTAACATTCCGAGGAGGAAAAGAAAGCGTCCACCGCCGGCGCCGCCGCCGTGATACTTTCCGTGTACCACCACCAACCGCAACGCCTGGACTCCACCCGACGTCAAAATGGACATGTCAAGGTCCGAAAGGATAGACAGTGGTGGTGGCGCGCGCGGTGGGTGGATCCTTTTTTTCGACAGAATTTTTTATCCTTTTCTGGTCTGGGGGCCGCCTGTCTCGCCTCACCTCCCTCTCACACACACACTCTCTCTCTCTCTCTCTTCTCTGTCTGTCTGTCTCGCATAGACCTGTCGACTTTACAATAAATACAAAGCCACCCACCCACCCACCAGCAAAAAACCACCCACCGTGCACACACACACGAGAGTTGCAATGCGCTTCACCTCATTGTCCGTCCTCCTTGGCCTCACGGCTGCCGGGACCGTCGCTTCCGCCGCTGCCGTACCCCCACCGTGCGACAAGAACGGCGCCGCCGACGCCACCGCAGACCACTGCTACTACGCCGCCCTCGCTGCCGCCGCCGCTTCCGACAGCACTTCGTACGAAGGGCCTCTGAGCAACCTGGTCGTTGACGACACCCCCTACGGCGCCCTCCCCGACCCGGCGCCCCACTACCCCGCCGGATCGGCCTACAAGGACGATGACACCAAGGATGATGATGGCGAGGACGACAGCGGCGAGGACGACGACAGCAGCAGCGACAACCACACCACTCAGCTCAGCAAGGAGCACCATCACGACTCCAACAAGGTCAAGCTGAGCTACGTGAGTGTGTGCTCAGCGCTTAGGTCCCCCACACCGCAAGCCGATGCATCTGGCTGATCTCTCTCGTTGCCAACTTTTCAACCTTTTCCAGGGAACGTTTACCGGCTTCACGTTCTCGCCTTACAACGACAAGATCAAGGTAAAGGTCCACCTCGGCATCCCCTATGCGCAGCCTCCCGTGGGCGATCTGCGTTTTCTTGCGCCAAGGCCCATCACGACGAACCTGGGTGATCGAAATGCGACTGCGTACGGTGCCAGCTGCATCCAGAACATGAATGCGGCGAATCCTTACAATACCTCTGAAGGTGAGCGGGTTGCGTAATGCTGCGTGCCTAGGGTCTTGCGTCTGTGCTGGAAATCTGACCCTTGTGACACGACCATCCCACATAATTGCTTCGATTCAAAGACTGCCTCTTCCTCAACGTCTTTGCCCCCAAGCGCATCCACCACGGCACAAAGCTGCCCGTCATGGTCTGGCTGCATGGCGGCAACTTTGACAAGGGCTCGTCGACGGCGGCAAACCTCAACGGGTCCACGCTGGTGCACCGCTCGGTGGAGTACGGCCAGGACGTGGTTGTGGTCACGGTCAACTACCGCGTCGGCGTCTTTGGCTTCCTCGCGTCGCCCGAGATCCAGGCCGCCAACGCGTCCAACGCCGGCCTGCGCGACCAGATCCTCGCGTTCCGCTGGGTCCGCGACAACATTGCAAAGTTTGGCGGCGACCCGACCAAGGTGACGGCGTTCGGCCACTCGGCCGGCAGCTGCTCCATCGCGAACCACCTCACGGCCACCCTCCCCGCCAGCGACCCGGCGCCGCTGTTCCACGCCGCCATCATGGGCTCCGGCGGCGTCAGCTTCGGATACACCTTCAACTGGACCCGCGTCTACAACACGGCGTTCGCCGGCTTCCGCGCCGCGACCAATTGCGCCGACCTTAGCGTGCCTCCGCGCGCTCCCGGCCTCGACGCTGCTCACGGCGCAGAACGCCGTCGAGGCGAAAGGCGTCGCGTTCCGCCCGTACATTGACGGCGACTACATCCCTGTCAACCCGCAGAAGCGGCTCCTCACCGGCGACTTCCAGCACGTGCCCGTCTTCATCGGCACCAACACCGACGAGGGCACGCAGTACGCCACCGTCAACACCACCGCGGGCTTCAACAGCCTCATCGCGAAAACCTTCCCGGGCCTCCCCGACGCGCTCGTCGCGAAGGCCTACTCGTTCTACCCGCTCGACAAGTACGCAAACACCTCTTTCGGACCCGACGCCGCGCCGTTCCTCGCCGCCGCCGACCTCTCGGGCGACTTTGCCCTCCACTGCCCGTCCCAGCGCGTCGCGGACGCCTACGCGAGCTTCTCCAAGGCCGTCGACCCCGCGGACGGCCGCCCGCTCGTGTACCGATACAGATTCAACCACCTTGCCGACGTACATCCCCGCCGACCAGCTCATCTACGGTGTCGCGCACACGTACGAGGTGCCGTTCATCTTCAACGCAGAGGTGACTGCTAGCACCAGCGACCCCGCCGAAAAAGTGCTCGCGCGCGACATGGCCAGCGTGTGGACGTATTTCGCGAAATGGGGCGGACAAAAGGGGTTGAACGGGATGGTCGGGGCAGACTATCCCGGACTGGCCAAAGTACGCGGCGGACCCCGCGCTCCCCGCCGGCGGCGGCAAGAGGATCCGCTTCGACGACGGAAACCAGTATGTGCTCGAGGTCGACAATGTGCGATCGGACAAGTGCGCGTTTTGGAGTGGGTTCACTACAAAGGTGTCGTCACCGTGAAGAGGGCGGGGACACATTGGGGGCGGGGGCACGTTGATTTCCCCGCTTTTCCCTCGCCTTTTTTTTTGCAGTTTGTTCCTCTTTCTCGTTTCATTTCTTAGTCTCATCCTCATCTTACCGATTTATACAGCGCAGTCATCCTCGTTTTTCTGGGTAGCGGCGCTTATCTGTTCTTTTCTTTCTCCTTGTGCCTTGGATTCCCTCTAGTTGCGAGTTTGCTTCTTCGGACGCTGCCTTCGTCAGAGCGTGGCCAGTAGGTCCGCTGGAACGGGCCCGGAGTAGCATGCAAGGGTGCATTAATAAGAATTTTGAACGAGCGTGGAGTTTGCTGTTGGGAGCGTTATCGGTTTTACTCGTTGTTTGGTGGTCTTTTTTTGGTTCCTTCTTTTTCATTTTTTTTTTTCATGCTAAACAAGGGCCAGCCCTCGTGAAAGCGACGGGCAGAGGAGGGAGGTGGAAGTGCCTGCTGCAAAAGCAACAAGTTTGGAGGGGCGAGAGGGGAAAAAATAGACCGCGCGATAGCCCAGTCCAATGCCAAATTTCGAGGGGCGCTCCTCACTTCCGGGGGAGGGCGTTCGTGTGGTTCGGTTGCACGCGAAACGTTTTTGCCCAATGGGGCGATGTGGCGGTGAAGACCGGACCGACAGGACCAACCGCTGGACTCCCCTCCCACCCCAAGCAAGATACTAGTGTTAGACCGACAGTCGCGTGGTGAGTGTGGAGGCTTTTGTTGTTGTTCCTCTGGATTTCCTTGGCCTTCCCTCCCCGACGACGACAACCGCCGTCGCATTGTGCTGTGACGTGCGACCGTGTCCGCCGCAGCCATCGATGCAGGCCCGCGACTGGGGGGGCACGGAAAGCTATTGCGGGGAGGAGACGCCATCACACGTTTTTTCTTTTTTCTTTTTTTTTGGGGGGAGTCCAACGGATGAAAGAAACAAAACGTCACAGAACTTGCTTCCTTCTCTGGGATATTTCGGATGGGAGACAGAGAGAGAGAGGATCGAGGGCTCTTGATTGGTCAGAGGATCCAGCCAGCCATGCAAGGGGACTTTTCTCTGCCGTTGTTGTTGTTGTTGTTGTTGTCGTTTGCTCAAAAAGCGGGGGGGCTTACTCATTTTGCGTCTGGTGGAATGGGTGGACTTGTTACTTTGTTCTCTCTCTCTCTCTCTCGGATGGGCCTCGGAAAACAACGACAAAATCCAAAATATCATTTTCCAACCGACCGGATTGGGCCAATTAAATTTGGCGTGCAAACGGTCGAGAAAAAAAAATTCAAAGCAAACGAAAAAAGAAAACAGAAAAAAACCAACAACAAAGAATCGACGAAACAATTTGAATGTTTGAAAGAAAGAAAGGAAAGAAAGAACGAGAAAGAGAGAGAAAGTAAAGAAAAAACAAGCAAAGCATGACTCCAAAATCCGCGCTCTGTCTGTCTGTCAGTCTTCCCAATGCAGGAAACCGTCATTCATCGACAATTGGAATCAGGGAGGGAATCTTGATGGCCGGAATCGATGCGGAGAAAGAGAGAGAGAGAGAGAGAAGCAAGAGAAACAAGACTGCGAGGCAGACAGAGTAAGAGACTTCTTCAGTGAGGCTCTCAGGCAACAATACAAAACAGAACAACTTCATTCCCTTGTCCTCCATCCATCCTCACCTCCAGCAGCAAGAACCGTCGAACCCCCGCCTAACCCCCACTCTCCTCGTCAGTACACAGCGTCAATAGTTCCACGCTCGACGTCGGTGCGCACTTTGGCTGGTGGAGACCAGGACGAAATAGGGCGGGTCGGTCGCACGTCAGGAGCAACCGTGGAGCCAGCAAAGGGACAGCCCCCACCCAATCTTCTGTCACCACCCCACCATCTGACTGCCGCTTCGAGATCGTTCGTTCAGCAGCGTTGTCGTCTTTCGAAACCACCAGTTTTAGGGTAAGGTTGCACACCTCTCCTCACCCCCTCGCTCCGCTCCGCGCACCTCCCACCCAAACCGGGCCTCTCCTCCCTTCCATCCGCCACATGGCCAATTCGTTGGATGCTGAAATCTTCCGCTGAGGGGAGCTGGAGTCCTTTGGCTTTGTGGTGTTGCCATCTCTCTCCCTCTCTCGCCCTCTCTGCCTTTCAAGCGTTGCATTGTCTCTCTCTCGTTTTTTCTCGATCGTCTCTCTCTCTCGCCTACCACATTTTCATTGGTCCAAACCACACCCGACGCACCCGACCCCCGAATCCGCCTGTTTAAGTTCCATGATGCGACATTGGCTCAACCCACGCGATCAATCTAATCGGGTCCAAAGGGATCGAACGCGTGTGTGCGTGCGTGGGCCTGTCGCTTCGCCTTTCTCCTGAACTATCGGCAAATTTGCCTGTCTGTCTCTCTGTCTCCACCGCCTGCCTCTTCCTACCTTCATTCCAAAAAAGGAAAAGGAAGCCGGTTGGTTGGTTGCGGCCAGTCGTCGGGAGAAATATTTGGCGGGAGGCACCTCCGAAGAATGACTCGTCGCCAACCCCACACATTGGAATCCACGGGGATGATTGACGGCGAAGCGACACGCACACCAACACGCCCTCTCTCACGCTCTCGCTCGCTCTCCCCACCCTCTGGCTCTGTCGCTCTGTCTCTGTCTGACATGTCCTTCCACCCGGCTTTTGACGGAAGAGTCATCCTTGGCTGCTGCTGTAATGGTGACAAATTTGAGAGAAACTACAGACAAGAGACTGCCACAGTGCGGATGCCTCCCCCTGTCGTGGAAGCGGTCTCTGTGTCTCTCACCCTCTCTCTCTTTCTCTCTTTCTCTCTGTCTCTGTCTCTCTCTGTCTCTGTCTCTCTCTCTGTCTCTGTCTCATTCTCTCTCTCTCTGTCTGTCCCGATCTACCTCACTCTCACTTTTCCCAAAGAGGAAACCTGCACCGAGTGAGGTGTCATCACCGCTCGGCTGCTCGCCCTTTCTCTTCCGAGGGTGTATAAAAAAACATCCTCGCCCGCTTACGATTCCACTCGACCTCCCAACCCGCCTCTGCTACTACTACTGCTACTCCCCGCCCGCACGCGATCCAGCCCCCTCCGAACCGCGGTCCCACCTGCCCCTTAAGGTTCCAACAGCCAATTCCAAACCCCAAAACGCTAACACGACTTCAACCCCCCCGCAGGTGTCGCTTCACAGGCCATGATCACCTCCTCCTCTAGCCACTCGACGGCGTCAGCCTCTCGAGCCTCCATCTTTGGTACCCCCACCACCACCGTAGGGCCAAGCCTCACCACCACCTTGTTCGACGACGTTTACGAGAACGTTCGCCTGCACCTCGTCATCAAGCAGCAGCCTGTGCGCGCCCGCAAGAGCGGCTTCTCCAACTGCAAAGACAGACGACTGGTGTAAGTTGGGCCAAAGTGATCTTGCAGTTTTCGCGACAATTCTGGAACAAATGACGAAGATTGGTGCTGATCGTGCCATGTTTTTTTTCTTTTCTTTTTTGACTTTCCATGTTCGCCGCTTGAACATGCAGCGACCCACCCCCTATCCTCCAACTTTTCGCATCGACTAAAGATGGTCGTCCAGCTCTAGTCCCGTAAGCACCACCTTTTTATTCAATCTCTTTGGGATATATAATTTCCGTACTTTGGCATTAACCCATCCCAACGGCAGGCCAGATCTGTACCCTTTCTTGGTCTGCCACGCTTCGCTGTGGTCTCCGAACGGTCGGGAGGACAGATCGGTTGTGATCAAGGAAACCGGAGTGGTCGTCAGCCTGGCGGGTAAATACACCGTGGACGTTCTCGGCGATGACTCCCCACCGCCTGTTCCGACTTCCTTTCAAGAAAATGACGGCGAGCAGCGTGCGCGGCAACCCGTCGGTGCCGCCGATGCCAAAGGCCGCGCCGCGGCTCTGCTCACCCCACAGAGCATGGAGACGGGAAGCCCCGCATCAGCGATCGATGTCCCTCCGGCTCGTCGACACCTGCCTCCTCCCCTGAGGCTTCCGTCCATGAAGGACCTCGAGCAGACCCTCGCGGCCGCCCGCGCTATTTCTTCCACAGGCACAACCCCGAGGCCCCTTATGCCGTCACAGCCACTTCCCCAGCAGACGCAAACAGGCCGGCCGTCTACATCTTCTTTCCAAGCCCTCCCCTCGTCTCATATTACCCCCTCGTCGCTTCACCTTCAGCAGCCGCACAGCCACCTGGACCACTCCGCGCCTTGCATCCTCGCCAACAATCCCGACCCGCCTCCCCTCGCCCCCGTGCGACCCAGCTGGCAGCTGCCCCTGCCACCGCCGTTCGCGCCCAGTCGCAAGTCATCATTGTCGTCAGCATCATCGTCTTCGCCGTCTCCCTTCGCCGCTGACTTCCGCTTGCCACCCGGCACCGCCAACCACAAGCGCCAGCGCCCCGCCGACGACGACGCCGATCCGCGCAACCCGTCGTCCTCGCCGTCCGACACCGACTCGGCGCAGCGAAACCCGCGACAACGTCGCCGGCCGCTGTTGCCCGCCATCCCCACCACCACTGGCGCACAGGAACCGCCGCAAGCCCACAACTACCACCACCACCACCACAGCCACCACGGCCCCCCACAGAACACCGCCCCGCACCCCGCAGCCCCCCACGCGGCCCCCGTCCCCGCGGCAACGGCCGCGCCCGCCGCGGACCGGCACCCCTCCCCGCGCCAATCAGCGTCCCCCGGCGCCGCGGGCTCGCCACCACCGCAGCAGCAGCAGCCGCGGCACACGGTGCTGCGGTGCCTGCTGGGCTCGCTGTCCTCCATGTGCCAGATCCTACACGACACGGACGACCGCGACGGCTACTTTTTCACGTTCCCGGACCTGTCGGTGCGGCTGCAGGGGCTGTACCGTTTGCGGTTTGTCGTCGTCGATGTCAGGTAAGGGGCCTTTTTTTTTTTGCCTTTGGAGGGTAGGCTCCCCGCGGTGTTGCCGAAGTGCTGACTCTTTACATTCGTGTCTTCGTGCCTTCAACCTCCTTAAAAAAAAAAAAAAAAAAAAAAAAAAAAAAAAAACCGAACGTCATTTCGCGTAATATATTGGTTCAATGCAGGCACTGCAAGTCGGTTGCCCTGGCGTGGTCCGACGTATTTGAAGTGTTTTCGGCAAAGATGTTTCCGGGGATGACGCGTAAGTTTTGTTCGTTTGTATTCTTCTCTGCGTCTGCTTGGATCCTCACGCGCCCGCCCTTTCATTATATATTTTTTTCTCCTTTTTTTTCTCAAACCAACTTCACCCAGAATCCACCCCGCTCTCGCGCCGGTTCGCGAGGCAGGGCGTCGGAATCCACATTCGGTTCGATCCAAAGGCGGACGCGTTCCGGCCCGTTTCCGCCGCCGCCGCCCCCGCCGCGCCGGCGACCGGCGGCACGCAGTGGGGTCCCATCGGCGTGGGCGGAGGCGTCAGTACTGATGAGGAAGGGGATGGCGATGAATGAGCGCGCAGCTTCTCGACTATTTGTGTTATTGCCGTGCCCAATTTTTTCTTTTTTTATGTGGCCAATATGCGGGCGGCCTTCTTTTCGCATACCCAACCCCCACTTCTGTTTGCGCGGTGGTGGGGGAGGCGGAAAGGAAGAACTAGAGTAAGCTGAGCCCATTTCTCCTTTTATATTTTTGCGTTGCCCTTTTTTATTGCTGTGGTTGCTTCTTCCCGTGATTCCCCCCCCATCCAATTTTTTGCCTCGGGCTTCTGTTATTATAGCTTTTCTCTTCCTTGGCCACACCCACCACCAAACACCCTCTTTTTCACACATTGTTTGTTAAACTGATAGGATAGGATCTTTTTGTGGCGAGGACGGGCGAACAGCCGTGGTAAATATCATATTAGGGCCGGAGGACTGAATTAGTTGAGTGTTTGGCTGTCGTTGGCTTGGAAGTATGGGTTTCGCTTCTTGTTTCACTGTCTCTGAAAGCCCGATTGGGAGGAGATAACGGCCATAGACAGAGAGACAGAGCGAGATCTGGCAGAAAAACACAACAAAAATGCCCGCAGCAGCAGCAGCAGCGCCCGCCGCCTCCGCCCCACCAAAGGCCCGCTCGGCGTCGTCGTCGTCGTCGTCGTCCACCCAGACCGCCAAAGAGCTCCTCGCAGGATCCATCGGCGGCATCGTCCAGGTCCGTCCTTTGCGCGCTTGCGCTTGCGCTTTCCCGCATGCCGCCATTTGCACTGTCGCGTTCGACGCGAAGAGCGCGAAGTCTTCTCTCTCACAACCCTGCACCACCCGCCCCGATCGCCGGTCGGGATCTGACGATCGCAAGACTTTAATTGATTACTGACGCTTGACGCCCCCACCCGCCCCCCTTCATCCTGCCAACACCGCTTATCACTGGCAACGTGGCGATCGATCGCCGCTGGTCGCGCGCACTACGCGATCGATTGCTTCGCGTGTCGAACATAGGTCCTCTCCGGTCAGGTAATCGCGATCACGTCTCCTTTTACTTTTCTTTCTTTTCTCTCAACCGACCTCCTTACCAATTAACCATTACCCGCCCTCCCCTCCCCCCCAGCCCTTCGACACGGTCAAAGTCCGCCTCCAGACCCAAGCCGGCCAATACACCTCCGCCCTCGACTGCGTCCGCAAAACCTACCGCAACGAAGGCATCGCCGGCTTCTACAAGGGCACCCTCACCCCGCTCCTCGGCATTGGCGCCTGCGTCTCGATCCAGTTCGCCGCCCTCGAATCCGCAAAGCGATGGTTCGCCCGCCGCAACGCCGCCGCCTCCGCCGCCTCCGCCGCGGTCCCCGGTGGCAGCCCGTCGTCGGCGGCGTCCGCGTCGTCGACACCGTGGCTCTCGACCTCGCAGCTCTTTGCCGCCGGCGCCGTCTCGGGCGTCGCAAACTCGGTGCTCTCAGGCCCCATCGAGCACGTCCGCATCCGGCTGCAAGTGCAGTCCGGCGCGCCCGGTGCGACAGCCTACTCCGGGCCGGTCGACTTTGCGAAAAAGGTCGTCGCGCGTCACGGGCTCTTCCGCGGGCTGTACAAGGGCCAGTGGATCACGCTGCTGAGGGAGGCCGCAGGGTACGGCGTGTACTTTTGCACGTACGAGAGCCTCGTGCAGAGCAGGATGCGCGCGATGGGCACGACGAGGAGGGACGCGGTCGAAACGTGGAGGCAGTGCGTGTACGGCGCTGCGAGCGGGTATACGCTGTGGCTGGTGATTTACCCGGTGGTGAGTATCTTTTTTCGGTTTCTTTTTGCTGCTTCGTTGTCCCCCGTGTGTGTTCTGTGCGCGTGGTTTGGGGTCGGCCCCACTCAGTACCCCACCCTGGTTAACCCCCCCCCGCCCCCCCAGGACGCGATCAAGTCCAAGATCCAGACCGACGGCTTTGACGCGGCGACGCGCAAGTACTCGTCGTCGTTCGACTGCGCGCGCAAGACGTTCGCCGCCGAAGGGCTCGCCGGGTTCTACCGCGGCTTTGGCACGTGCCTCCTCAGGGCCGGGCCGGTGAATGCCGTCACGTTTGTCGCGTACGAGGTCGCCATGAACGTGCTCGGGCGGTGAAGGTGATTGGGATGTTGGGGCGGGGGAGGGAAGGGTGTGGGGTCGATGTGACCCGCGGATGGGGTGTGATGGGGTTGATCGGTGGACGAGCTTTGTCGAAGAAGTTTGGCGCGGCGGCATTCTCTGGTCGTTCGGGGCTTCGGACATGCGTCAATAGACTTTTTTTTTTCCCTCTCCCTGTACCCATGTCCGAAGAAGAGCCACCACGCGTGGAGCTGGCGCCAGGACACATTGGTACAAGTCGACGCGTTTTGGAGTGTCCTTGGTGAAAGGAAGGACAGCGCGATGCTTTCAGCTGCTGCTCGCGGAATTTCCGGGGTGGAGGGGGGTGAGTGCACCGTTTGATGGATTTAGACCCTTGCGACCACATTATCGCAGAGGGCAGCACCCCGCCTGCTGCTTGCGATCGTTGGGACGACGACAGGATTTCCGGTCCCCCCGCGAAGCGCTGAATTGGGATAGGACCCACCCCCCGTTGCGCTCGGCGTCTCGGCCACAGTGGAAAGATGCCCGCGAAATTGAAAAAGATCGCTGGGCTGGCATTGGCTTGTTCGGAAACGGTTGTGGACTGTGGTGGGGCCGCTGGACTGGATTGCCGGGGCTGGTACGCCAGCGGCGACGGGGGGATCGCATAGTCAGCAAGAGACCCCATCTGGTTGCGATCTGGGAAGATCTCGTAGCGCATATACAGGAATACCGTCAGAAATATTTACAAAAAAGTGTGTGTTTAGAACGAGTAGGGGCTCATGACGGAACGACAAGTACCAGGAGGTTTGGTGGGTTGGGCTTTTTTGGGCGTTCATTTGGTGTTTGCGTCGAGAGAACGCGGGTTAGGATGATCGTGTGGGGGGTGGAGGGCCAGTATGCAAGCAAGGTAGCTCAGCAGCAAGCAGGCGACATCCAGACGAGCGAGCGCATCCACGAGAGCCCCAACAACCTCCTCACGACCCTTTTTTTTTATTTTTTTTATTTTTTTTATTTTCTTCTTTTTTGTTTCCCCCCTTTACTCCTCGCATCAGCCCGTGAGCGTGACGAGCCGCTGTCGCTCCGCGTCTGTCTATCTTGCAGTTGGTTAGGCGTCCACGATTTTATCAGCTGAGAAGGTCCGTCGTCGTGTCCGCCACGCGTGAAGAGACTGGATGACAAACGGCAAAAATACTCTGGGCCGGCCATGAAGTCCCATCAAAATATTTGGGGCTCGAGAGGAAACAAACCTTCAGGCGATTTTCTTCCATTTTTGGAAGGAAATATCTCAATATTCCCAGTCAAAGAGAATTTTTTTGTTGTGCGCCAGCGATTTTTCTCTCGAACGTGGATTGCGCGCTTCAAGGCAATGCCGGCCGCCACACAGCAAGCCACAGAGCAGAGAGGGCGTGTGTGTGTGCGTGAGAGAAAAAAAGAAAGGGCTGGTGGAGAGAGAGAGAGAGAGAGAGAGAGAGAGAGAGAGAGAGAGAGAGAGAGAGAGAGAGAGAGAGAGAGAGAGAGAGACAGACAATACGCGATGCGGAGGGATATTGAGCAGCGGCAGAACGTCATTCATTCGCGGCGGCTCTCTTCCATGGGGGAAGACACTGCCCCTTCCGTTCGTCAGTGTGCGCGTGAGTGAGTGTGTGTGTGTGTGTGTGTGTGCGTGTGTGCGTGTGTGCGTGCGCGCGTGATACAACGTCAAGTCAAATCACAAAAAAAAAGAAAAAAAATTCTCCTCGCTTCGAATCCCTTAATTCACAAGACTTGATAATGCCTGTCGGGTTCCACGTAGTGGAGAGGGCCGCTCTGTCTGTCTGTCTGCTCTGCCTGCCTCTCTCTCTCTCTCTCTCTCTCTCTCTCTCTCTCTCTCTCTCTGTCCGTATAAACTTGCTCCTCCTCCTCCGCAATCCTCGAGCAAAGTAGTTACCGCTGCACCCGTCCGACCGCAAGAACGGCAAGATGGTCGCCGGAGCTGCCTTCGTCGTCGCCGCAGCCCTTGCATTGGTGGCCGCACCCGATACCGTCGCTGCGGGCGGCCACGGCCCTCACACCTACTGCAGACCAACTCAGTCGTGCTGGCCAGGCAGCATCGCCTGGAGCGCGTTCAACAGGACCGTCAGCGGCCGTCTCATCCAGGTCGTCCCCCTCGCCAAGCCGTGCTACGACGACCCCTCCGGCGAGGCCTGCCAGTCGGTCCAGGCCGGATACTACGACCCGGCCTTCCGCAGCAAAACCCCCGGCGCCAGCGAGTACCTCAACTGGGAGACCTGCGGCTCCCAAAACTGCCAGATCGACCTTGTTGCACCGTCCAGCGGCGCCGCGCTGGGCAACTGCTCCCTTGGCCGCCTGTCCGTGTACGCCGTCGACGTGTCTTCCACCCTCGATGTGACGGCCACAATCTTCTTTGCCCGCCTGTTCAACATCAAGATTGCAATCAAGAACACAGGCCACGACTTGACCGGCCGCAGCCACGCCCCCGATTCGCTGACCATTTGGACCCACAACCTCAAGGAAATGAAGTACGAGCCGAACTTCACCGTCGGCAAGACAAGCTCCCCTGCGTTCAGGTTCGGAGCCGGCGTTCAGACCGCCGAGGCGACCGCCTTTGCCAACGCAAACAACAAGTCCATCGTCCAGGGCGACTGCCCGACCGTCGGAATCGCCGGTGGTTGGTGGGCGGGCGGAGGCAAAGGTCCCTTCGGCCCCCTCTACGGCCTCGGAGCGGAGAACGTCCTTCAGGTCACCATTGTCACCGCGGACGGCCTTGCCCGCACGCTGAACAACGCCTCGACCGGCAGCGAGGCGGACCTCTTCTGGGCCGTGCGCGGCGGTGGTGGCGGTACCTGGGGTGTCGTGACCGAAGTCGTGTTCAAGGCCCACCCGATCCAGCCCTTTGTCATGGCCATCTTCTCGGCGACGCTGACCAACCACTCGGACCCGATCGCCAACACCATCATGACCGAGTTCCTCACGGTTCTCGCCAAGAACCAGCCCAAAGTCGCCGCGCTGAGCGCCTTCGGCGCCCACACCTTCTCCCCGTACTCCATCGGCGGGAGATACCTTTTCCCAGGCTCCGACGTCGCCCTCGCCACAAAAACCGCGCAGCCCGTCCTCGACGTCATCGCAAAGTACAACTCCAGCTTCGCCGCGTCGTCGTTCAGCATCAACGCGTACCCAAGCTACGTCGCCACCGCCGCAAACATCCCCGACGGCAACCCCTACGGCTTCAACGCACTCGTCTCGACCCGGCTCGTCCCGAAATCCCTCTTTGCGAACGACTCGTCCATCGCGACCCTCGTCGACGCCATCGTCAAGGGCTACTACCTAAACATCCCCCCTGACTCGCCGCTGGCGGGGATCGACCTGATCGCATCCATCGCCGTCACAGTCGACGCCGGCGGGCCCATGGACCTCAAGAACCGTCCCGCGACCGCGGTCCACCCGGCCTGGAGCGACAGCTACTGGCAGATCATCTACGCGACGGGGTGGACAAAGAACCTGGCCGACCTCGGCCTCGTGCCGCTCCTCGAGGCCAGCGTCAGCTCCGCCGCCGAGCCGCTGCGCGCGATCACTCCCGGCGGTGGGACGTACCTGAACGAGGGCGACCCGAACGAGGCCGACTGGCAGGGCGCGTTCTTTGGGTCGAACTACCCGCGTTTGTTGGAGATTAAGAACAAGTGGGACCCTAACGGCGTTTTTACCGTGTGGAAGGGGGTTGGATGGGTTGAGAAGCAGGACAGCTCAGAGTACTGTTACTATGAGCAGTGGGTTTGATTAGACTGAAGATTTTGTAGAGAATAGAGATGGGTGGAAATCGGGTTGCTGTCGCAGTACCAATACCAATCGGCACGCGTGAATTTCGTCTTTGGAGGCAGTGTGGAAAAGAGTTAATAAATGATGACGCCTAGACGTTAAATCAACTGCCTTTACTGTGCAAGTTAAGGCACTTTGACAAAACTGTCGAACAGTCGGTAAGGCAGTCGGCGAGCTGCACAAGGATGCGAGCTAAACGGGGGTCGGGCGGCGGCGCCGAGTGTGCCGCGCCGGCAGTGGCAAGCAGTCCAACGGCCACGACTGCGATCACAAAGCGCCACAGCAGACTCCAGAGAATGAACTGCAGGGGAAGGCTCTGTCGACGCGAAGCACCGTCAGCCGCAGCGTCTGACCTGTCACCAAAAGGAATATTTCGTTCTTTCGGAGTCGCCGGCGAACTTGACGATCGAGCCGGATGGCGCCCAGACACAACGGATGATTCGTTCAAACGGACGATTGATCGACTCGTACAGTTTCGCGGCTCCATCGATCCCGTGTTCACGAAAAAGCCGTGTCGAAAGCTGCGTGAATCTTGGGTTTGGGGTGGTGGGTTGGGTGGACGAAGTTCGCGTTTCGTCAGCCGCGCGTTTTGTCGCTACCAAGTACCGGAAATGTCGCTATCCGTGACAGTGCTGCCGTCGACGACTTCTTGAAGCGGGAGTTGGATTGGAGAAGCGGATCTGCCGCAGACCGAACGCTCACGATCTGGAAGAAACTTCAACATTGATCTTCTCAAAACGTTGTACATGCATTGTTCTTTGGAAATATCGCTGCTGCCAGGTAAATAAGTGCTGCACCAGCACACACCACCGCAGCTGTCGTTCCCTCTTCAAAATTGGACCATGCTTGTGGAGGACCCTGCAGCGCTAACGATGATTGCACCAATGGCACCAGCGACCGCCATGCCAGACTTCTCTGTTGCCTTGGACTTTGGTCGCGGACGCGGGCGAAAATGCGTGGGTGATAAGTCTGTGCATATGGAACAAGTCCATGATCTTTTCATGAATTTTCATTAAGTGTTTATAATCTTCCTGTGATCAATCACATACGTTTGCAACCGTTCCTCTGAACCATTCACAGAAAAATATTTTCAACCATCGATTTGAAAAAGCATCTTCAGTCTGTCTGGATCGCACCGATTGTCGAACGACTCGAAGCGCTTCAAAAGATCGGGCACAAGGACTGCCGCCGTGTCCCCGCCCCCATTCAGGTGCCTCAACCTGAGCAGCCGCGCCTCCAGCATCAGGCGAATGTGCTCCGGCATCCGGCTGTCTCTACGACGCAGAAGCGCGGAAAGCACTGTTTCGGCCCGCTTGCCTCTGCCGCCGAAAACAAGCCTCGTCGCGTCTGACAGAGCGCCGCAGCAGACCCCAAAGAAGATCTTGCGGCCCGCCCGCCGCGCGAATCCGCGCACCGCGGCGCAAATGGCAAGGGCAACTGCGGTGAGCTCACCGCGCTGGCGCGCGTCGAGCGAATCTTGCTCTGAAAGAGACAGGCCGAGGCCGAGAAGGGCGACTAGAATTGTCAAGTTTCCAAACAAAGTGGTTTGAGCCTGAAGGTCAGAGTTAGGCGCGTTGTTTTTTGATAACGGTCGGAAAGCAAGTCGCCAGACCAACGTAGTGGGCGTCGTTTTGAGGTGCAAGACTAATTCAGATGCAAAACATTGAATCGTTTCCGCCGCCTCAGAAACGTGCTTCCCTCGCTCGGCCAGCCGCAGAGAAAGGCTCAAAACACATGCGAGAATGTAAGAAACCGTGGGCTTATTGGTCTCGTCAAAGCCGAGGGTCTTGCAAATGGAAGTTAGTAAAAATCCCAGACATATTTGAAGAAATCACCGTCCGGCTGAGTCCATCCTTGAACCACGTGTGAATGAATGACTCCGCGTTCGAAAAATCAGATAGCAAAGCTGCTTCGTGTGCTGCAAAGCATTGGATTTGCTGAATGAAAGGTTTGTCAGTGCAGCACTTTTCCATCGACATTAGGAAGCACTCAATCTTGAAAACTCCGTCCTGCTCTGTTTCCAGAGAGAACTTGCCCAAACTGGAATATGTAGGCTATTCAGAAATAAACTGACGGGAAGAAATTCACAATAAAGACTCATGAAGCTCCTTACGCGAGCAAGTACGTCATGAATGCAATCCAAGTGCTCTTTGACGTCATTTCCAACTCCGCCCCAGCAATTTTCAAGTATTCGAGCGCATCACGGTGGCGAAGAACATCACAATGCTCCACGGTGTCCTTTTGAAGAATGTTGATAAGTGACTCGAGTATGCAGCAGTTTGATTTGTGCTCCAACTCGCCAAGTGAAATAGCAGGACCAGGGTCAAAATTGGCGGCTTCGAAACATTTTTTTGCTCTTTCTGTCGTTCCGGCACAGTAAAAAATAACTCCAATGCCCAAGAATATCTCTCTGCGCCACCACTGCCACATGGATTTGTCCGATTCTGTGGTTTCGCCAAGATGTGCAAGAAATAGTGCCGCCATCTGTAAATACAGAAAGTCCAAGCCTCGAATCCTTCCAAGCATTGATGACAAACTGAGTTTATCCAGGACGATGCATATGCTTTGCAGCCCCTCCCCTGGGTCGACCTCATGAGAAAGCAGATCAACATTCGCGAAGGGGTGAACTGATTTTGATCGCTTGACGACCGGCGCGTGTCTTCCGGGAAACGCCAATGGAAAAGTTTGCGTCAAATACTGAGCGCAAATCTCTCTGGCTTTCGACGGGCTTGACGCTTGAACCTGCTTTAAAATGCGGAAGTGCTGCCACAGCAATGCGAGGAGCTTGCCGATGCCCTTGGACGGCACACTGAAAGTTGCCCCACAGAGCCTCAACAGTTCCGCCGCGGCCGCAAGGAACTTTTCCGTGTCCCTGACGGGGGGTCGTAGGCAGCATTAGTCACCTGAGTGAAAGAGATTTAGAGGCTCTACTTTGTCTGAAAGTGCAGCGAGGCCCTCAGCTGGCAGTCCTGAAGTCGCAAGGTCAACGGTAGATTGTTGCAATACGATTCGTCGTTTTCGTCCAGCATTGCTCTGTACAGAAACGCGTCGGCTGAATTTCTCGCTTTCGCTGCAGAAATGAATCCTTTGAAGAGGTACTCAGACTTGAGTTGCGTTTCCCCTTCCAGTTGACTGAGATGGTCAATAATTGTCGGCAACAGAACACCGTCATCCGCTTCCTCCCTGAAACGATTGATCAAATGATGAACAAGAACGCGGCGGATTGCGTCTCGCCGCTGTGGAAGTAAGGCTGAAAAGACTCCTCTATGAATAAGATAGTGGCTAAAGCAAAAGTCTACTTCCGCCGCCGATTTACATGTCACGAATCCGTAGCGATCCTCAGACTCCAATAAGCGCCTTATATCACTCTCGGTCGTTTTATCCGCCACGCTTGCCGACTTCATAAGATTGATGACCTCAGTCAGAGTGTGGATGCTAAAGTACTGCCCGATGACCGAAGCAATAGACACTGCGTGACGAAAGTGTGCGGACAGAGAATCCAACCTATGACCGAAAGTTAACTTCGCAAACATCATAAAGTCATTGCTCACTGTGCAGTGATCGCACTATTCATGTCGAGTTCGGAGTGCGACATTCGCTTTCGCGTACGTGTTCCTTTCCAGCCCCTTTGATGAATACGGCAGCTGTTGGCTTCCAGATTGACTTTTTACCAGAGAAAGAACAACATGTAGAGCGATGGGGATTCCTCCAGACTGCATTATAATCTTCCTCATATAGCGACTGTTGTCACGTTTGAGTCTCGCAACTCTTTCTCAATCAAGAGTCGAACAGCAGCCGGAGAAAGTGGCTCAAGCTGTAATTTTGTGTTGCATAAGGAGTGGAGAGTGTCGAAATCATCAACATATTTCCATTCCTGCGGCACGCAGTGTCAAGCAGTGTCAAGTGCGTGGTCATTCAAATTCGATCTCACATACCTCTCGCGTTCTTCCGGCAATAACGAACAATACAGCTGGACAGAGTGAGAAAACCCTTTGCAAGACTTTGAGGGATTCTTGATCAATCCACTGTGATCAATTTTTTTTTGGTTAGAGCGCTGGCATCACTGCTTTGAGAGAATCCTTAACCTACCTGTGCGTCATCGCAGACCATGTAAATTGTGTGACCCAGATCCTGGATAAGATGAAGCAGCTGCGCAAATAGGGACGAAAGCGTCACGCCCACGTCCCCACTGGTAACGGGAATTTGCTTGGTCCAGCGGAGCCCGGGAATCGCCCCAATTGCACCAAGGCCGCCTTTCCAACGAGACACACTGTTTCGAGAAGGAACAACGAGACTGGATCATCCGAATCGAGTTGACCCAGTGTTTGCGACGCGTACGGCTCATTAGAAGAATCTCCGAAACTGGCAATTGACACTCTTCTCGCCGATTTCAAATGGCTTGGTGAAATATCGTTTGCCATCAACTGCAATATCAACGAGCGGAGCATCGATCCAAAGAATGCAAAAGAGCTTCTTTGCCTCATTTCATGCGCAACACATACCCTTTGGGTTGTAATGTATCAATAAATCCACTGAAGCGATGGAACAATGGATAGCCACGCGACCCACACCCTACCATGATATCGTTTTCGCGTCGTCCTCGACCCTCTGGGTAATGAACTCGACTAAAGCTGACTTTCCAAGCCCAGACCTTCCTGTTAGCATCACGCGGTGCTTAAGCTCTCGATCTCGCCACCGTTTGACAACATGATGCAGCAACTCAATTTCACTTTCGCGACCAACGAGCTCTTGCCGTGTGTTTCTCGTCGAAGATTTTGCTTGGCCCTCTTTCGATCGAACAAGTGGGTAGAATGACACGGACTGCTGAATCCTTAAAGCAGCGTCGAGAATCAGATATTTTCTCATTAATGAAGACCTGAATTACCTTTCAACCACAATTTGGGCGTGGACGTGTCGAACTCAAATTCTGAGTGGCAGGCTCGAAATGTGGCCTCGTCGCAGCGGACGCGAACTTCCGCAAAGCCGTGAGAGTCATCGCCAGCTGCCACTTCAGCGCACATCAAGCGAGCGGCGAGATTGACGGTGGCGCCAAGGACTGTGCCATCCATTCGAAGATCGTTTCCAATGAGACCGGCATACACGGTTCCCAACGCAACCCCAACATTCACAACCCCCATGTCCACGCTGGGGTGCTCCAACAACGCGCGGCGAATACGCTCAGCAAAGTCAATGCAAGCCTGTATCGCGTACAGCGCCTCGGAGCGGTGGTGAGCGAAGCCGCGGAGGCCCCACACCGCCAGCGCGGTGAACGCCTTGTCGTCAAAGTTCACTTGGCGGAGGCTTCCCCCGTTCTCGCTGGCGCTTGCGATCACTGTTTTAGTGGCGAGCTGAGCCGCAACGATCGGATCCGCAGCGTGAGGCCGGTCGGTGCTGCTGTGATCGCTCGACAGCGACCCGAGCGCTATTCCCGGAAACCCGAAGAAAACGACGGCCACAGTGCGAAGATCGCTGTAAAGGTCGTTTTCGTCGGAATTCGATGGCCCCGCCCATTGCGAAGCAGATCGAGGTACCGTGGGAAGCCGCTCCAAGCCCTTTGATTGTCCGTTCTCAACCAGGTAATTCGCGATCGAGGTTTCGATAAAGCGAAGCGCGCGACTGTCGTCCAGGACACCTTCGGTTGGTGTCTTTTCGCCCCGAATGCGATCGCAAAGTGCCACAGCCGACTCCACGATTCGTTGTGCCATCTGATTGGCTTCGGTGATGGTAGTATTGCCAAAACTTTGGAGAAGCGAATAAATGTCGGATTGAAGGGAAAGTGAAGCCTCGGAAAAATGTGGAACCGCCTCGATGAGAGCTTCCGTGAAGTTTGCAGACAGAACCACCTCTCCGCGATTTCCCACAGCCAGCATAGCGCCAGCCTCTGACACTGCCTCTCCGGCGATCAGGTACTCGATCCTTCCGTTGGTGCTAGATGTTTGCTTTTCGACTTTACCTGCGCGCTGCTGTTCAGATTCTCCCAAGTAAACGTGGTGAACACGGCCGTAGCCGACGCCAATGTGGATCCCAACATCATCGTCAGTCGAACCAGTCGACGCGTCTTTGATCCGTCCGGAGTGGAATGACTGCTGCAGCTCCAAGCAGCAGAGAAAGGACTGAAGAAGAAGGCCCTGTCGACATGCACTGTCCGCCGCAGCGTCGGACCTGCCACAAAATTTAACAGCCAGTTTCATCAAAGTGGTCATGCTGGATCAAGTGATCAATCTGTGAGTACCAGCAAACGACCGCTGAGTCGCCGGCGAACTTTACGATCGAGCCAGATCGCGCGTAGACACACTGGATAATTCTCTCAAATGGGCGGTTAATCGCCTCGTGCAGTTTCGCGGCTCCGTCGATCCCGTGTTCACGAAAGAGTCGTGTCGACAGAAGCGTGAATCCTTAGATTTTGGGGGATTGGGTGGAAGAAGTTCGCGTTTGGTTTAACAGCCGCGTCATTTGCTGCTACCCATGTACCGGAAATGTCGATAACCGCGACAATGCCGCCGTCCACGACTTCATGAAGCGGGAGTTGGATCGGCCGAGCAGACTTGCGGCAGGCAGAACGCCCATGCTCTGGAAGAAACTTCAACATTGGGCTTTTTCTTTCCTGCATTGTGTCAGTTTGGGGAAACCCGGATAACTCTTGGCATTTCTTAGTAGATTAGACAGGGGGAAAATCTGATTTGTCGAAGAGTAGAGGACGTTGCCAGAGGACTCCACGCATTTCGCTCTGCTATGCGTTCCTTGATTTGCCGGCGTCACATTCTTGTTCGAAGCACGCGCGTGGGTCACTAGTTTGCAGTTGATAATGATGTTGGCGACCGTGTTTTACAATTAATTGCCCGTCGTCAACGAGTCGAGGGTGGTCCACCTACACTATGCACAGATCCCTTTCCGGGTACTCCACCGTCTCGGAACGCCTGCCAGCATCCGCCCCGGTCAGCAGGATTTCCCCAACTCTAGCACCCGCCTGTCGCCATCCCCATTTCCACTGGCCTGCTGAAGGTTTGATCTGAACGCGGCGAGGAGTTGCTGGAACGGGCGCCCGCCGATCGTCCGAGAAAAATTGTACGGAGGGAAAACGTAAAAGCCTGCAAAAATGGAAGGACTTTTACACCTGCACCAAAGTAAAAAGTTGATTTTTTTTGGGGGTCATTGCCTCGAACTTGGGTTTCGTTTTCGTCATTGAATAATTTGACACGCCCAACAGTCAGTCACACGTGTCACAGCGCCAATTCTTCCGTCTTCGCGATCCCCCACCCCCTCCCCCACCACCTTACAAGCAATCTGAGAGAGCTAGACATCGGATCCCTCATCACATGCTTAGTATAATAAAATCCTTTAGGGGAGCGCATGATTAGTTTTCTAATTGGTAAAAATCTGCCCCTCGGATTGTGTGGGCGAGTTCTTTGCCGCAACAGAAAAAAAACAAACGTTTCTGCTGTTCTTTGTATTCCCAAAAAAAACGTCAGGGAAATGTAGAGCTTAAACAAAAACAAAAAAAAAGCAAAAAAAAAAAAACGAAAAAAGGTAGAAAGCCGGGACGCGCTTGTTGCAACGCAGGTTATGGGCATCAGCTGAGAGAGATGACCAAAACAAAGGGGGGGCGAGGAGGTGGGGGGGTCTCAGCACGTCGCAAGTTTCAAGGCTCCCCGAAATCTGAAGACAAGTTCCAGAGGAGTGGAACTAGAACGGCGAATTTAGGCAAGTGCGGGTAGGCGGGTGAGCGCGAAATCGCACTAGAAGCGACGATCAGCAAGGGAGCTGGCGGGAAGAGTCAGAAAGGGTACGGTTTGGAAAAGGTACTGCACAAGAAGCGAGGGTAGAGAAAGGGACATGACGGGGCCAGAAGGGGAATTCACTGAGAGAGGGGCTGTATGGAAGAAATAAAGAAGAATCCGAGTTGATTGCGAATTGTAGGGGGCAGTGGCAAGCGTGGTTGAAAGGTGCGTGCGCCACTAGAAATCAACTGGGGCGGCTGGGTGCGGCAATAGCAAAAAGTTCCGGACAACATGCGCGTAAAATCTACAAGAACGGATGGGTAGCAGGGGCGGAAGAGCAGGACAGGTAGGACGCGACACCAAAGCTGCCTTGGAATATCGATACGCGCCCAGCGACGAATTAGTTGTCATCCATAAATTCATCGCCCTCCTCATCGCCAGCCAGCGGTCCACCGAGGGGAGAGTCCTCTTCGCCGATGCCGCCAAAGCCTCCCGCGACCGTGACACCAGACAGTTGAGGAAGCTCGAATACAGTTCCCAGAGGGACCGTCAAAAGAAGCTCGTGCTCTTCCATTCCGCAGCGCTGAAGGAGGAGTTGGCAGACGTTTTCCAGCTCCGTCATCCGCTCTTGCTGACGCGACGCGAGGGCTTGCATCATTTTGATGTACTCGACAGAGCGACGAAGGATCGAGCCCTAGTGGGACAAGCGAAAGGGGGAAAACGAGGTGGTTTCTTAGTTCGCTGACTTCGAGACCGGTTGCTGCAAACAGTAGAACCTTGTTTTGCACGTCCGACCCAAAATCAGGCAACAGTGACGACAGCTCCTGAATTTTTTCGTTAATGTTGTCTCTCCGCCGACGCTCGACTGCATTGTGGGATTCCCTCCGCCGTCTTCTCTTTTCGTTGATGTCGGCTCTGTTTGTTGTCGGTTTGGCTCTGTTTGTCAGTACGGTGTGTGTAAGATTATAGATTGTGATAACTTCTAGCGCCACCGTCTCGCCCTTTCCAAGGCGGAATTACCCAACCACCACTTGGATGGGCTGGATGACAGCGCGGATCCAATGATCAAATAAATTGATACTCAGCTGTTTGGCTTCAAGATCGTCAACCGAGGTGACTGCCCCCATTGAGCGTTTGGTGACGCCACTCCCAGATGCTTTGCTGACTTTTCCCGTGGAGGTTGTGGAAGACAAAGAGGACGCGAGCGAGGCGCCCACACCTGCGGTGGTGGACGATGATGCCGAGACAGCACGTTGCCGCTGCTGCGGTTGCTGGCCCAACATGTGAGCCGGCATGGTCATCGCGGGACGGGTTAGACTCGCGGCGGCGGGATGGAGGTGTGAAGAGCCTCCGCCCGCGGATCCGTTTGCTTGGCCGAAACCAGCAGCTTCGAGATCGGCGAAACCAGAAGCGGTGACTGGTAGAGACGTGGAGAAGAATGCGCCAGGGCCGCCAGAGTTCGATACTGAGGAAGACGGGGCTGGAGAAGCCGCTGTGGATGGCTGTGGGGGGTTGGAGCGCTTGGACGACGGCTTCTTTGACGTGGCGCTCCCGATGAGCCCATCCGGTCTCCGAAGGGATGGTCTCAGGGAGGATGGGGTTGCAAGGCTTTGGCTGCTGGGGGTGGATGGAGCAAATATGCTTTCTTCCAGTGATTGGAAAGATGAGAGATCGGAGGGAATAATCGTCGAGTCTGGCACGGATGTTCCTGGCTGTTGGCTGGATACCGTGAATAGCTCACTAATAGTAAATCGAATTTCTAAGCCTACAGCGACCATCCCTTGCCTTGAAGCCCACCAAATGTTTCACTCACCACCGTAAGAGCTGCTAAGCGATCGAGAAAAGTAGTCCTTTTCCAGAGGAGATGCAGAGAGAGGGGAAAGGAGACCGTCGAGAGGCGTCATCGCGGTGGTGGAGGGAGTGTCGGCTGCGTGTGAAGGACCGCCACCGGCGGCGAGGAGATCGTTGAAATCGTGGGAGAAATTGAAAGGATCTGTGGGGTCCGAGATCGAGCTCTTGCTTGATCAGAGACGAGTTGAGAGACGAAAGGGCGGAAGGGTCGAGGGTGAGATTGTGAAACTGCGCCAGGGAGGAAAGACTCTGCAGCTGCTGCTGGGTCATCGGATCGAGGACATGGCCGGCGAGTGCGTTGCTGATCGTGTTGCTGATGACGATGCTGTTCTGCGAGTTGAGCATTCCGCCGAAGGCTCCTCCGCCACCGACGGACCCACTCCCTCCGCCACCGTCCGCCGCCGCCACCACCGAGGCTGTTTGCATTGCTGCGCTTTGAAGCGCCGCTACCGCCAGTTTGCCGACCGCCACTGCCGCCCATTGCTCCACCGCCCATACCACTCTGCATATATGTTGGAGGCAGCAAAGGTGACACTTTGGACTGGACCGGAGGGTGGGTAGCGTTCCTGGGCTGATGCTGCTGACGCTCCGCGGTTGTGGCAAGAATAAGATTGGGGGACGGGTTGAGAAGTCTCTCGCCAAAGAGGGGGGGACGATTCGTGGGGGCGATCGCTCCTGCCGTGCGAAGAAGAGTGCGCTGCACAGGCGATCTGAGGCAGCTGCGAGGCCGTGTGTGGAGGAAGAAGCTGTGGTGCGAATGTGTGTGTGTGTGTGTGTGTGTGTGTGTGTGTGTGTGTGTGTGGGTCCGTGTCCGTCCACTCTCTGCTCACGATTTGATCTTTTTTTCTTTTACCTTCTTTTAATTTTTTTGCTTTATTACTCGGCACCTTTTCTTCCGTTCACACACACACACACACACACACACACACACACACACACACACAGATACAGTAAACTTGTCTCGTCTCGTCTCGTCTCTCTCTCCCTCTCTCTCTCTCTCTCTCGCTCTCCACTACCTCCACACTCACTTTCCGCTCCTTAGTCGGCTGGGTGCGAAGGCTTACCCCCTACCCGCACGAACCGTACCTCTCTCGCAAGCCACGTTGTGCATAGGGCCGACGTAGGATGATTTTGGTGGCAGGGCGAGGGAGGCAGAAAGGCAGAGGCTGAAAGGGAGAGTGATTGGGAGAGAGAGATAGAGGAGAGAGAGAGAGAGAGAGAGAAGAGAGGGAGAGAGAGAGAGGTCGAGGGGGGCTTCACACTCTTTGTGTGGAAGCTGACACCACAAACAATAATGAGAGGAGGCCAGAGGAGCGAGATGGAGATAGGAGGAGAGAGAGAGAGGAGAAGAGAGAGAGAGGAGAGAGAATAGAGAGAGAGAGAGATGAGCCGAGAGAGAGAGAGATTGGTGAGCGAGACTGCAAGAGCGGCAACCTGGGTGCCTTGTCATGCTTTCAATTATTTTTTTATTTTTTAATTTATTTTTTTTTTTTGTCTCTCCGGGGAAGCCGTGCCCAATCAGCGATCGCCATCTTCATTCCATGTCTCACAAACCACCCTTTTTTGCTCCCGACTCCCGACACAATTCGTGCAAATGTGTTGCTCTTAAGAAGTTACCCCAAATAGTAAACACTGGCATCTAGGCAAAAAGATGGATCGATAGATAGATGGATGGATGGATGGATGGATGGATGGATAGGGTAGATACAGTAGATATAGAAGATGGGTGGCTGGGAAGAACAAAACAACACTTGAATGCTGGGTGGTTATTGCGCCATTCGCCATAGATCTGAGGCAAAGACAGACACACACGCAACAGGATCTAACGGACACTCTCTCGTTACTTCGAGCCCCCAACATGGGTTTGGCTGGTACGCTAAAACTATGACTCCGCCCGCCTGTAGAATTTTTTAAAAAAAAAAACAAAAACAACCGAAGGGGCGGGGAAAAGGGACAATGATAATAATAGTGAGACTCTCACGGAACTGCCGCAGCGGCTGCGCCGCCAATGCACGCCGCAGATCGAACCACAAACTCGGCGTCCCCACGCGCGAGCAGCGCAAGAGAATCGCAACCGTCACCGTCATCGTTATCGCCGTCATCACTCTGCGCGCCAGGCGGCGACAACAGCGGCGACGGCATCCATTGCTCCAGTTCTGCTGCCATCCGCCGGCCCGCAAGCTCCGCTTCCTCCAAAACTCCTTCTTCGCCGTCCTCGACTGTTACGCCCATTTTGTTCCTCCGCAGCCGCTGTCCGACGGCCGCCGCGCGAAAACGCTCAACACCATCCTTGGCGGTCGCAAAGAGGTGGCGTCTGACGTGCAGACGCCGCCCGCCGAGTCCGCCGTCAACACCCCCACCACCACCACCACCACCACCGCCACCACTACCGCCACCGACACGGCCCGCCAGCAACGGACCCTCCGCCGGCGCAACTACTACATACTCCCCTTCGCCGCCGCCTGCCGCGCTCCGCGACCACCGCGCACCCGCTGCACGCCGCCTCCGCCTCCGCCGCCAACATCCACTCCCCTGCAACCGCCAACGCCGCCGCCGTGCCGCCTTCAGACTCCACCCCCGCCTCCCCGTCGCCCGCCCCAAAGCAGCTGCCAATCACTTGCAACGGCCCGCGCGGCGCGACCGCGACGAGCCGCGTGTACACCTCCAGCGCGGGGTACTCCCGCGCAATGTGCTCGTGCACCGTCTTGACCGCCGCGATCAGAAGCACGCGCGCAGTGTGATGCGTGGCTGTCGCACCGGCGCGCAGCACCTCGCCGACCTGCAGCAGCGCGCGGCGGCGGCGCGCCTCGCGAGCGGCGGTGGGGTCGTGTGCGGAGCGGGAGCGGGACGCGGGCGGCGCGTACGTCGTGCGGAGGGCTCGCGTTGTGGTGAGGAAGACGGGAAAGCTGATGGTTGTCGCGAGGCGGGATTCGAGGAAGCGCGCGAGGTCGTGGGGGAGGTAGTATCGTGCGGGTGATGGGGTTTCGTCGCTTGTAGGTGTGCATGTCGTCGTCGCGTCGTCGTCGTCGACGTCGTCGTTGGCTTGGTGCCGTTGCCTGTCACGCAAAGAACAGAGCGAGTGTTTGCGCGCCAAGAAGGAAGCACTGTCGCTAGAACGCTGTACGTGAGGACATCCCCTACAGATGCGCAGAGTTTGGTGGCGCGAGCGAACCACTGCTCTACCCAGTCTGAAGGCAGAAACACGGGTAGGAGCGGATCGCGATTGGAGCTTGCGTCGACGCCTCCCTCCGCGGGCTGCACCGCAGGAATCCAGTTCGTCGCCGGTCTGGGGGAGCTCCCAAACGCCCGAAAACATGCTCGTAATCTCGCTCCACCGCGACGCCCTCTCGCTCTCCTCCACACCTCCTCCTCCGCCATCGTGGTCGCCAAGGTCGCCGCTCCCCTCGGGGCCGGCATCGCCGTCTGCTGCGTCGCGGAGCTGCGTCATCACGTCCACGACCGCGTGCACCCCGTACAGCCCCAACAGCGCCTCGATGACCCTCCGGTACTCCCGCCGCGCCTCACGCCCTTCTTCCTCCCACCTCGACACCCCGGCCGACGGCGTCGCGGGCGTCAGCGTTCGCGTCCCGTCGTCGTCGCCCACGCCGTCGGCCGCACCGAAATGAAGCGCGAGAGCCTTTGGCGGCGTCGACGGGGGGGGTACCGTCGTCCCGCGACGGCAGAAGCGTGTCGGAGCTGAGGACGGCGGGGGTACCCGGGAACCCGAGAAGGGCGGCCGCCGACAGCCGCCCGCCGGCGAACTCGCTTAGCGCCGCGCGGACTCCCGACACGCGCTCGGGGAAGTCCGAGGGCCGCGGGATTTCGGTCTGCGACGGCGTCGCCGTTCGCGGTGTAGGAGCGGGACGCGAGGATCGTCGGCGACGGTCCCGTGCGGTGAAGGAGGCCCGCGAGGTGCGCGAGGAACGCGGTCCGCGCGTCGGCTGGCGGCGGGATGCGCCGCGTCCGCCGCCCCGCCGCCGACGCCGCGGGGAACGAAAAAGCGCGCTTGGAACAGCGCATCGGACGCCGCGGCCTCCTCCGCGACCACCTGCGCCACGGCCTCCAAGAACCCTCGAGCCTCGTCCACGCTCCACCGTGCCGGGTCGACGACGTCGTCCTCATCACCGACGTCGTCGTCGTCGTCCTGCGGCGCCGTCCTCCCCTGCCCGCCGCCGCCGCCGCCGTCAAACATCCCCATCGACCCCACGACGAACTGGATAAACTATTGCCGGCGCCATACCGTCGCGGAGAGCAGTCGCTCGCGGAGGCGATCCCATGTCTGCGCGGGGGTGGCGGTGCGAGCGTCGCGGGGCGTTCGGTACGAGGGTGTCGGACGGCGGGGACCCGGGGGCGGCGAGCTCAGATACGAGGGTGAGGGCGCGGGAGGTGAGCGAGTCGGACTTTTGCACGGCTGTCGATTCGGCTGCACGGGTGAGAACGTCGAGCTTTTGTTTTTTTGTGGTGGGGAACGTGGGAAGGGTATCAGAGAAAATATTTGCCCTGCACCGCGCGGAGGGAACAGAACAACGACGCGTTCCCCCCAAAGCTCAAAGACAGAAAAAGCGCGAAAACAAAACCCCCCCTCACCATCTCCGTGCGCCGCAAAAACCCGCTGTCCGGCCCCCCGTCGCGCCTCCCGCGCTGTCGGCTCCGCCCTGCTCCCCGCATCCACCCGCCCCACACGCACCCCGCCAGCTCCCTCGCCACCACCGCCTCCCCCGCGCGCCGCTCCCGCCCCGCCGCCCGCGCCGCCGCCCGCGCCGCACGCGCCGCCTCCGCCGCGCGCTCCGCCGCCGCGGCTGCCGCCCGTGCGCGGTCGAGAGTGAGCGCGGTGAGGGTGCCGCGGATCGCGGTGAGGCGGCTGAAGTAGGGGGCGGTGGCGGTGGGGGAGGGGACGCGGTCGGTGGGGACGGGGGGTGGTGGGTAGGGTGGTGGGTAGGGTTGGTGCGGAAGAGGTGTTGGGCTGAGAGGGGGGGATGGTGGTGGGTTTGTGTGTGGATGGGTTTTGGGTGTGGGTGTGCGAGTTGCTCGTCAGTGTGTGTCGCGTCGCTCGTGTCGAGTACCGGCTGCACACACCATCGCCCCCCCTCCCCCAAACTAGCACAAAAACTCACCCATCCGATTCACCGGATCGAACCCACCGCGACCCTTCTTCGTCCTCACCCCGTCCCCGCCCCCGCCGCCGCCCCCGCCGTCCTCGTCCCGCCCCGCCGCCGCCCCCGCCGTCCTCGGGCACGCACCCGGCCGCCCGCGCGTCGCGCAGAACCCGCTCCAACGCCCCCAGCACCGTCGGCAGCACCGCGTCGACGAGGTACAGCCGCGTCGCGAGGTCGGGTGCGGGTGTGCCGCTGTTGGGTGCAGGCTTGTTTTGGTTTTTTTTTTTTTTTGTATATTTTTTTGGGCGGGCGGCGGGTCCCGATGCCGCGTTGTCGTCGTGGGGAGGAGAGTTAGAGTTATAGATGGGAAAGGTGGGGGAGAGGGGAAAGGGTTCCTGCAGGTTCGTACCTCGAGGAACTGGTCTGCAAGAGCGGACATCGCCGCGGCGCGGAGGAGCTCGGTGTCGGAGAGAGGCATTTTTTCGTTTAGCGTGTTGGCTGTGTGTGTTGCAATTTTGCCCCCGCTTGTGGGTAAGGTGTTGGCTGATGCCCCCTGCGGTGGGAATTAAACCGCAGGACAGAGGGGTCGGTGAGGGGGCGTTTTGATGGTCTTGAAAGTACTGTTAACTCGGGGCGAGATCGGGAATGCTGTTGTTTTGCGAGAAGCGGGGTGGGGGGGAATGGGATGGCAGGTGTGAGTTCGAGATACCTGGTGTCAAACTCGGTTTTTTTTCTTCACTCTTTCTTTCTTGTTCGTGGTGGGAGGTTTGGGAAGTGTATTTTACCCGACGCGCGATGCTTGTTTTGCCCGACGTTACTTTTTCTCTTTTTCTCCCAACTTCATGCTTTTGACGGGTCGGGCAAGCAGATGACGATAATGCGGACAGGGAGGATGGGGAGGGTGACGGCCACACCAGGGGTTGCATCACGTGTTGAGAGAGAGAGAGAGAGAGAGAGAGAGAGAGAGAGAGAGAGAGAGAGAGAGAGAGAGAGAGAGAGAGAGAGAGAGAGAGAGAGAGAGAGAGAGAGAGAGAGAGAGTTGCAACTGTAATGGGCCGTTAGTTTATTCAATCTCGTCAACTCGGGTAATCATTTTTTGCTTGAACATAAGGTAGGCAGGTCTATTCGCAGAGTTCACCCATTGGCAAGGTCGTCTCCAAGAGAGGGGAGTCTGCGAATAGCTCTTATCTGTGGCGGTGCCAGGCGCTGTCTCTCTGCTGCGGCGCCTTTCTGTCTCTCTCGCACTTTCTCTCTCTCTCTCTCTCTCTCACTCTCTCTCTCTCTGTCTCTCTCTTCTCTTTATTTCGTTCTCTGCGTGGCTGTCTGCCTCTGTCTCTGTCTCTGTCTAATCTGTCTCTGTCTGACGCACGCCCAAACAAAGCTCGCAAAGCATTATCAGGGAGCTGCTGCATCGCGCGACGCCCATCTGCCCATTTTAGCTGGCTGGTTGTGACGTCTCCTCCGCCCCAGCCCATCAACCTCACCCTTCCCATCCATCCCTCCATCTCGTGTGCATCACGGCCATCCCCCGGACGAACGGCTGCCCGTGTTTGGATCCAAACGCTCACTCCCCCTCCCCCCATCGATCTTCGAATCGATCGACTCAAGGTCGGGTAGCGCTGAATCGTTCTTTCATTGACAAAACCGAGGTAGGCCTTTGGGAGGACTACGATCCTTCTCCCTGCTGCTCCGGAAGTCGGGTACTCATATCACTGCCAGGCCCAGGCCGTCCATCTTACACACCCTCGCAAGCACGGCCAATGCGTAAGATCTATCGCCGCCGCTCGAACGACATCCACGCTTGAAGCCGCCAATTCCGTAAACTCTCCCCGTTGTCCGTCTCATCCTCTCCGCCATGGCCACTGGACTCTCAGCGACCGACTGTCAGAACCTGCAGTCCGTGTTCACCAGCTTCGGCTGGAGGGCGACGACAACCGCGGCCGCAAACACTGCGTTTTGTGGATGCTCGTTCTCCCTCACTCCAGCCCCCAACGCCGCAACGTCAGTTCAGTGCACGGGAGCGTCGGCCACCAGCATCGCCATCGATTCTCCCCCGACGGCCCAAACGGCGTATCCCACGATCCTCATCACTCCCAATACTGCCGTGTTTACAAGTTTGACGTCCCTGTTGAGTATCCGCGACGCTCCGTTGGATCCATGGCCCCAGCTTACCATTGCTCCATCAACAATCCAACAAATTACCAGATCGCTCACCAATGGTGCCTTTTCGGGAACTACGCTCGACAAGACGGAGAACCTCCCCAATCTCTTGACAACCCTCGACGTCTCTGGAAATCCGAGCCTCACCTCGTGGGGTACGACAGATTTTAAATCTGTATCCGTTCAAAATTTGTAAGACCCTCACACTCTGTGGTTAGGAACAATATGCACTTCGCTGACACACACTGCCTACCTTCCCACAGCGTTCTGACCGGCGACACCAACTTTTGTTGCCCGAACCTTGCCACCGCGGTATGCACTCCCACCAGCCTGAAGAAGTGTTCTGGAACCGCGGCCTCTCCCTCTTTTGCGACCGGCACGTCCGCCGGAACGGGCGGCGACGGCGGCGGTACCGCCACCACCACCACGTTCGGCTTCACGGCAACCTCGACCACCAGTCAGACGCCCGCGTCGCTATCCACGGCGACGGTAGCTCTGATTGGCCTCTTTTCGGGCATCGCCGCGATCCTCTTTGTCCTTGCGTTCGTCCTCTACTTTGCGCGCAAGCGCAACGAGCGCCGCGCCGCCGAGGACGCCAACAAGGACGGCCGCGGCTGGGGCATGAGCCTCGAGGGCGACGAGGTCGCACTGGAGCAGGCCAAGCAGATCGAGGAGAGCATGCGCGCCGCGGAGGACGCCGCGCGCGCCGAGGCGAGGCTCGAGTACGAGGCAAAGATGCGCGAGCGGGAGGCGGCGGAGAAGGCGGCGGCGGCGGCGGCGGCTACGGCTCCTGGGCGGTGGACCGACAGCGGCACCGTCGTCGGCGCGCCAAAGAGGCTGTCCGTCGGCCCCGCCGAGCCGTTGCGCCCCGTCCGCGCCGTCGGCGGCGGATCGCCCCTCCCCGTCCGCGGCGCCCTCACCGCCACCCCGCCGCCGCCTGGCCCCGGCTTTCCGCCGGTTCCGCACCCCGCCGCCTGGGCCGCCGCCAAAGGACTTGTGAAGGGGAGAGGGCGAGGGCGAGTGAGTTGTCGTGGAGCTGGCTGGTGGGGGGAGGAAGGAGGAAGATTGGGGTGGGTGGTGGAGGTCGGCTTTCTTTACACTTTAGATAGGATTGGAGGGTCGGGGACTGGCGACACTTAGCGACGTCTTGCTTATGTGCGTTTGTGCTTTTTTTTTTCTTTTCTCATTTTTTTTTTTTTTTTTGTGTTTGGATTCTTTTGCGTGCCCCGACTCTCGCACACGAGCACCGCTTCTCTTTTACGCACGACTCTTCTCTCACGACTTGTATCGTCTTTCTTTCTATCCCTCACTTCGTTCTAAACCCCCTCCCTCCCTTTTTTTTGTTCCTTATCTCTGTTCCTTTCTTCTTTAAATGCTTCAACAGAAAACGAGAACCCACAAGAAAAAGGGGCCGTTGTACTCTGTTGTGAGAGAAAAGAGGATCCCTGGTGTCCCAGAGTGTTCATTAGTACCCCCAGAGAATTCAGAGTGGGGGATCGTGGAGCGGGAGACTCACAAGCAAGTTTTTGATCTTGCATGTGTTTGGAAGGTGGTGCTTGCCTGGGCACTGAGAGAGCAAAGCAGCCTGGGCAAAATTGGAGAGGGCCAGCCCCACGGTTTTCCGCTGCGCTTGCATAAAAGCGAGAAAACCGGTGCCGCTGGCCCGAAACCAAACAAGAGAACCCATGGACCAACACAGCGATCGCGCCGAGCGCAACGACGACGGACGGGGGCGGCGCGATGATGCGGCGGGGTAGGCGACAGCGAATCCAATCCTGCTACCTTTCCCCCCTCCCCGTTGCGGCCCATTCCATCGCCCTCATTCTCTCCCATCCCACCCCCCGCTCCGAACGCGCCGACAGACCAGACTAACGTACCCGCCTCGCTTGCCACCCCGCCCCACACACACCCAGCATCGCACCCGCGTCCCTCTTCCTCCCGCAACTCCGCGTCCTGCTGTGGAAAGAAGGCCTCGTTCACGCCCGCCACCACCCGCTGCGGCCTCGCTTCGTACCTCCTGCTCCCGTCCGCCCTCCCCGCGCTCTTTGCCCTCCTGCTGCCGCTCGAGCCCGCAGCGGTCCGCGCCGTCTTGTCCGGGCTGCTGCTGTTTGCGTTCGGGACTCACCAGATGTGTCAGTATGCGGGGAGTTGCCCCGTTGCTGTGCTTCGCTAATGCGACATTTCTTCTTCTCTTTGTCGACAAATAGTGGCGCTGGTCGATGTGGTCACCGAAAAGGAAAACCGCAGCAAGGAGAGCTTGCTCATGCAGGGCTTGTCCCCCAGGGTCTACTGGCTGTCAAAGATCGCCGTGCTCGGCCGCCCTCGCGCTGGTCAGCTCCGTCACGCTCGTCGCCGTCGTCGCCAGGCACTACCCTGCGTCGAACTTGTCCGTGTGTAAGTGCAACGTACACCCTTCAAGTGCGCGGCTGCTGATTTCTCTCCCTCCGAAAAAAAAAAAAAAAAACAAAAAAACACAGTAATCGCCTTCATAACCCTCTTCGACGTAACTTCCATCGCCTTCTCCCTCCTCCTCTCCACCCTCATGCGCTCCTCCAAGTTCGCCACCGTCGTCGGTAGCCTCATCGCCCCCTTTCTTCGTCGTCACCTTCTCCATCATCGACAACGCCCTCTACGTCCCCGACGACGGCGACGGCAACCGAGAGCCCGCGTTCCGCAACCCGCTCGTCCTCGCCTGGTTCCCCGCCGCCGCCGGCTACGGAATGCTGAAAATTGACGCCGAGGAGAGAGCGGGGAGGGGCGCGACGTGGGCCGGGTTGTGGAGCGGCGAGCGGGCTTGGCTGGAATTTTGTCGCGTTGGCTGGTGCCGCAGCGGTGTTCTTGGTGATGGCGGTGAGTAGCGGGGTGGCTGCGGTGGGGAAGGTACTGCGGTGAATCAACGGGAAAGAGAGTTGGGGGGAGACGCTTGCTGACCATGCAGTTCCCCCGACCATTGCACTCCCGCCCTTCTCTCCCTATTCTCCACGCCTGGACCAGTCCTATCTCGACCAGGTGATTGCGCAACCCTTTGGCACGCCCAAGCCCTGGTACTTCCCTTTTGTCCGCCAGCGCCGCCGGCGCCTCTCGACCGCTGCTGCCGCCTCAGCCCCGCCCCCACGCGACCCGTCCAAGTTCCAGCCGGACCCCGCCGGGAAGCGCGCCATCGTCGTCCTCGACGCCGTCGACCGCTGCTTTGGCGCGGACAAGGTCGTCGACGGCGTGTCGCTGCGCGTGTACGAGGACGAGGTGTTTGCGGTGCTCGGCCATAACGGCGCGGGGAAGTCGACGCTGATTAATATGTGAGGGAGATGAGTGGGGAAGACTCCCGGGTTGGCGCGTGGGTGATGACTGGGCTGACTGCAATTTTTCCGCTTGTTTTATAGGATGACGGGAATTGTGGGTCTCTCTGGTGGTAGCGGAAGCGTCGGCGGGTTCGACTTGGAGACGGAGATGGACGGCGTGCGGACGATTGATTGGTAAGAGAATCGGATTTTTATCGCAGCGTCCTCACTCCTCTGAACCGGATCCTGCTTCTACCTCACAATCAGGCATCTGTCCTCAGGTTGGTAACGCAAACTGTGATCGGAAATCCTTCTCTTTTTCTTTGTACCCGCGCAACCTTTCAACATAACATTGACCAATATTCACCATTCACTGCTGCCGCGGCATTCGCCAGTTCGATCTCCACTTCCCGGACCTGACGGCTGCCGACCACGTGCTTCTCTTTGGCGGCCTCCGCGGCCTGTGGCAGGTGCACTCCACCGCCTCGGCCCTCAACGACGCTGTCGACGACGCCCTCGCGCAGATGGGCATCCTTTGCCCAGCGAAACGTCAAAGCCACCTCGCTCTCGGGCGGCGAAAAACGCAAGCTCTCCGTCGCAATGGCCATAGTCGGGTCGCCAAAGGTCGTCATCCTGGACGAGCCCACTAGTGGCATGGACCCCGTGTCCAGGCGCGCGCTGTGGGATTTGCTGAAGAAGGGAAACAAGGGAAGGGTCACCCTGTTTACGACGCACCAGATGGATGTAAGATCGATTCTTAATACAGTTTTTTGCGTGATATCCCTCAAATCTTCTGATCGTTCTTTTCGGCCATTGACAGGAGGCGGACCTACTTGCGGACCGCAAAGCTTTTATCAATCACGGCCGCATCCAGTGCCTGGGAACCTTCTGCGTTCCTCAAGAATGCATACAACATCGGCTACCGCCTATCGCTCCTCGCACCGTCGTCCGACCGCGCCAAGCTGGCGCACCTCCGCTCGACCCTTCACAGGTTCGTGCCAGATGCAAACGCCGAAGAGACGCCAAACGCCGACGTTCCCGGCTCGACCGAGCTAGTCGCGTTCGTCCCAGCCCAGCGCGCCGGCCATGTCTTTTCCGAACTGTTGTTTCACCTCGACACTTTGAAGGAGAAGGGCGAGCTTCTGTTTTGGGGCGTCGAGGCGCCCAAGCTGGAGGAGGTCTTTATGCGGACGGCTGACTCGCTCCATGGCGGCGGCGGCGAGGATGGGGAAGAGAGACCCGCGGCTGCGACGGATCCGCTTTTGGACGGTGAGTGAGCGGAGTTGCTTTTTTTCCCCCTCATGTGCAGCACCGACCGTTCCCCCCCAAAACGCAGACTTCCACAACCCGACGACAGGCTCCGCGCTCGCACGGCTCCTCCTTCTCACAAAGCTCCGCATCACTCTGACCGTCCGATCCCCAGCCGCCACCCTGACGGCTGTCCTCATGTCGCTCTGGACCGTGTACGCCCTGCTGGCAACCCTCCAAGCCAACATCGACGCCGGGAACCCGGCCGCCGCCGCCGCGTTTGCCGCAGTCACCGCGTTTCTCCTCTTGAACATCCCCAGCACCTCTGCGCGCGACCTCGTCGCCGAAAAGTCGCTCGGCATCGTCGGCCTCCTCCGCGTCACCACCGGCGCGCGGTTTGCCCAGCCGCGAAGGACCCGTGGAGCTCGTCGCGGAAGGTGGCGACGACGGCGAGGAGGACGCGGTCGGCGCCGGCGGACAGCGCAAGCCTTCGAAAGGCGGCCGCGCCGCGGCCGCGACCGCCGCCACCGGTACAGTACGCTTTGCGGCCGCGTACTGGGGCGCCGCGTGGATCGTTCAGTTCGCCATCCTCCTGGCCTTTTGCGCTGTCGTCGTGCTCTTGGCGGCGCTGAACAATGCGACGGCGCTGGTCGGCAGTGGGCTGGCGATGTTTGTCGCGGTGCTGCTGGGGCACGCGGCGATGACGCCGCTGTTTGTGTGTAAGTGAAACATACTAGGAAACCCCCCGTTCTGCCTGCTTGCTGAGTTGCGCTTCACTAACAAGGCGCACGCATGTTTTGATTCTTTTCAATGGAATATCCGGTAGATGTGGTTTCCTTTGCCGTTCAAAACTCAGATTTCTTTTACGAATGCGCTGTTGGTTTTGACTCCTGTTGACTCTGGCGCCAGAAATGTAAGAAATGTCTCACCTTTGAAGGGCCCCCTGAAGAAGCTGCTTTCGTCGAAACAGTGCTAACTCTGTGCCGAACCCTTTCTGTCAGTTACGCCGGCTACCTTGCGAGCTCAGGGTCCTCTGATTTTTCGTTCTGGCACACTGTATTCTCCTTCACAGTACCGCTCTATGGATTCGTCGCGGTTATAACCGGCATGGGTTTCACATACATGATCGGCAAGAATCGACCCACACCGCTTCCTCCCTCCTACTACTTTGAGTGGTCCCACCACATGCTGGCCCCGCTCCTCGGGATCTTCTTCCAGATTGTGGTTCTTGCCTCCATCCTTGTCCTCTACGAGCTCTCTGGCGAGATTGCTTCGTGGCTCCGGTCGCAAAGAAGCCCTATGCCTCACCCTATTCGCCCCAGCTCCAGCGAGGACGTCGACGTTGCACAGGAGCGCGCTCGCGTCGAGTTGATCGAGCCCGGCGGCAGCCTCGATCGTTTCGGCATCACGATAAAGAACCTGCACAAAGCCTTCTTCTCTCGCCTGGGCAATGCAGCACCCGCTGCCTCATCGGCCAGCGTCGCAACCGACGAAGAAGCCGCCCCGCTCCAGCCCGCCGTCCCGACAGGTCGCCACGAGTACCCCGGCCCCTACGGCCTCTGGACCAACCGCACCGCCCTCCGCAACCTCTCCCTCGCCGTCCCCCGCGGCGAGCTCTTCACACTCCTAGGCCCCAACGGCGCCGGCAAAACAACAGCCCTCTCCCTCGCCCTCGCCGAGCTCCGCCCCGTCGCCGGCGACGTCTGGCTCAACGCCACAGCGGGCGTCGGATACGCCCCGCAAATGGACGCGCTGTGGCCCGCCGCTTCCGTCCGTGAGCACCTCGTGCTGTTTGCTCGCCTCAAGGGCCTTCGTGCCAGGCCTGCAGCCTCGTGGGCCGCGTCCGCTGCGCGCACGCTGAATCTCGCGGACGCGATGGGGAAGAGGGTCAGCCAGCTGAGCGGCGGGATGAAGAGGAAGCTGGGCTTTGCGTTGGCGCTCGTCGGCGCTGTGGACGTGCTGTTTTTGGACGAGCCTTCGACGGGGTGAGGCTGCTTGTTTTACTACTTTTCTCTCTTCCCCCCCCCTCCCTCTCCAGCTGTTCCCTCCAATGCTTAATAGCTAAATCGAACAAACCCTTAATTTTGTTTCCTTCCAGAGTCGACCCCGCCGCGCGCCGCACCATGCGCGCCTTCCTCCAAGCCCGCCAGCACCGCTTCGCCACCTTCCTCACCACCCACTCGATGGACGAAGCCGACGCCCTCTCCACCCGCATCGGCATCCTCGTCAACGGCGCCCTCGCCTGCATCGGCTCCCCGGGCCACCTCAAGCGCCGATTCGGCAACAGCTACGTCCTCGAGCTTGTCTTCAACCCCGCGGTCGCAGCGCCGCCGCTGCCCGTTGCCACCGACGACGGACGGCGCCGACGACCGCGGCGGCCCGCGCGCGTGGCTCCGCGACGCGCTCCCCGGCTCCGAGCTGCTCGAGCACGTCGACGGCATCATCGCGCGCTGGCTTGTCCCCGTCGCGGCCGTCGCGGCCGCTGGCGGCCTCGCGCGCTGCTTTGCGATGCTCGAGGCGTGGCGCGCGGGGAAAGGTGGTGCGGAGGGCGACCCCGCGTGGCCCGGGCCGCCCGTCGCGGATTACAGCCTGGGGTTGGCGTCGCTGGAGACGGTGTTTATGCGGTTTGCGAAGGGGCAGGTTGTGGAGGAGCGGAGTGCGTGATGGTGTTTGGGGGGAGGATGGCGAGAGCCGGACCTGTCTTAATGCTTTTTTGGTTTTGTGGCTTTGCACTAATTCGCTCAAGTTTTTTTGTTTTGGGGATTCTTTTCGCCGGTAAGGCACCGGAAAAAACAGCCCTCGTATTCATCAATGTTTAATGCAATGGCGCTGGCGATGACGATTGCGGCGCCTCGGAGGTCACCGGAGGTTAACAGCCAGCAACGGAACAACCGGCAGCGGAACTCTGTTTGCACAGAAGAAAGCGGTTCCAGAAACCTTGAACTGCAGTAGCAATGTTTTCGGAAGTCCGATGATGTCTCCGCGACTTTTCTGAATTCCAAAACAATGGACGCGGACGGAATCTAATCGGACCTCACCGCATACGCGGTTCCTCCAAAGCCAAAAAAAGACTAATCAACTGGAAGCTTCCAACGTTTCGCCCAACCATGCCCATCCTCCGACTCTTCCAAGAGTTCGCCGTCGACTACGGGCGGGTCAAACTGAAATACTTTGACGTACAAAAGCGGTGGCGGTTCCTCGCTCGGCTTATCCAGGGAGCCATCCCATTCGGGTGAGGTAACCTTGCTACCCCCCAGCTTTCAGGGCATGTTGGGCAAGTTTGGGCACCTTTTTCGATCTAACACTCCGCGGTTGGTCGGTGCAGGATCTGGTTCGTTCTTTACAAAGCCGCGCGCGACGTCAAACGCAGCCACCCGGAAACGACGAACTACTTTAATGCGCTGTACACCTTCAGCTTCCTCTGCGGGCCGATCGCCGCCGCGCTGCTCACGTGTCTCCAAACCGTGCCGCTGCTGGCCGACCCCTTGACCAGCGCCCAGACGCTCATGGTCGAGGCGGTCGCGGACGCCGCCGTCGCGATCGTGTGGCTTGCAATGGCCATCGCCACTCCCGCCACCCTCGCGAACCTGCGGACCGTCTGCGAGCGCGTCGTCGACGTCATCGTCGTGCCCACCATGAACGCGACGCTCGCCACGTCGTCCACGACACCCTCCCCCGGGTCGCCCGACGCCCCCGCAGTCAACTCCACCACGGCTGCCCACCTAAACTCTACAACCACAACTTCCGCCTACCCCTCCGCGATCCCCACAGACAACTCGACCGCTGAAGCGTCTCCAACAACAACGACGGTCCCGTACGACTGCCACGGCCAGCTAGCCGCGGTGCTAACAGGCCTAACGGCGGCGCTCTGCGTGCTGTACCTCGCGTCGCTGGCCATGGACTACCACAGCTTCATGAAGGGCGCGGTCTGGGACATTGAGGCGCACGAGGAGCGCGAGCACGCCGCGTCGATGGCGACCGTGCGCCAGCTGACCAAGCACGCGAACCGCATCGGTCGCGGCGAGATCGGCGGCGTGTCCATGCGCGCCGTGTCGCGCCGCGGCTCGCTGTCGGCGTTCGGGTCCATCAACTGCGCGTCGGGCGCGGAGGCCGCGGTCCAGGCTGCGGGTGGGCGGACGAGGAGCGGCAGCGTCCGCGGCGGGTGCGCGGGACTGCAGGGGGTGGTGGCGGGCAAGGCCGGCGGCGTGGTCGTGCTGGCCGGCGACGGCGCGGGCGGTCCGGGCGGCGGCGGTGGCGGGCTGAAGCGGTCGGCGTCAAATTCGTCGCTCAGCGGCATGGCCGGCCCACCGATCGCAAAGGGAGTCGACGGCATGTCGCGCGAGGCAAAGTCGCGACTGGGCCTGTCGGCGGGGTCCATCTCGCGCATGGGGTCGCTGTCGCGGTTGGGCTCGTCGTCGAATCTGCTGGCCGGCGCTGGAGGCGGCAGCAGTGGGAACGTGCTGGGGTCCACGGAGAAGGATCGGGAGCCGCGTGCGGTCTGGGTCGGCGGCGAGCTTGTTGGCGAAGGGAGGGTCGATGGTGAAGAAGCGATAGAAGCGATACTGGGAGGCAAGGAGGGCGGTGTGTTTCCACTTTGAGGGGTGTTTGGCGCTCGATTCCTCATGTTACGTATTTATATCATATCAGTTCTGCTGTCCACACTAGACCCGCTCGCTCGTAATGGTAGAAACAAATATATATCTCCAGTAGTAGACGCTCCTCCTCCTTTGCAGGGGGTGCTATCAGTAGCGTGGGTGCCCTTATACCGTATGCGTACCAGTCGTCAGTGCCGGCGAGGGCAAGGACAGGTCGGGTGACCGTCCGTTGCACGTTGCAATTAGTTTTCAAATCCGCTAACGAGAAAAACTCAGCCCGCCACGTGATCCCACAGACAATCACCAGAGAGGAAAGGGGACAAAAAAAAAAAAAACAGAAAAAAAAAGGAGAAAAAAAATAAAATTGGGGGTCGGCAACCGCACCGCCACCGCCACCGCCACCTACCAGCACCACCACCATCATGAGCCACACGTCGCGGTCGACCACGACGGCGGCCTCGGCGACGGCGACGGCGACGGGCAGGAGGAGCGACTCCATCGATGGGGTTGGCGGCAATCTCCATCCTCTCAGGTGAGAAGAAGCGAGTGGTGCTGGCACGACGACGACGACGACACAGATCCGATCGGATCCCTCGCGCGCCACTCCTTTCCCCTTACAGATCGCGTTCCTTTTGGACTTCACCCATTGCGCAGGCGGCCCCCGATCACGCGGCAGCCCTCTGCAGCCGTCCTCGCTCTTCCTCGCCCAGCTGCAAGTCATCCTGTGGAAAGACTTTACGATAAGATCGCGCAACATCGTCCCGGTCCTCTCGATCGTGCTGTCGCCCGCGTTCGCGCCCGCGATCTTGATGTTCTTTTTGACGCGCGCAAACTTGTTTCTCACCGCGGGCGGTCTGTCCGCTGCGGAGGGTTGGGTGACGGCTTCGGCGAAAGCAGCGGCCATGGCTGGATCGGGTCGTGCCTGGAGCCGACTGATCGGAACGGCTCTCGGGGTCGTGACTAGAGGGAACGGGTAGGTGTCGATAAAACGAGAAGGGGACCCAAGGATCCCAGTTCCATCTCGAAGAAGTGCCAACGTAGTCCTGGGCTAATCGACGGAGAACATACCGTGTTATGCCGATCACATCTCAGCCAATTGCTGACAAATTGCCTTTCTTTATTCAGATTGACGATACCGCCCGAGGTCTTCTTCGTTCGTATCCTTTTGCCATTCTACGTCATTCTCGGTTTTGGAAATCATCAGCAAAGTAAGTGGAATCAACTCAAGTTGTGGCGAAAGTTCACCTTGCGTCTCCAGTCTCGTTGATAGAGACTGTATCAGAGAAAGAGAAGCGGACAAAAGAGGGTTTACTTATGCAGGGCCTATCCATCAACGTATACTGGATGTCAAAGATCGTCCTTTACGGCACCTACGCCGCCGTCAGCTCATTCTTGTTCGCCTACGTCGTCGCCCCTTGCTACCCAACTTCAAACTTTGTCATCAGTAAGTGCCACAAAACGGAATTGTCTTACGACATGCTGACCCCCTGCCTTTGCCAGTCGCGCTTATAATTGGTCTGTTCGACGCCGCCAATATCGCCTCTTCGCTCGCGCTGTCCGCTGTGTTCCGCTCCGCCAAATCCGCAGCTGTTTTCGGCTCCCTTCTACCTTTCATCTTTCTCGTGTTGACGGGTGTCGCCTTCGGCTACGAGCTCTTACCCAGTGAAACTGCTGTTGTGCTCGTTTCCATACTCTTGTACCCCGTTGGAGTATTCTACGGGTTACTCAAAGTCCACCAAGGAGAGTTGAGGGGAAACGGCACGTCGTGGGGTAATCTGTGGACCGGCGACGGCGTCGGGATATACTTGGTTGTTCTCGCCCTTTCCGTCGCCCTGTACACAGGATTAGCCGTGAGTTTTTTCATGTTAATCAAATCGTCGTATCTGATTCGATGCACCTTACTCGCCCGCGATAGATTTATCTTGACCAAATCATCCCCCAAGGGTTTGGTACAACGAAAGCATGGGACTTTCCTCTGCATCGCTTCCGACGCCGCGCCAACCGACACCCGTCAATCCCAAAGCCCCCTTCGGCGCATCCCGCGCGGGACCCTGCAAAGTTTCAGCCCGATCCTGTGGGAAAAACACCCCTCGTCGTCCTCGAGAACGTCGACCGCAGTTTTTGGCGATGAAAAGGCGGTCGACGGTGTGTCGCTCAACGTTTTCGAAGACGAAGTTTTCGCTGTATTGGGGCACAACGGCGCGGGAAAGTCAACCTTGATCCACATGTACGTCTCCTCTCGTTCGAATCGTTGACGGTCGGTGAATTCGTTCATTTCAGGTTGACAGGGCCTGTTGAGTGTCTCTGGAGGATGCGGGTCCGTGGCCGGATTTGATATGGAGACCGAAATGGACAGTATCCGTCGCGTTATCGGTTGGTAGAGGAGGAGAAGATCATTTCGTCTCTAAATGCTCTTTCTCGAATTCTTTCTTTTGCACAGGCGTCTGTCCGCAGGTAACGGTCGCTTAAGTCTTTAAACTGGAAGCCGCCAGTGACTGACTCACTTCAACTCTAGTTCGACTTGCATTACGAAGATCTGACTGCCGGAGAACATGTTCTATTGTTCAGTGGACTGCGAGGTCTGTGGAGAACTGCACCGTCAAGGGCTGCTCTTCCCGAAATGACGGACGCAGCCCTTGAAGAATTGGGCATCCTCAAACAGCGCGATGTCCGTTCAAAGAAGCTGTCAGGAGGAGAGAAGCGAAAGCTTTCTGTGGCAATGGCGATTGTTGGGTCACCGAAAGTCGTCATTCTTGATGAGCCCACAAGCGGAATGGATCCAGTGTCGAGAAGGAACTTGTGGGATGTGCTTAGAGGCGACAATAAAGGACGGGTGACACTGTTCACGACGCATCAGATGGACGTAAGGCCAATCGTTCAACGACTGTTCTTCGCTGATCAATTGTTGGGTCTTACTTTAGGAAGCGGACGTTCTCGCAGATCGGAAAGCATTTATGACAAAGGGTCGAATTCCAATGTCTCGGCACTTCCGCGTTTTTGAAATCTGCGTTCAACATTGGCTACCACCTGTCAATGTTGTCCGCAACGGCCAGCTCAAAGTCTGTTTCAGCCATCCAGTCCACCATCCATCGCTACTTACCCGTTAGTGGTGCGGCGGTGTCTCCGAGCCCTGATATTCCCTGGCGCCTCTGATATAACGACCTCTGTTCCGGCTCGAGAGGCGGGGATCATTTTCCCAAAACTCTTGGCAGAGCTCGACGGTTTGAAGGAAAAGGGCCTCCTGACGTTCTGGGGTGTGGAAGCCCCGAAACTGGAGGAAGTCTTTTTGAAAACGGTCGAACCCACAGCCCTTGGTGATCTGGATAATGTGGAGGAGGGGAGAGAGGAGACCGATCCCCTCTTGGGCAATGCAGACTTTGGTTTGGTCACCGCTGCCTCCACGCTCGCTCGGCTCCAGCTGCTCATCCAAAATCGTCTAGCTCTCATCCGTCGCACCCCACTGTCGACCGTCTTCAACCTCCTTGCGTGCGTATACTTTGTCATTCTCACACTCGATGGAGTCGACCAATCCTTGCGCAGCGACGACGTTCTCAGCGCCTCAACCGCTGCGGCGGTGCTCCCCGTATGTCCTCTTCGCCACGCCGCTTCTCTACGCGCGCGAATCCATTGTCGAAAAGGACCTTCGTGTACTCAGTCTCCTTCGCGTCGTCCTTGGCGCCAGGAATGCAAGACGGGATGAAAGCCGCGGACGTGCAGGCTTGCCTCCCGCTGCCGTCTTTGCCGTCTCGTACTGGGGCGCCGGGTGGTTTGTCCAAGTCATGTTGCTCTTGTCCGTTGTCGCATTCACGGTGTGGTGGGCCTGGTTCCGCAGCATCGAAGCGTTCATCGGCAGCGGTCTGTGGATGTTTGTGGCGGTTCAGGTAGCCGCCGCCGCGGCGTGGCCCATGCTCGCATGTAAGTTGCCGATAGAGTTGGACGGTGTCCCCGTTCTAAACAAAGCCGGGAAATGGCAGATTTGGTCAGCTTGCCGTTCAAGTCTGCAGACTTCTTCTCCGTGACTGCATCACTTCTTAGTACTTTCTATCTCTTCCCATTTCTGTAAGTCGTTCTGTTTGCGTTACACCACGAAGCCCATAACACACTGGCAAATCATCACAGATTCGTCATCTTTTTGAGCTCCAGCATGAGCGGGTCCTTCTTGCTCTGGCACCTCGTATTCTCTTTCACAATTCCTTTCTACGGTCTCCCAGCAGTCTTCTACTTTATGGTTATGGCGTACGCAAATAACGAGGGCACAACCCTTCCGGTGTCTTACTATTTCGAATGGACGAACCACATGCTGCCGGCGCTTTTGGGGATCATATCGCACTTTTTGATTGGTGCGATCGCCCTTGTCGTCTACGAGTTTTCGGGGGGCTCAATTTGGCGTCCTCGTCGAGCTGCGCCGCCAGCTGGCGCGAACGAGGACAGCGACGTCAAACAGGAACGCAGGAGGCTCGAGCCCGTCGTTCGCGGTGGTGTGCTGGACACTTTTGGCATTACCATGAAAGATCTGCACAAAAGTTTTGTCGTCCTTGCGACAGATCCCGCCAAAGTTTCGAGTGATGATTCTTCTGCAGCACCGGCCGACGAGGAGGCTCATCACCATCCCCCCACGCCGCCCGCGCCGCTCGAGACGTCAGGTCCATTCGACCTATGGAAAAATCGCGTCGCCTTGCAATCGCTCACCCTGGGCGTTCCCCGCGGCGAGTTGTTCACTTTGCTCGGCCCCAACGGCGCAGGCAAAACCACGGCCTTGTCCATGGCCCTTGCAGAGCTCCAACCGGACGCAGGCGACGTATGGCTTAATGCGCCGCGCGGAGTCGGATACGCGCCGCAGCAGGAAGCCGTGTGGCCGTTGCTCTCGGTCCGAGAGCATCTCACGTTCTACGCGGGGCTCAAGGGCCTCGGCCATTTGCAGAGCAAAAAGTGGGCGGAGAAAGCCGCCCGCGAGTTGGGACTCGTCGAGGCGCTCGACAAGCGCGTCAAGGACACTAGCGGCGGAATGAAGCGGAAGCTTGGGTTCGCGCTGGCTATCGTCGGAGCGGTTGACGTGTTGTTTTTGGACGAGCCTTCCACAGGGTGAGTTGTTCTCTTTGCTTTCCACTCCCTGCTTTTATCGACTCATATTCAAACATTCACAGAATCGACCCCGCCGCACGCCTCGTGATGCGCAACTTCCTCCAGGCCCGCCAACAGCAATTCTCAACCCTCCTCACCACCCACTCGATGGACGAAGCCGATACCCTCTCCACCCGCATCGGCATCCTCGTCAACGGCGCCCTCGCCTGCATCGGCTCCCCAGGCCACCTCAAGCGCCGCTTCGGCAACAGCTACGTCCTCGAGCTCGTCTTTGCCGCCTCCGACGACAGCGCCGCGAGCACCCCCGCCGCACCGGCCTCCGCCTGGCTCGCCCGCGCGTTCCCCGGCGCCCGCTCCCTCGAGCTCTTTGACGGCGTCGTCGCGCGCTGGGAAGTCCCCGTCGCCGACGTCGCCGCCGCCGGCGGCCTCGCCCGCTGCTTTGCCATGCTCGAGGCCTGGCGCGCCGCAGCCGGAAGGTCGTCGGCGCACCCGCCCGCGTCGGCGGCGCTGTGGCGCGGTCCGCCCATCGTCGACTACAGCCTGGGCATGACGTCGCTGGAGATGATCTTTATGCGGTTTGCGAGGGGACAGGTGCAGAGCGAGGTGCCGTAAAGCGCGGGGGGGAAAGGTGCGGGAAAATTTGGGGCTGAAACCCTCTTCGACAGTCCGTCTGACGTGGGGATTGGCTTGGGCCGTTAATAACTCATGTCAAATATTCTGGCGTCTGCTACTGTTTCCTTTTCCTCATTTTTTATTCTGATTGTCCTCGTTCGGTTTGTTCACCCTCCGTTCAAAAAAACAAAAACACAAAAAAAAAAAAAAACGACACCCTTTTTTGTCCCCGACGTTCGCAAGGAAGTGTGGATGGCCTCTTCAGCAGTAAAATAAAGCACTCTCCCCAAATAAAATTTACTGTAAATGAAGCACTCATCCATATTCGTCTTCAACGTGAGAAGAGAAGGATGACTGGCCTGGCGTGGGAAAGATTCACCTGCTTCCTTCTGTTCAGAGTCGTGAAACACACCGAAAGCGAGCCAGAGCCTTGTGAACGAGGGATGTCTTCACCTGAGGCTTCCATTTACCAAGATTCTCTAGTCTAGCAAACCGATTTACCCACAATCCACGAAGACAGAAATCCTGCGGTTTTTCCAGGGGCGTCTCCGACGGCCAGTGCGCGTCGACAGAGTCTTCTCCGGCAGTCCTTTTCTCTGCTGCTTGCTGCTGCAGTTATTCAACTCCAGACTGATCAAACACGCGCCGATGGCTTCCAGCGACGACGATATTGGGATCCACATTGGCGTCGGCTACGCCGTGTGAACCATATTTGGGGAGAGTCTGGACAGGAGCAAAACAACGAAGCAAGTAAGCAAAAAGCACGGACCCACGGAAGGATCGAGTACCAGATCGCCGGAGAGGCGGTGTCAGAGGCTGTCGTTATACTCGCTGCGGGAAACCGTGGAGAGGTGGTGCTGTCAGAAAAACTTACGGAAGCTCTCAACGAGGCGGTTCCACATCTTTCCGGGGTTTCGCTTGCCCTTCTGTCCGACATTCACTCGCTTCTTCAAAGTTTTGGCAATATCATCATCACCGAAACCAATCATATTGCGAAGCGAATCGTGGATTCTTCTGTGGAGCTGCGATTCAGTCGTGGTGATTAGGCGTCAACCGAAGATGTCGTGGAAGACAGTCGCGCCCTTTGCTGTATCGAGACATCGATCGCAGGGTACCTGGCTGAGAACAAGGTATCCCGATCACCTTCACAGTGGGCGATACAATCTAGGCGCCTAGAAAACGATCTTTACAGCGACCTCCGCATTATGGCCGTCGTGTTCTTCGGGTTTCCGGGCATCTCACTCGGCGCACTGTCGAGCGATCATAAGCGCATCAACCGGTACCAGGCCGTGAGCCCAATCATTGCAGCTCAACTTGCCACTGAAACTGTGATTGCAAGCGTGAGTGAGTACGGGGGAAGTCTCCGCCAAGTGAACTTTGACGACAAGGCGTTCACCGCGCTGGCGGTGTGGGGCCTCCGCGGCTTCGCTCACCAACGATCCGAGGCACTGTACGCGACTCAGTCTTGCATCGACTTTGCGGAGCGTATTCGTCGTGCCTTGCGAGAGCACACGAGCGTGGGTGTTGGGGCTGTGAATGTTGGGGTTGCGTTGGGAACCGTGTATGCTGGTCTCATTGGAAACGAGCTTCGAATGGATGGCACAGTCCTTGGCGCCACCGTCAATCTCGCCGCTCGCTTGATGTGCGCTGAAGTGGCAGCTGGCGATTACTCTCACGGCTTTGCGGAAGTTCGCGTCCGCTGCGACGAGGCCACATTTCGAGCCTGCCACTCAGCATTTGAGTTCGACAAGTCCACGCCCAAATTGTGGTCGAAAGGTAATTCAGGTCTTCAATAATGAGAAAATATCTGATTCTCGACGCTGCTTTAAGGATTCAGCAATCCCGTGTCATTCTACCCACTTGTTCGATCGAAAGAGGGCAACGCAAAATCTTCGACGAGAAGCACACGGCCAGAGTTCGTTGGTTGCGAAAGTGAAATTGAGCTGCTGCATCAAGTTCTCAAACGGTGGTGGGATCGAGGACTTCATCAGCGCGTGATGCTAACAGGACGGTCTGGGCTTGGAAAGTCAGCTTTAGTCGAGTTCATTAACCAGAGGGTCGAGGACGACGCGAAAACGATATCATGGTAGGTGTGGGACGCATGGCTATTCCGTTGTTCCATCGCTTCAGTGGATTTATTGATACATTACAACCCAAAGGGTATGTGTTGCGCATGAAATGAGGCAAAGAAGCTCTTTTGCATTCTTTGGATCGATGCTCCGCTCGTTTGATATTGCAGTTGATGATCAAACGATATTTCACCAAGCCATTTGAAATCGGCGAGAAGAGTGTCAATTGCCAGTTTCGGAGATTCTTCTAATGAGCCGTACGCGTCGCAAACACTGGGTCAACCCGATTCGGATGATCCAGTCTCGTTGTTCCTTCTCGAAACAGTGTGTCTCGTTGGGAAAGGCGGCCTTGGTGCAATTGGGGCGATTCCCGGGCTCCGCTGGGCCAAGCAAATTCCCGTTACCAGTGGGGACGTGGGCGTGACGCTTTCGTCCCTTTTTGCGCAGCTGCTTCATCTTATCCAGGATCTGGGTCACACAATTTACATGGTCTGCGATGACGCACAGGTGGTTAAGGATTCTCTCAAAGCAGTGATGCCAGCGCTCTAACCAGAAAAAAATAATCACAGTGGATTGATCAAGAATCCCTCAAAGTCTTACAAAGGGTTTTCTCCCTCTGTCCAGCTGTAAGGTGGTTCTAGATTCCTCAAATCTCCAAGTAGTGAAAGAGACTTTTTGATAACAGTGGATTGACCAAGAATCGCTCAGGGTGTTCCAAGGATATTAACTCTCTGCCCAGCTGTCTTTTTCCTTATCGTCGGAAGAAACACGTACAGTTTCATTGGATCTAACTTGGCGGGTAAACAACGCCAATAATATTTTGACATCCATTCTATGTGCAGGCAAGAATGAGCCACTTTCTCCGGCTGCCCGACTCTTGACAGAAGGATTCGATTCCATGTGGCAAAGCGCGAATGATGAGTCAGTACAGTCGGCGGTGTCCCATAGCTCTTCACTTCAAAGAGTCGAAGCGATGTATCAGGGGACGAACGCAAACGATGTCTCTCGAACAGCATGAATAGCGATCAGGGCACCGAGCATGATTCAATATATTGGCAAAGAGCAATATTCCGCAAGAACAATGCACCATTACAATCTTTTTGAGAGAAGCTCAATGTTGAAGTTTCTTTCCAGACCATGTGCGCTCGGCCTGCAGCAGGTCCGCTCCGCCAATCCGACTCCCACTTCACGAAGTCGTCGACGGCAGCATTGTCGCGGTTATCGACATTTCCGGTACTCCTCAGCGACAAAAACGCGAGGCTCTTTAACGAAACACGAGCTTCCTCGACCCACCCCCACTTCCCCCAAAACCAGGATTCACGCAGCTTTCGACACGGCTTTTTCGTGAACACGGGATCGACGGAGCCGCGAAACTGCACGAGGCGATCAACCGTCCGTTTGAAAGAATCATCCGATGTGTCTGCACGCGATCTGGTTCGATCGTAAAGTTCGCCGGCGACTCGGCAGTCGTTTGCTGGTACCCGCAGAGTGATCGCTTAATTTAGTACCACCTCCAGTAGACCTAACTGTGCGTTTGGTGGCAGGTCAGACGCTGCGGCTGACGGCGCGCGTCGACAGAGCCTTCTACTGCAGTCCTTTCTCTGCTGCTTAGAGCTGCTGCAGCTATTCAATTTCAGATCGATCAAAGACGCGTCGATTGTTTCCGGTGACGACGACGTTGGGATCCACATTGGCGTCGGCTACGGCCGTGTGAACCATATTTACTTGGGAGAGTCTGGACAGCAACACGTCAACCAAGCGGGAGAGCAAACAGGCCATGGAAGGATTGAGTACCTGATCGCCGGAGAGGCGGTGTCAGAGGCTGGCGCTATGCTGGCTGTAGGAAATCGTGGAGAAGTGGTACTGTCAGCAATATTCAAGAAAGCGCTCAGCGACGCCGTTCCTCATTTGTCTGGGGTTTCACTTGCACTTCTATCCGACATTCATTCGCTTCTCCAAAGTTTCGGCAGCGTCACCATCACCGACACCAATAATTGCGCGAAACGGATCGTGGCGTCAGTTGCAGCACTTTGCGATCGCAGTCATGGTGACGAGACACCAACCAAAGTTGAACTCGACGACAGTCGCGCGCTTCGCTTTATCGAGAGCTCGATCGCACGGTACATCGTTGAGAGCAGCAACTCAAAGGGGTTGGAACGGCTCTCCACGGGTACTCGATCTGCTTCACAGTGGGCGTTACCATCCAGGCGCCTAGAAAACGATCTTTACAGCGACCTTCGCGCCGTGGCCGTCGCTTTCTTTGGGTTTCCGGGGATCTCGCTCGGGGGGTTGCCGACCGGTCCCATGGCTGGCAGTACCAGCAAGCCTCACGCTCCATCGCCAATAATCGCCGCTCAGCTCGCCGCTGAAACGGTGATTGCAAGCGTGAGCGAGTACGGGGGAAGCCTCCGCCAAGTGAACTTTGACGACAAGTCGTTCACCGCACTGGCGGTTTGGGGCCTCCGCGGCTTCGCTCACCACCGCTCCGAGGCGCTGTACGCGATACAGGCTTGCATTGACTTTGCTGAGCGTATTCGCCGCGCGTTGTTGGAGCACCCCAGCGTGGACATGGGGGTTGTGAATGTTGGGGTTGCGTTGGGAACCGTGTATGCCGGTCTCATTGGAAACGAGCTTCGAATGGATGGCACAGTCCTCGGAGCCACCGTCAATCTCGCCGCTCGCTTGATGTGCGCTGAAATGTCAGCGGGAGAGAACCGTTCGGGCTTTGCAGATGTTCGCGTCTGCTGTGACGAGGCTACGTTTCGTGCCTGCCACGCAGAATTTGAGTTCGACACCTCCAGGCCCAAACTGCTGTTGAAGGGTAATCCATGTTTTCATTCATGGGCAATCATCTGATTATCAGTCCATTAAGGATTCAGCGATTCCGTGTCATACTATCCGCTCATCCGGTCGAAAGAAGGCCAACCAAAAAATTCGACCAGAAGCGCGGGACAGGAGCTCTTTGGTAGAGAAGCTGAGATGGAGTTACTGGACCAATCTGTCAAACGGTGGCGAGATGGAGAACTAAATCAGCGCGTTATGGTAACAGGAAGGTCTGGGCTTGGAAAGTCAGCTTTAGTTGAGCACATCATCCAGAAAGTCGAGGACGACTCGAATACGATATCATGGTGGGTTGCAGGACGAGGGATTCATTGTTCAGTCAATCAACTGCTTTCATTCCAACCTTTTCACTCAAAGGGTATGTGCCGCGCATGAAATGAGGCAAAAAAGCTCGTTTGCCTTCCTTGGGTCAATGCTCCGATCGTTAATATTACGGCTGATGGCAAAAGATATATCCCCAAGCCGTTTCTCGTCGGCTAGAAGAGCATCTCGTGCCAGTTTGGGTGATTCTTCCATTGGGACGTACGATTCGCAATCACTGGGTCAATCTGATTCGGAAGATTCGGTCTCGCTTTTCGTTCTCGAAACAGTGCGTCTGGTCGGAAAGGGCTCTATTGGAGCACTAGGAGCCGTTCCCGGTTTCCGCTGGGTCAAGAATATACCTGTTACCAGCAATGACGTCAGCTTGACGCTCTCGTCCTTTTTCGCACAACTGCTTCATCTAATCCACGATCTGGGTTACTCTCTTCACATTGTCTGCGATGACGCGCAGGTGCTACTCGAGGCGTAAGTTTTGAAGTGGCGACGCTGACCAGACTTTTTGACCGCAGTGGATTGATCGAGAATCGCTAAGGGTCTTACAAAAGGTTGTGTTCCTCTGCCCGGCTGTCTTTTTTGTTATCGCCGGAAGAACGCGAGAGGTACACCGGATCTTACTTTACGAGTGACCCTGCACTGACGCTGCGTGCCGCAGGAGTGGAGCACCGTTGACGATTTTGACATTCTCCATTCTTTGTGCAGCACAAAGTTACAGCTTGAGCCACTTTCTCCCGCTGCCATGCGACTCCTGATAGAGAAAGAGTTACGGGACTTAACGTGACAAAAGCGCTATTTGAGGAGGTCATGATGCATTCCGGCGGCGTGCCAATGGCCCTACATGTTGTCCTTTCTCTGGTTAAGTTTCACTATGGTGAACAGCCTCAGCCAAAGTCATCCGAGGGCACGGAAAGAGCACGAGCGCGAAAACGATTGTCGCTCGCCGAGTTAGACGTAAATAGTGCGATCACTGTGCAGTGAGCTATGATTGTGCAAAAAAAATTAGAAATGTAACTTTCGTGCTCGTAGGTTAGATTCTCTGTCCGCAGAATTTCGACAAGCGGTGTCTATTGCATCAGTCATTGGGCAGTACTTTAATCTCTGTACTCTTACCGAAGTCATCAATCTATTAAAAAAGACAAGGGGAGTGAAACGAACGACTGTGAGTGAGACAAGGCGCTTGTTAGAGATTGAAGATCGCTTCGGATTTGTGACATCCAAATCGGATGCGGAGGAAAACTTTTCTTTTAGCCATTACCTTGTCCATAGAGGAGTCTTTTCGGCCTTGCTACCACAGCGACGAGAAGTGATCCGCCGCGTTCTTGTCCATCATTTGATCAACCGTTTCAGGGAGGAAACGGATGACGGTGTTCTTTTGCCGGCAATTATTGATCATCTTACTCAACTGGAAGGCGAAACGCAACTCAAGTCTGAGTACCTCTTCAAAGGATTCATTTCTGCAGCGAAAGCCAGAAAGTCTGCCGATGCCTTCTACTATCGAGCAATGCTGGACGAAATCAATGAAGGCTATTGCACAGATCTTCCGTTGACAATTGCGACTTCGTGACTGCCAATTGAGAGCTTCGTTGCATTACCAGACAAAGTACAGCCTCGTAATCTTTCCTATTAGCTGGACTAACAGAATGTGCGAATAACGTAAGGGATACAGACAAGTTTCTCGAGGCCACGGCGGAATTGTTCAGAATCTCTGGTGCAACTTTCAGTGTGCCGTCCAAGGGCATTGGCAGGCTCGTCGCATTGCTTTGGCAGCACTTCCGCATTTTAAAACAGGTTCAAGCATCGAGCCCACGGAAAGCCAGGGATATCTGCGCTTTGCATTTGACGCAAACTTTTCCATTGGCCTTTCCTGGAAAGCCGGCACTGGGTCGCAAGCGATCAAAATCAGTTCACCCTTACGCAAACCTTGATATGCTGTGTCACGCACTCACTCTTGGCGAGGGATTGGAAAGGCTTGACACCATATGCATTGTCGTGGACAGACTCCTTACTCATCAGTGCTTGGAAGGATTCCGGGAAAGGACTTTTTATATCTGTCGATGATGTTGCTGTTTCTTGCGTACCTTGGTGAGCCCTCGGAATCGGAGAAGACGAAATGGTCGTGGTGGCTGAAAGAGATCTTTCTGGGGCTTGGAGTTGTTTTCTACAGTGCAGGAATGGTGAAAAGAGCAAACAAATGTTTCCAAGCCGCAAATTTCGATCCTGGCCCGGCAATCTCACTGCGTGAGATTGAGCATCAATCAAGGTGCTGCATATTCGCGTCCCTTGTCAATATATTCAAAAACGACACTGTGCAGCCTCGCGATGTGTTTCTGCATCGCGATGCGCTTGACTACTTGAAAACTGCTGGGGCTGAGTTCGATGCAATATCAAAAAGCACTTGGATTTCTTTCATGACCTTCTTGATCGCGTGAGTAACAAGCTTCATGACTGATTCTCATTCTGGATTGCATCAGTATTGCTTCTGAAATATCTCAGCTTGGGCACGTTCTCGCCAGGAACAGAACAGGACGGAGTTTTCAAGATTGAGTCCCTTCTTCTATCGATGGAAAAGTGCTGCGTAGATAGCCACTTCATTCGAAAAATTCAATGCTTTGCAGCATATGAGGCGGTTTTGCGATCGGAATTTCCGACCGCGGAGTCGTTCATTCGAATGTGCGCCAAAGATGGACTTAGCCGGACGGTGATTCCTTCAGAATGTTGCAGATCTGTACTAACTTTCCAGTTTGGCAAGACGCTGGGCTTCGAGGAGTCAAATAAGCCCGCTGTTTCACATATCCTCGCGTGTGTACTGAGTCTTGCTCTGCGGCTGGCTGAGCAAGGAAAGCTGGAGTCGGAGACCACGGAACTAATTCAGCGGTTTGGCCTCGAGCTAGTCTCCCACCTCAAAATGAGCCCAACTCCTCTGGTCTGGCAGGCATTTTGCTTTTCTATCACCATCACATTATCTCCTAACTTCGACCTTCAGGCGGTAATCACCTTGTTCGGAAACTTGATCATTCTAGTCGCCCTTCTCGGTCACGGCCTGTCCCTTTCAGAGCAAGTATCGCTCGACCAGAACCAGCGGGGTCAGGTGAAGGAAGTTGCCCTGGCCATTACAGCCGCAGTGCGTGGGTACGCATGGCGGGCAAGCCGCAAGATCTTCTTTAGATTATGTTGCATCGCACTGGCGGACGTGACGAGACTTGTTTACGGCGGCAGATGCAAGCAGGCCGAGTCTGCGCTCTCCGCGCTGATGCGTCGTCGCGACAGCCGGATGCCGGAGCATATCTGCCTGATGCTGGAGGCGCGTTTGCTCCGGTTGAGACGACTGAACGACGGCAAGGACTCGGTGGCTGCCCATGTGCCCAATCTTTTGAAGCGCTTCGAGTCGTTCGATAATCGGTGTGATCCTGATAGACTGAGGATGTTGTTCCAAGTTGATGGTTGAGAATATTGTTGTCTCTGACTGATGTCGCCAAAGGAGGGCTGGAGAGGCCGAACAACAGTGTGAAGTTCTGATAATGAGAATTGTGAACAACAACGGAAATGACTGTAGCCCCGTTGATGATCGAAATTTTTGTGAGAGACTCACGGAAACCTGATCGTGGTAACTACCGCTTTGCGCGAGTGCAGCCCGAACCGCGCAAACAGGGAGTTTCCGAAAGAAAATAACCACCACCCACGCGTAATCTGCTTATAGGTGGTGACTGTGAAGTAGTTCTGCCCACTGTCCAGCAGCAGCTGCATGATGGACCATCAAGACAAAGTTGTATTACTGTCTCCGTGCCGCTCTATAGTTTTACTACTGTTTGCGGAAAGACCCTCAATATCCCATCCCCAGTCGTCAAAAATCTTCAATCTCAAACCCACTGCTCATAGTAGCAGTACTCTGAGCTGTCCTGCTTCTCAACCCATCCAACCCCCTTCCACACGGTAAAAACGCCGTTGGGATCCCACTTGTTCTTAATCTCCAGCAAGCGCGGGTAGTTCGACCCAAAGAACGCGCCCTGCCAGTCGGCCTCGTTCGGGTCGGCCTCGTTCAAGTACGTTCCGCCGCCGGGGGTAATCGCGCGCAGCGGCTCGGCCGCGGAGCTGATGCTGGCCTCGAGGAGCGGCACGAGGCCGAGGTCGGCCAAGTTCTTTGTCCAACCTGTGGCGTAGATGACGTGCCAGTAGCTGTCGCTCCACGCCGGGTGGACGGCGGTCGCGGGGCGGTTCTTGACGTCTGTGGGTCCGCTGGCGTCGATGGTGACGGCAATGGAGGCGATCAGGTCGATGCCGGCTTGAGGCGAGTCAGGCGGGTTGTTGAGGTAGTAGCCCTTGATGATGGCGTCGACGAGGGTCGCGATGGACGAGTCGTTGGCAAAGAGGGATTTGGGGACGAGCCGCGTCGAGACGAGGGCATTGAAGCCGTAGGGGTTGCCGTCGGGGATGTTTGCGGATGCGGCGACGAAGCTGGGGTACGCGTTGATGTTGACGGAGGACGCGGCGAAGCTGGTGTTGTACTTCGCAATGATGTCCATGATGGGCTGCGCGGTCTTCGTGGCGAGGCCGACGTCGGAGCCTGGGAAGAGGTATCGCCCGCCGATGGAGTACGGAGAGAAGGTGTAGGTGCCGAAGGCACTGAGCGCGGTGACCTTGGGTTGGTTCTGGGCGACAACTGTCAGGAACTCTTTCATTATTGTGTTGGCGATGGGATCCGAGTGGTTGGTCAGCGTGGCCGAAAAAAGTGCGAGAACGAAAGGTTGGATCGGGTGGGCCTTGAACACGACTTCCGTCACGACGCCCCAGGTCCCACCGCCGCCGCCGCGGACTGCCCAGAAGAGGTCCGCCTCGCTGCCGGTCGAGGCATCGTTCAACGTGCGGGCGAGACCGTCTGCGGTGACAATAGTCACCTCGAGGACGTTCTCTGCGCCGAGGCCGTAAATGGGACCAAAGGGACCCTTGCCCCCACCCGCCCACCAACCACCGGCGATTCCGACGGTCGGGCAGTCGCCCTGGACGATGGACTTGTTGTTTGCGTTGGCAAAGGCGGTCGCCTCGAAGGTCTGAATGCCGGCCCCGAACCTGAACGCAGGGGAGCTTGTCTGGCCGACGGTGAAGTTTGGCTCGTACTTCATTTCCTTGAGGTTGTGGGTCCAAATGGTCAGAGAATCGGGGGCGTGGCTGCGGCCGCTCAAGTCGTGGCCTGTGTTCTTGATTGCAATCTTGATGTTGAACAGGCGGGCAAAGAAGATTGCGGCCGTCACGTCGAGGGTGGAAGATACGTTCACGGCGTAGACGGACAGGCGGCCGAGGGAGCAGTTGCCGAGCGGGGCGCCGCTGGACGGTGCGACAAGGTCGATCTGGCAGTTTTGGGAGCCGCAAGTTTCCCAGTTGAGGTACTCGCTGGCGCCGGGGGTTTTGCTTCGGAAGGCCGGGTCGTAGTATCCGGCCTGGACCGACTGGCAGGCCTCGCCGGAGGGGTCGTCGTAGCACGGCTTTGCGAGTGGGACGACCTGGATGAGGCGGCCGCCGACAGTCCTGTTGAACGCGCTCCAGGCGATGCTACCTGGCCAGCACGACTGGGTGGGTCTGCAGTAGGTGTGAGGGCCGTTGCCGCCCGCAGCGACGGCGTCGGGAACGGCTACCAACGCAAGGACAGCGGCGGCGGCGAAGGCGGCACCGGCGACCATCTGCAAGTTGAAGGTCTCGGGGGAGGAGTGGAGATGTTTTGTGTTGTTGCTGAGGGAAGTGGATATGTAGGGGTTGACAGAGAAAGATGGGGAGAAAGGGAGAACGAAAGAGAGAGAAAGAGAGAGACAGAGAGAGAGAGAGAGAGAGAGAGAGAGAGAGAGAGAGAGAGAGAGAGAGAGAAGAGGAGAGAGAGAGAGAGAGAGAGATAGAGAGAGTGGCAAGACAGGCAAAAAGTAGGATAAAATGAGATTGAGAAAGTCAGTGGGAGGGCCGACACAGCGTGCTGCGCGTGAGCAACAAAGGAAAGGAAATTTCCTTGCCTCGTTTTGGACATAGCTTTTCCAGCACACACATGACACACACAGATTACGTGTCTGTTGTTGGGTCGGATGCTTGCTTGCCGGGAACGCTTGCCCTTTTTTGGTTGCCAGGCCAGAAAAAATTCTGGAGAAAATTTTTGACGTCAGTCGATGACCGAACGCTCGTCTGGCGGAATGACGGAAAATGGATGGTCACGTGACTCGGCTCTTCAGTTGATGAGGGGTTGGGGCCACAATCTGCAGTCTGCCAGCGGAGCTTCTCGAGTGGATCCTTCTTGCCGCCGCCTCGCACAGCCTGAACAGATCGTACTACGCGCTGGCTACCGTCTGCAGATCGTTCCACCGCATCCTTTCCAGGGATTTCATCAAGCTTGGCATCCTCCGATCGCACCAGCACAACTTCGTTCCGTTCCTCACCGCATGTGCCGGCGCACCCAATCTGGAGCGCCTGCTGATTACCTTCCTCACTGGAACTAACCTCGATCGCAGGAACGCCGCGGTGCAATCGGCGCTCCTGGACCTTTCCGTCAAACGCGGCTTCTTGGTGCTGGCGCGCCTGCTGCTGACAAACGGCGCAGACCCGAACCAACGTCACCTTTGGGACGGGATCGAAGACCCTGACCAATCGTCGGCGGTCTGGCGCGCCGTCGAGAAAGACGACGTGGCGATGCTCCGGCTGCTCGTGGACTTTGGCGCCGTGTGCCCGTTTAACGAATTCGAAAACGCCCACTTGTTCGCACAGTCAGATGAAGCGCACCGCCTGCTTTTGGACGACAACTTTGGTCCCGATGATGTCTTGGACGCCGCCATACGGGAGATCGAACCTGAATCAGTGCGTCTGGCGCTTGCGATGGGAGCTACGCCAGCATTAGATGACGTTCTAGCGTTGCTGGGGCGCTGGCTAAAGCAGGAGGTCCCCGGATGGGATGCAGTGGAAAGGGTGGTCGAATGTGTTCAACATTTTGTAGATGCTGGCATGGATGCAGAGGAGATACTGGCGACGATGGGAGACGGCAAGAACACATCTGCTCGGCCATGGGAGGCTCTGCGAGACTTTCTCGTGGAAAGGCTTTCGCGATAGTGGCACACTGTTCTCTAAACTTGCGGCGAAAAGTCTATGTAAGAATAGCCTTGTGAGTGGTGGACAGAGAGAAGAGCGGTAGAGAGAGCACAGTCTGACATATCCTCCACAGACCCGAAGCAACAACCTCTTTCGATGGCATGCGGTACACTCACGACTTCCTCCTTCGACACCTTTCCTGCTGCCTATGCCGTCCCTGCTGGAGAGTGCATGAAGATGTCGGCTCGCCTCCGCTACTGCTGATGCTGCCGGCGCTCTGGACGGGCATTCGGATGGGAGTGCGGGCAGGGGTAATAAAGGATACACGAAGGAAAAGTGAAGAGTCTCGAGGAGTGGGAGAACAAGGATTGCTTTGTGGTGGCTAAAGTGAATTTGAGTTCTTCTCGTTGTTTTAGGCATCGTTGGGACTGATTTGATGCAATCAATGAGCCCAAGGAGTCTCAAGAGTGGTAAAAAGTAGCAAGAGTCAACGTCCAATGACGCAATTGCGAATGCACAGCCTCTCTCAAGTTCACGAATCCGATTCTGATTCTGATTCCGAAACTTGCATTGCAGTCTGTGTATAGTCCTGCAATCCCTCCCATCCATTAAATGGCCGTCCTCCTTCTTGCGGCCCGCGATCACTGCATATATCTCACCGGCATCCAGTCCAGCATCCACAAATAGCCGAGCACAGGCCACCGCATTCCCTGCATCAGCAAGGTCAACTTTATATTCAGTCCAGTCAAGTATCATCTCCGCAGCATCCTCCACCGTCGCTGAGACACCGAGCGCAAGGGCCAGTCGAATAGCCGTGAAGTCGCACTGCCGCATCCCGACGTTCAAAACTTCTCGGGGACCAACCTGTCGTCCGATGATTGCGAGAGCAGCCGGTGCGCCGTATATGACTGAGCGTGAACGTGGCAGCTTTCGAATTCATCGGACAGGCACTCGGCCCCGAATTCCACAAGCAACTGGAGCATCGAAATGTTCGTCAACGGCGGTCCAAACCGTCGACTTGTTGTGCGTATCTCCGGATCCATCTCAGAGGTCCCGTCGGTTCGGATCCGCGCCGTTTTCCAGAAGCAGGCGCGCCAGCTCCACGAATCCACGGTCGACGGCGAAATCCAGGAGCGACGGGATTCCATATAACCACATCGTCGAAATCCAATAGAAACTTCATACTTTTGATTTTCTGGGCATCCTTGCGACCGCCAGCCAGTCGGTCTTGCAACATGCCTCAGGTGCTCGGTGCAACAGGGATTCCAGTTCATCAGGATTATCATCTACGTTTGCGCACGTGGCTCTGCACGCAACTCGCAGAGCCTCAGAGTCTTGAATATGGCCAGCAATCCTCCACGAAGCACGTGAGTACTGATAAAAGTCCACGGGACATCGACCTATCCAAAAAAAACGAGCAGCAATTGATAAAGCTGTTTCCAGCGTTCCGTCATGGCGGAAAGGTCTGCACCATGCGCAATCAGTGCAAGTATGGAGTGTTGTGTCAGCTGCCATGTGTAATGATGATAAATTGCGATCGACAGTGGAATTGATGTCTGCTCCCCATCCAATAGCAGTTATGTGATGTCCAAACGGCCTCGACAGCAAGCAATATGTATAAGCACAAGCCCACCATCAAAACACCATCCTCTTCAAACTTTATATTGCAGTTCACTCTCTGGTCGATACAATACCGGACAACAATCGCGTGACGAAAGAGACATGCGATCGTCAAGGTGTCTGCCGCAGGGTTTTCATCCGCAATGTTGGCTCCGCGCTGGTGCAAAAATGTGACCGCTTCGAGTTGTCCCTGGCCTGCAGCGAGAACGATGTAGGAAAATTTACTCTTCGTGGGGTAGGTTGATATTAGTGCATGTTCCAGAAGAGCTGTTGCCACTTCGTAGTGCTTTGATCTACAAGCTCCAATCAAAGGAGTCGAGCCTGCATTGTTTTTCGCATTAGGAAAGTCGAGCAAAATAGCAACTACCTCAACATTTCCTCTTGAAGGCGCCAGATGAAGAGGGGTCGTTAAGTCATCTAGGCTTTCCATGACTTTGTCCTTGGTCGAGAAGAGCCTTGACGGCGTCTTTTTGTCCCCGATAGCTGGCGGCGAGCAGCGGCTTTAGTTCTTTCCCATTGCCATGAGCGGATTTGCCAATATTGAACAAAAGTTGCTTGCATTCTTCCAGCAAATATGGTGCTCCTCCGGAAAGGTAAGGTGAAGTTCGGCGCGACGAAGAGAAGCCCAGCGGACCTGGAACGATGACCCTAGCTTCAAGGTGCCGAAGCGGCCGAGTTTCTTCTGCCGATGATAAAAGCGCCACTGCATCCACATCCACTAACTCCAAATCCGCACTGTGTTAGATCAGAAACCGAGCGACATTCATGTGGCCTTTCGCAAGAGCGGCAGACAGCGGCGTGTCTTCCGTGTACGTCATACGATCCAAGTCGGCGTGATGCTCCACAACCAGCGCAACAACCTCCATATATCCATTTTCAGAATCTACTTAGAGAGCTGTTTTCCGGTTTCGACGTCCTCCGCATCCACACCTGCACCAAACTCCAGAAGCAGAAGAGCAGAAGACGAGTCGCCGCGAGCGCTGGCGCGGAATACCGGTACTTCCCCGTGTGAACCTGGCCCGTGCCTGCAAAGGAACCGGTCTTCATCAACTTTTGCGTTGCACTCCAGACGCACACCCACCCGCTCCGGTGATTCGGATGTGGAGGCCATCAAGGAATTGTAGCAATTGGGATGCCTTGGTGTGGCTGCTCGTTCGACTGGATGATTTTTTGTGTGGACCACAATCGAAACTTTGAAAGGTCGATGGAGGTTTGATCAATCCAATTTTGCCGCCAAAGGGCGGGTTATTTGGTGGAGGGATCACGATCCCCACAACGATTTAAACATTTGTGATAAAAACTACCGGAAGTCGATGATACTCTCGCCGCCTCGACCTAGAATTCAAATACAACCAAAAAAAAAAAAAAAAAAAAAACCAAAAAAAAACTCTATTGAGGTTTGTCTGTGGCTTCGTGCTGTGCAGCGACTGGCGCAGATTGTCTAACCACGAAAGTTGCCCCACTCTGCCCCAATTTCAGCGGACGCACTCTCCCATCGGGACGCTTTTTGGGGCACTGCAGAGCCTCTATTCGTTGTGCTTGCCGTCCATGATATTCTTCAGGTATGCTGGGCAATCTGTTTTGGGCAAAGGTGATCTGACGATTTGGCCCATTCGTCGACCAAGGACGATCCGATCACTCGTAGGCGGAACGCAGAGAGAGCAAGAAGAGCCACCAACCTCCCAAGCGCAGCGATTGGCGACTAGCGGTGACTGCCAGTGTGACGATAGCAGGACAGGATCGTTTTATCATCTGGATTCGGACGCCGATCGGCTCGATCTCGCAGTGGACGCTGCATTTTTCGGGATCGACCTTACTTCAACTAGCCGCCATCAATGCCCATCGCGCATCCACTTATCTGGAAGCGCGGAGGGCAATCTAGCCTGTCGCACGATCCGCAGAAACCCAAGTCGCCTCTCGCTCAAGATTCCACATGATCGCGAACCCGCCCCACCGGTGGGTGAAATTCAATTCCCAGACAGCGCCATCAGCATGAAGACTGTCTCGTCCTACGACCGCCTCCCACCGTCTCGCCAGAGCTCAACTCACCTTTCCAGCGTTGCTAGCTCGGAAAACTTGACCGATCGCACCAGCGTCCACGGCCGCAGCCGCCCGCGACCACGTCGTCGCTGCGGTTCGTGCAGAGAACGAACGCCGACCGACAGAAGCGAGGATGGCAAGTCGCACCGCGTCGACGATTTGGCGGCGTCGGAGGTGTCGTGCGATGCGCCGTGGACCCCGTCTCTGCGGCAGCGCACGGCGTCGACTCCGACCATCCTTCCGTCGTGGAGCGAGGCAGCGGACGCTGGGTTTGACAACTTCGAACCGAGCCTCGACGGCCAGAAGGATTCTGCCGCGTCGCATTCTGGCGTGAGGGAAAGCGCTGGATCTCTTGCGGCGCTGGAGTATGTGGCCCGCTGTGCGTACATGGATCCGCCCGCCGGCATCGTTGCGCTCGAGTGCTGCGCTGATGTAAACGGCGAGGGTGCGGCCAGAGAGACTCCCCAGCGGCTTCGCCGCGGTCGCAACCTTGCGTTGCGGTGCCCTTCCCTACTGGGGCCGGACGCTGTGTTTACTCCCACGCGATGGCTGCAAAACAATCATTTGCAGTCCGCGTTCGTGCAGGTTCTGAAGGGAGCGCCGCCCTTCGTCACCTACGATAGGTACTCGAACAGTTGCTTCTGTACAAAAGACAATGTTCGTCGCCTTGAAGACACTGCTAATAACCACTACAACAAGGGAGCTCGTCCACCTGTCGGATGGAAACACGCTCGCGCTGGACTGGTGCCCCAGTGTCCCTCAAGATCCGGACGATCCGACACCGATCATTTTCATGATTCATGGACTCAACGGGGGTGAGCCAGCCCCAGATCTCAACCCAACTGCTGCGCTGACCGCCCTCGGCTTTCTTTTTCTTTCCCAATTCGTGCCCGCCAGGCTCGTCAGAATACTACATCCGATCCTTCATCGACGTGTGCCGCGCAAAACGCAACTTTCGCTGCGTCGTATTGAACTTTCGAGGCTGCGGAAACACCCCTCTGACCACCCCGCATCCCCTACAACTGCGCCGACAACGCCGACGTGACGGAAGCTATCGCCCACTGTCCGCCAAAGGCGCGCGGTGCGCGCGAAAATTGTTGGCGTCGGATGGAGCCTGGGCGCGAATGTCCTTGTAAATGTAAAGTGCTGTGGCTTGTGAGGGGGGATGCGGTTTGTTGCTGACAGACGGTTTCGCCGCCCCGCCGCCGACGCCGGACGACTGTATCCCCTCCAGTAGCACCTCGCGCTCGACGCAGACACGGACCCAGCTTTGCGGCGGGCTTAGCGTTCGGCTGCTTGTTTGACGTAAACAAGTGCGTAGACATGCTCTCGTCGACGCTGGACGGGAAGCATCTACAATGGAGCGCTCACAGTCGGAGTTCAGATGTACTTGTACCAGTTGCGTACCTTTTTTTTCCTGCCGATCCCCCGGTTCAAAATCATTCGTACGGAGGGTGGCTGACAACCACGAAAACGCTTGGAATGCAGGCATCGGCAATCTTTGCAGAAGGACAAGAGGCTCGACCTTGCGAGAATATTCCAGGTACTTTTTTTATTCTAGAGGCGCGCTCCAGTTAGTCGCATTGACTTTTTCTGCTCAATGCCGGTCAGCCGATGGGTGCCCGAGATCTGGTCGAACAAGTGTTTTGTCCGATATACGGCCAGAACGACCCGCGAGAGTACCTCCGCCAGGGCTCCTGCGGCGAGCCGGGTCCGCATCTCTCGAGTCCGTGTGCCGCTGCTGATCTTGTGCAGCCGCGACGATCCAATCACAAAGCCGGACTGGGCGCCGTTGGCCGAAATCGCTGAGAATCCTAATGTAGTGTTTGTGACGACACGCGAAGGTGAGGCTCGCTGTTTGAATGGGCAAGCAGGACAATACTTTGGGAGCTTAGGACTAACATCTGCCACCCCAAACTTGCGAAAAAAAAAAAGGCGGGCATTTGGGCTGGTTTGAAGGTAATATTCGGACCGACGAGCTGGGCTAATCGTGCATGCCTCGAGTGGATCGATTGTGTTTTGAATGTAAGAAGGACTGCCTCAAAGGCTGAAAAATGTACTACTGCAAGACCTGATCGTATCTCCTTCGACATTACAGCCATAGATGACCCTTGGTACATTAATAAACGATGACAATCATTTGCGATGCCACTACTCCATTCTCAACTCCTTTACTTTTCTTTCCGCTTGACGTTTGACAATTTCTCGTCGCACCAGTCACGACGTGAAGACTACTCCTCTCGCCCCAGCTCCGGATGCCCCGCTGGGCGCACTGAGTTGAGGTTAGTCCGCGAAGGCAAAAGAGAGATGCCTGGTGTCTTGGGTCCAGCTTCTCGGTCATCGACAGAAAAAGGACAGACGCTCGGCGACCTCCTCTCGCAGCACAGTCCAGCATCAGCATCAGCACCATAACCACCACCACCACTTCTTCCCGCACCAGCACCACCACCAGATCGCCGCTGCACCCAGCTCCACTCCACCTCGTGCCGTCACCGCTCAAGGTCTTCCAGCCCCACCTCGACCCGTTCGTCCCGGCTTCCACCCAGGCGCTCGCACCAAAACTGCTGAAGCCGATTTTGTCGGTCCCGCCCGGTCACTGGAGTCGTGAAATCTTCCGACGTGCAGTCCGAGACCGTTGGAGACGCACGGGGTTTCGACACCGCGCTTGATCCTGCCCGCCGCGCTCTCGCCGACCGCATCCCGCCTGCGCGAGCCGCTGTTCTCAACCTCCGTCTTTATCCCGCTCGGACCCCGACGAAGCCGACGGCGACCACTGCGAGGGCAGCCGCGAACTAGAAACCGGAAAATCCGCCTCTGACTGCGCCCCGGTGCGCGCCGACGCTGCCGAGGAGCGGCCGCTGGACAGGGCAGACGACGACGGCTACAGTGGTGGTGGTGGTGGTGGTGGTCGCACAGGCGAAGCAGGCGTGAAGCAAGTAAGCGCTCCCGCAGCCGCCGCTCGTCGCGCTCGCCGCCGAGAGCGTGGACGCCTCCGCCCCACCCGCGCCGCCGCCGTTGCACCACCGCGCGCCCGCAAAGCTCGCCGCAAAGAGCCCCGACGAAGGCGAACTGCGGTCGATCAAGCCCGAGATGGGTCACATCCCGCCCAGCGGTGAGCGCCCCGCGACGCACGGACCGTGTGAGGAGTTGAAGGATGACAACCCCCCGCCCTCCCCTCAAAAACAGGTCTCGCAGAGTCGATCCGCGCCGAGCTCACCTTCCTCGAAAAAATCAACATCGACCGCTCTAAACCCACCCTGCCGCCCATCAAGCACGGCCCCGCCGTCGACAACAACAACTCCCACATCCACCCCCACCACAACCACCAAAACCACCCAGACGTTCACCACCACCACCCCTCCCCTCGCCGCCGCCAATGCCGCTCTCAACTCACCCTCGCCGCGCCTCCTCCCCGTCCTCCATGTCCACGTCTTCCTCCTCCTCCTCCTCCTCCACCCTCTCCTTTGGCATCCACGCCTCCGTCGTCCCCGTCCACTGTCACCGCAGGAGCTCCGACCCACGCGCACGACCACGCCGAGCGCGGGGATGCCGTCGAGCGCGACGCGTCTGCTGCAGCAGCTCAACGGCCGCCGCCGATGCCGCAAACGCAGCAGCAAGCAGCAGCAGCAGGGCGCGCAGTCATCGCACTGGCCAGACGGACGAGATGCCGCGGCGCGCGAGAGAAGGTCCGGTGGAGGGTGGGGAGGGGGGGAGAGTGGTGGTGGGCGTATATTTGAAAACGGCGCCAAAACCGTAACATACACCACTCTTCCCTTTGCAACCAAGAACAGACCCATCCCAACCCCGCAACCACCACCATCCCTCCCCCACCTCCCCCACTGCCCCAACCGCCGCCAGCTTCCTGGGCCGCCTCTTCGGCCTCGCCTCAGGCCCGACGGCTCCTGCTCCCACAAAAGCGGCGACGGCGACGGCGCAGACCCTCCACAACCGGACCGCCAACAGCGGCCACCAGCCACTCCCCGAGGGCTGGACCGAGTGCCGCACAAAGGAAGGCCGCGTGTACTACATTGACCATGTCGCGCGCATCACGACGTGGTGCGATCCGAGGACGTTGGGGGTTGGCGCGAGGTGAGGGTGGCTTGGTTTGGGGGAGCGTAGTTTCTGGGAGTTTGAGCGCGCGTTTTGACACACCCAACGAAAAAAAAAAAAAAAAAATTGAAAAAAAAAAAAAAGGTTCCGCGCAAAAGACCACAACGGCGCCGTCCAAGAGCTCATCTACCCGGGCCACCGCCGCGCCGCCGCCGCCGCCGCAGCTGGGGCCACGCACCACCACCACCACCACCACCACTCGCCCGCGCCGGCCGCGGTGGCGGCCGCCGCTCCTGCATCCACCGCGACAACAACAACAACGGCCGCGGGGGCGAGGACGCGGACAAGCGGCGGCGGAGGGTCGCCGGCGACGGCGGCTGGGGGGATAGGAACGGGGACGGGCGGCGGCGGCGGCGGCGGCGGCGGGCCAGAGCAGCTGTTTGAGGACCCGAGGAAGAAGGCGGAGGAGCGGATCCGAAAGAAGTTAAGGGAGGTCAAGGGGTGATTTGTCTTTGCTTGGGGGCCGGGGAGGTAGGGAGGCGGGAGGGGGGGGGGGGGAAGGGGAGAGGGTTGATGATGTGCAAATGGCAGAGGGCGGAGTTGCTGTTGTGTGCAGAGAGGTGGCGCGGGGGAGTCGAAATCCCGACGGAGAAAAAAATAGATTTGGTTTTGGCCTCCTGGCACACGACGTTTCTGAAATTCTGATGCTCTGTCCGCTCGTAGTCGCTCTCTTACTCTTCTGGCAACACAAAAGATATTTGAATTTCCAACCCTTATTGACTTGGACCGGCGCTCTTAAGAACTACAACAAGTTGAGAGAACAGAGGGGAGTTGAAAACGGCCCGAAGGGTACAAAGAACGAGACTAAAGCCGAGAGTAGAGGGTCCCACGATCGAAACAAAATAAAAGAAAAAATAAAAAAAACAAAGGTACAACTCAGGTCTTCACCCCCCCAAACAAAAAAAAAAAAAAAATCCCATTCTCCCACTCACTCACTCCTCTCACTCGCTCGCTCCGGCGGCAATAAACCTGTACATCACGTCCGCGAACCACGCGCTGTCCAGCGCGTACGCGGCCGGGTCGTCCAGGTGCTTGTACACGGTCGCCGCAAACTCGGGCGAAAAGATTTTCACGTCCTCGGTGCGTGACCGCACCAGCTCGCGCACGAGGCCGCGGTTGAACTCGGGGTGGGCTTGCACAGTCAGGATGTCTGAGCCGCGGACCATGCCCTTTGTTTTGTTGTTAGTTTGACAGCCAAGACAAGACAGACAGCAGATAGCGCGCAACACGCACGCACCTGCACTGCGCACACGGGCGACGACATTGTGACGGCAAAGCCCGGCGGCACGACCTCGACGTGGTCCTGGTGCATCGATAGGAGGCGCTAGTGCGTGTTGCGTGTTAAGTTTCGGTTCAGGCGCGCGTTCAACAATGATAAAACTCTCTCTTACGGGCCGGTCTGGATAGGCACTGGAATCGGCATTGGCGGCCAAGGGAGCGCCGCCAAACAGCGCGCGGCCCTCGGGCGTGTACGCCATCTCGGTCCACCCGACCTCCCAGCCTTTGGGGTTCTTGCTGACTGTGTTCAGCGTGTTACGCGATATGGGCCGTGAGACCAAACTGTTATGTGTATAGAAAAACAAAAAAAACTATCTCTCACCTTTCCCGCCCAGCGCCTCCGCCACGATCTGGTGCCCAAAGCACACGCCCACCACCCGCGTCGCCCGCGCCTCCGCCGCCGCCCGCACAAACGCCTTGAGCCTGCGCACCCACTCCAGGTGGTCCTCGTACGCGCTCGTCTCTGCGCGAAACACGTGTGTGTGTGTGTGTGTGTGTGTGTGTGTGTGAGTAATATGTGAGTGTTAGTGCCTGCGCCCGCGTTCCGCCTGTCAAGGCAAAAAAAACGAACAAAACTCAACTCGACCCCTGTCATGCACGACCGCGTCAAACCCGCTCCCGGCCTCCTCCGGCACCTTCCCCGCCCACGCGTCGTACTCCACCACCTCCACGGCACCCGCGTCTCCGGCCCGCGCCGCAGCCGACTCGAGCAGCCCGCGGAACAGCGCGCCGTACCCGCTCATCGACGCGGGAAGCGACCCGGGCGTCGCGGCGCCGTCCGCGTCGTTGGAGGCCGCGGCGGCCGAGAGGACCGCGGGGGTGGTCGTGTCGCAGACGAGGACCGCGATGCGGAGCGGGCGGAGGCGGCGAGGAGGGGTGGGAGGGTGCGTGGGCGCTGGAGTCATTTTTTTGGTGTGGGTTGTATGTGTGCTCGTTGCGTTGTGCTGGATCTTGTGAGAGTGTGTGTGAACGATCCGATCGGATCGAAACGATCGCATCGATCGGCCGTGAGGTTTTGGAAACGACGGAGTTGAGGAGGGAAGGAGAAGGAGACGTTAGTCGGTGCGCGAGATGATCTTGGATCTGCTTCAGGGTTAGGCACCGAAAACAGGGCGGGTGGGGAGAAAGAGAGGAACTAGAACGAGAACGAGGTGAGGTGGTGCATGGACGGATGGACGGGGATGGATGGATGGATGGATGTGGATGGCTGGATGGATGGGAACGGCAGGGAACCGAGGCGGCGGGCGGCGGCGATGGCCGAGAACTCACGGTATGAAGCGGATAAATTGTTTGTCCATTTCTTATCAGCGAAGAGGTGAGGCAGTTAAAATCCAAGACCGGAGGTTCGCAACGGGCCACACACACACACACACACACACACGCGTCTGGTTCCTGAATGAGTGTTTTCTTTTCTTCGAGGGAAGAGGGGAGAAAGAAACAGGAAGGACTCTGGGCGGGTCAGGGGGGTGTTTCCACAAGCATGCAGCACCACCGCACCCTTCACCGCTTTCAAAACACAAGCAGACACACCGGGGGGCCGGAGGCTCATCCAACAAGAGGGAAAAGATGGAAACATAGAACTGCACAATAGGAGAGCAAAAGGTGGGGTTGGGGATGACAAGAATGAAAAATCACAGAGAAGAGAGAACGAAAAAAACCCCTCAAAACTACAGCTCCACTTCTAAGGAAAAGAACACCTTCCTCCTTCAAAATGGTAACAAACCACCATCAGGAACAAGAAAGACGGCAACAAAAAAAAAAAAAAAAAAAAAAAAAAAAAGGTTTCCTCTAATCCTCAATCCATCACTCACTCACTCACGCCCCACCGGCCCCGCCTGCGCCTCCGCCCGACTTCAGCGCCGGCTTCCTTGCCCCGGCACCCGTCCCCGTCGTCCCTGCGCTCCCCGCCGTGCCTTTGCGCAGCGGCGACGGCCCCGAAATCACCGCCCGCGTCGTCGTCGACGTCGTCGTCGTCGTCGCCGCGATCGCGTCCAGCTCGCTGTCAATATCGCTCAGCAGGTTGCCCGAGTGCAGCAGCGACGTCGCGCGAGGCACGCCACCGGCTCCGGCGCCTCCCGCAGCTAATGTAGCACCACCCGCCGTGCCGCCGGATGGCTTCTTCTTGAGGGCGGACTTGGCCGGCGTCGCCGTCGGCGCGGACGGGTTCGACGGACGACGCACCGCCACGGGCGTCGCCCCGGTAGTAGTTGTAGCACCACCGGTGGACGCCTTGGCTGCGGCTGCTGCCGCCGCTGTCGTGCCCGTCGCGGACGTGCGCCGAGTCGTTGTCGTCGTCGTCGTAGTTGTAGTAGTCGTCGCTGAGGGCCGTCGCGTCACGCCAGGCGCCGTCGACGACTTGGAGGCGGCAGTCGTTCCGCCGCGCGGCACCGGCGACGACGCGGGGTGCAGCGGCGCCTTGCCCTTGTCGCGGCTGGCGGCCGCCGTCGGGGACGAGCTCAAGTTGGCCGACAGCCGCCGGCTCGCGGCTGTCGCCGCCGTCGTACTGGCTGACGTCTTGGACGCCGTTTTGCCTGCCGCGGTCTTGGCTCCCGCACCGGATTTAGCGCCGCTCGCGGCAGCCCCAGGCTTCGCCTTTGCCGCCCCCGTCACCGCCGCCGCCGCAGCGCCCGCCGGACCGGACGCCGTCGAGTCCACCGACGACGCGTTGCTGGCCGCGCTGTCCGCCCTTGCCCGCCCCGTCGACGACGCAGTGCTGTCGCGATACCCGTCAAACTCGGACCCGCTGTCCTCGACGTCCCGTTGCTGCTGCTCGCGCCGCTCCTCGTCCTCCTCCACCTCCTCCTCAATGTCCGTCATCGTCGTGTACGTCGTAAAGATGCTCTCGTGCTGCTGCTTGCGCCGCGCGATCGCGTCCGCCAACGTGTCGCCGTCCTCGTACGTGTCCGTCGTGCCGTCCGTCATGATCGAAAAGTGCTTGGACGGGTCGTCGTCGCTGTCCGCGAACGGGTTGCGGCTGGTCGACTGGTTGTTGATCGATGCAAGCAGCGTCGACTGCGTCGCAGAGTAGCCGCCGTTGCCGCTGCCGCTGTCGTCCTGCGAGAACGGCGACTCGTACGGTTGCTGCTGCGGCTGCTGCTGCTGCTGCTGCTGCGGTTCGGCCTGGTACGGCTGCGACTGGTATCCGTCTTGCGGCTGTCCTTGCGGGTAGCCCTGTTGGTACGCCTGGTACTGCGAGTCCTGGTAATGGCCTGGGTATTGCTGCATTTGGTCTTGGTACTGCTGGTACATGTACGCCTGCTGCTGCTGTTGCTGCTGGTAAGGGTCAGCGTAAGGGTCGCCGAACGGGTTGTACGGCTGCTGGTAGCCGTAGTACGCGGCGGCAGCGGCGGCCGCGGCCGCGGCCGCGGCGGGGTCGGAGGGGACGGGAGCCGCGTAGCCGCTGGCGTCGGTCGCACCGACAGCCGATCCAGATGTAAACGGGTTCGGCGCGTACACGGCTGCCGCCGCCGCCGCCGCCGCCGGGTCGTACTGCGGCTGCCACGCAGCAGCAGGCGCGGGCGGCACTGGGGGCGACAGAATACCGCCGCCTGCCGCGAGGCCCCCGCTCAGCGGCGTGTTGGGCGTTACGACGATCGACGGGGCAGCCAGCGGCGCCGCCACGACCGAGCGCTGCGTCGCGGCGTTGCCGACCTGCGTCGCGCCGCCCGCGTACGCGTCCGCCGCGTAGGAGCTCACAACAGACATCGGGTCCTCCCCGCCACTCACGTACTTTGCCGCGCCATTCCCGCCGCCGACGCCGCTGCCGCCCGCGTCCCGCGGAATACTCCTTGTCGCCGCCGCACCGGCGGGCGCGCCAGAGTCATCGAACCGACGGTACGAGTCGCGGTTGTTCTTGGACCAGCCGCCGCTGCCTCCCATCTCGACCGAGTCCAGGCCGCCGTTGCGCTCCTTGGCGCGCCGCCGGTTCACGACAAAGCCTGCTGCGACGCCGCCGGCAACGAGGACGGCTGCCAGGCCCGCGACGATGCCGATGGTCGTCGACGAGATGGACGAGCCGACGCCCTCGCTCGCTCCCGGGGCGGTCGCCTGCGGGGCACTGCCAGCCTTGGAGACGGACGAGGTGGTCGATGTTTTACCGGTCGTCGCAGCGTTACCGCCGCCGTTGTTGCCGGTTGTGGTAACCCTGGTGGTTCGAACGGTGAGTTTTGACGGGAAATGACTGGGCGCCACGATGGAACTGGAATCCAGTGAGGACACTTACACGACTTGCCTCGTCGAAGTCACGCGGACATCCGAAGCCGAATCCGTCGTCGCCGCATCCGTGGTAGACGGGGTGACCTCTGCGCCTGACGTCGTGTCGGCGACCGATTCCGGCGCCGAGGTCATTGACGTCGCGGGATCGGACGACGTGGGCACGTCAGAGGACGAAGACACCGGGGGTGAATCGGTGGTGGCAGCGCCGCCGCCGCCGCCGGCAGACGATGTGGTGGACGCATCGTTCGCGGCAGACGACTGGGCGGCGACGGCCGGGAAAGAGGGTACGGCGATCAAGGCGGCGAGTGCGACCACGACGAGGGCGCCGAGGAGCAGCAGCCGCTTGGCGATCGGCTGTAGTTGGGACGTGCGGTTCTGAGCAGCGGAGCGGCGGGAGCGCCGGCTCGGAGGCGGAGGAGGCGGAGAGCCAAGGGAAGAGGAAGACATGATCTGATCTGTTCTCTAAAGAATGGATGGATGGATGGATGGATGGATGGATCTGTTGCGGGAAGCACTACAGCCTATGGCCTATGGGTGGTGGGAGTCTATGTAAAGTCTATGTAGTAACGAGGGTGGGGGGCGCCTGCTTCGCGATTGAATGACAGATAGAATCCGCTTTAGATCGGGTGAGGGTATATGCCAAGGTGCGGTCACTTACCCCAGCCGTGGCCTTCCGTGGTTCGGTTGCTTCCGCCGGTGCAAAAATTTTGGCTCGAGCAATGAGTTGGAACAGGACAGGAAGACAGCCAGACAGGCAGACAGGCAGACAGATAGACAGACAGACTGCGCTGTTTGCCCATTGGCTTCCTAATATGGAGCCTTGTCTTTTGCCAAATCGGTTACAAATATGCAGGTGACAACAAGAATGTCACTTTGTCTTTGTTGTGTGGGTTTTGCCGTCTGTCTGTCGGTGGGTGCTGCAATCCACCAATCAGAGCCGTGCAAGTCCAGCGGTGTTTTTGCGCCTGTCCCTTCTTTTCCACTTGCCCACACCTATACTCACTCACTCACTCGCTCACGACAGACCGTGCGCCTTGCGGAGCACCCAAAACGCCAGGTCCTCGGAAAACACTTGGATCACCAGCGACGCGCGGATGATCAGCGGGTAGAAGAACTGTGTGATATAGACAGGGCGAGCAGCATCGAGCGGAGGTTTCGTGAGTGAGAGCAGCAAGAGAGCTTGGGATGCAATGCAAACACAAAAAAATCAAAAAAAAAAAAAGATCACTTCAACTAACCACCGCCGTTCCGTCCACGCAGCCCTGCACGATCCGCTTCGCCGTCAGTTCCGGCGACACGGCGAGCGCGTCCACCTCCTTGGTCGTCACCTCCTTTAGGTTCTCGGTCGCGATCGCCCCCAGCACCGCCCGCGAGATCCGCACGTGTCGCACCGCCGTCGCCGTCGCCGCCAACCCCGCCGCCCCCGCAGCAGCGACAAACCCGGGCGCCGCGCCGCCGTTCCCACTGCCTCTAGCAGCCTTCTCCAGCGCGTGCTCGCGCGTCCGCAAATCGTGCCGCAAACACCCGAAAAACGTGTCCAGTGCCGCTTTGGACGCCGCGTACGTCGCCACGTTCGGCGGCGTCACCCGCGACGCCAGCGACGACACGATCATCAGCGTCGACGGGTCCGTCCGCTGTACTCCGCCGCCGTGCGCCCCGACGACTTTGGTCGTCGGCGTCTGCAGGTACGGCAACGCCGCGAGCGCGAGGTGCACGAACCCGTAGTAGTTGACCCCGATGCACTCCTCCATTGACGCCAGCCGCCCCGCGTACGGGTCCGCCGCGGTACTCCCCGCGTCGGCGTCCTCGAGCGCGAAAAAGTTGGCGTAGAGCGTAGTGCAGTGGTTTAGCACCAGGCAGTCGATCCGCGGCGACGAGAGACCACTCGTCGACGACGACGGCGCAAGCGCCGCAGCGGCGCGGATCATCGCCTCGCACGACGCGCGCGACGAGGCGTCGAACGGGACCACGTGCGCGGCGGTTGCGCCCAACGCGCGGCACTTTTCGGCGATGGGGTCCAGCTTGGAGACCGTGCGCGCCGCGAGGACGAGCGTGGCGTTGCGGCGCGCGAATTCGTAGGCGATCTGGGTGGGAGTGTTGGATGGATGGGAATGATGAGTTAGGGGGGTGCTGAATCGGAAGGATTTGCGGGGGACCCACTTTCCTGTAGCTGTACTTACCTTTTCGCCGATGCCGCGCGATGCGCCGGTGACGACTACGAGCTTTCCCTTAAAGGACGACGATGACGATGAGGTCCGCAGCGAGCGCAGGAGCAGGAAGAGAGCGACGGGCACGACGGTCACGAGCAGCGCGACGGCGATCGTGGTCGCGGTGGGAGCCATCTGTGCTGGGGGGACGGGGCGGGGTGCTTTTAGTGTGGGGAACGTGGGTGGGGTCAAGGGGTGAGTGAGATCGATGGGGAGAAGGCGATTACTTAAGTCGGGCAGGTCTACTCACGATGTGGTCTCGTGCTGGTGGGTTTTGAAATCGAAAGGATCGAAGAGGCTTTTTTTTTTTCTTTTTTTTTTTTGCCGGGCTCGTTTTTGCTTCCTATTTTGGATTGAAGGCTGTGACTATTTTAAACTGGAATGATGGGAGTGGAATTTTTTTCTTTTTCTGTCGATTTTTTTTTTTTCCCTCTTGGTTCAAAGCCAAACCACTCTCCTCATATGTGTCGAACGATTGGAATGTGGATGCACTTCGACGGCCTCGCTCACCCTTTCGCTTGCTCCGGTTCGTGCGGAGCTTAAAGGCCCCAAAGCTGGAAACAACACGTGGGGAAAAGCTCGCCACTCGCCCATCGGCCGTCGAGTGACGGGGTAAGCGCTCGAATTAAGGGAGGCCCGGGGGATCCTATCACGGGCCTGCCGTGGCTCTTTCACCGGCGACTTAATTCTTCCGAATTGTAGGGCGGCGATTGCGTGGACAAGGGCGGCGAAGCTGTGCGACAGAGAGCGTTGTTAACTCAATCGCATTGTGCACCATTTTTTCTTTTTTTCCTTCTTTTTTGGGAGAAAGGCTGCCCAGATCCATCAGGCAGATTGGGGACGCTGGTTTTGAAAAGCAAAAGCCACATGGAGTGGCAGGAGCGGCAACGGTTTCGCCTTGTTTGCAATAGAATCACATTTGGGGTGCGACCCCAGGTTTTCTTTTAAAGGTGGTTCAGTTTTTGAGCCCATGTCGTCCACACCTTTGAGCACCTGGCCGACGCAATCAAAGCTAAGAGTAGCACGCAGATGGTGAATTTGGGCAAAAAAGCCACGTGGGCACATGGACTCTATCACACACCGACTTGAAGCACAAAGAAACGCAGTTATCGCTCGATCACAAGGAAGCGCCCCTCCGACGATTTGAACGCTAATCTTCACCGAGATTTCATTTTTTGGGCGGGCGAGCACGATCGGCCGTGGATGAATTTCCAAATAAGTCCACTATTAACAAAAAGCTGCTTCAAATGTCACCCGAACAACCCTCAGAATCCGCCCTATGATTCCTCGGATTTCTTACTTGCAGCTCTCTCTAGTTATTCGAGTAGTCTTGCTGTCTGGAATCCTTTTCTGGCGTCGAGATCTTGGAAGGGGAAGGAGGTAGCTCATCTCTTTTCTCCTTTGGTTTTCGAATAAAGCCTCATTTTTTCCCCTTTTTTTTCGCTCCTTTTTCTTTCTTTGCTTTCTTTGGCCTATGGCGGATGCCGCCGACCTTCGGCGGCACTCCGACGCCGACACTGGGAGCTCCGACGCTCCGACGGGGGCGCCGACGCCGCCTACGGTGGCGTCGGAGCAGCCGTCCCATCGTTTTCTTGTTCATCCGCTGCCTTCAGCATCACACGAGAGTCCGTCTAATTGTCGTTTTTTTCCTGCGTTACTTTTGTAATTCTTAGTTGAAGGAGAACTTTCAAATCTGAATCACTCCGACAGTATGAACTTAGGTATATTGCTTTACTCTCTTTTTCTCTGCACCATATGACTAGCCCCTACACAATTCATTTGTGCTGCCTGAAGAAATTTGTGATCATTTGGCAGTTTCTACGAGCTTTCTTCTTAGCACACTCACGATCCATGCCGTCATATCCCTTTTTTCTCTTCCTGCAATTGTCACATGCCTTGTTTGTTGCTGGTGGCAGCTTTTCTTCAAATAGAGGCTTGAATTTTAGGGTTGACAAATCAAGAGCTGCCTCTGCCTATTGGAAAGGTGTTTCCACTGGGGCTAAAGGATGTATGGGGAACATGTCCCAAGTTGTTGCTGAACGCTCCACAGTTGGTTCGGGGGCCCCCAGTTCTGCGCTTGGATGCCCCAAAGAATTTGTATCTTCTTTTGATTGTGCTTCAACTGAGGCAGAAGGAGGTGGCTCTACCATGACCCGCGAGAGTGATTGGGGGCAGTAGGCTACAGGGCTTTGCAGTCGACGACGAAGTTTTTGACCGCTTTTTGCGATTTCAAAAGGAGTCGACTCTTTGATGAAGTGCATTAGGTGTGAGGTTTGAGTAGATAGAACCTAACTCAAGTGAATACAGCTGAACTCTCCGCCAGTCAATCTCTGTCCATTTTTGTGCTTGTCTGCAAGCGCCACAATCCTGTTCATATCTTCATCCGAAATCTGTACACTGTGACATTGGAGACTGTTATCTTCAACTGATGTGGGATTTTCCAGCGGACTGGCATCGGGTTGCCCTCCATCTCTCCACGGGGACTGTAATGCCTGCTGGTGATACTGTTTAGGAGATCACGGACACAGAAAAACATGTCAGATCGATCTCTCAACTGATTGTCTGATTCATATAAAGCATTTTGAAATTGACGGAGAGTAAGCCAAGCAGCTCCTTTGACGTTTGAGGTTGACCGCTGTCAGCAGAAAACTCGCTGGGGGTTATGGGGCGTCGTCACAATCGTTCCAAATTTTCCGCTTGCAGAGGTGCTGAAGGCACCGAGGCCGCTCCTTCCTCAGTTTCTGGATTATTTGGCTGCTTTGGCAGCGACTTCGTCGTTCAAAGCAGGCTGAAACGCGTGTGTGGATTCATGTCAGATGTCTTCGAGTTTTTTTTCCTTTTCCGTTTTTCGTTTTTGTTATTGTTTTTTTCTTTCTCTTTTCACCTTTTATCGTCACCTGTTCCTCACAAGAAACCTGTTGTGAGGAACAGGTGACGAGGTTTCTTGTGAGGAACAGGTGACGATTGTCCCCAACCGCCCCTCGCGAGCGCTTTGCACTCGCGAGCGATCCTTTTCCCAACCCAATCCAACCCCAAATCCAACCCCCGCCGGGATCGCAAGATTGCAGCCGGAGGCCGCAATCTCGCCGCTGCCATATCTGGATCTGTCGCAATCGCGGCCTTCGGCCGCGATCTCACTTTCAACCTCACCTCTACCTAACCCGCGGCCGCCTTCAAAATTCGCCAGCACCACTTGCCGTAATAGCGGCCTTTGGCGGCGATTTTCGACTGCGATCTCTCTGCTATTGCGGCGACTTCGCCGCTGCCTTCAAACCGTTCCGCCGCCTACGCGAAAAATTGGATCTCCTGGGCAATTCAGCAGCTAGACAATTTCTACCACTCTCGCAGCGGCCTTCGGCCGCCCGCTTGCGCGGTCGCTCTCTCTCTCTTTCTCTCTCTCTCTCTCATCCTCAATTATTTTGAGAGGTTTTTAACTTTGATGATTTCTTTTCTTTGAAGGTATTTTCTGGCATTTGGAATATCTTCTCCTGCCTGACATTTACTGTGGCGGTTATGCAGGTTCTGGGCATTCGGCTGTATTAGTCAGTGTCCTTCGGTTCATTTCTGCGGTTTGCGCTGTCCAACTAGGGGCAGAGTAGCGTAAACCTTGCTCTATGGTCTCTCTCTATATAGGGATCCGACCTTTCACTCTGCCTGTTCATTTACCTCTTTCCTTATTTGTACCTGTCCTTCCCTTTCTTCACCTGTAAGTGGGACTGATTGCCGTTGAGGGCTGACATTCTACTCACTGCTGAACAGCCGTAGCTTTGTCACTCACGGAATCAGCCGAAGGGGCGGCCTTGTGTGTCCTGTGGTGGCGGTTCAACCCTCTTGAGCAAGGGCTGCCTACTCTGCTTGGACTGAATGGACAGCCGACCAAAGCAGAACAAGAACAACCCCCTGACGAGGGTGCCTTGCAAGGCCTTGCCGTGTGAGATGCAAGTTAAACCCTGTTCACACCGCACAAAAGGAATATGAAGGATAGGAGATGAGGCTATTTATTCAATGAGGTTCTGTTATGATCTCCAATGCTGCTTCCCTCTCACAACCTGCGTCCTCTTAGACTGCCCAAGAGGAAAGACACTGCCCCAAACTTTGGGCCACTTTGCACTTCGCCAAGTACTAGTGCCACACTGCCGACAAGTCAACCCAAAATTCTGTCTGCCCGATTTTCAAAACAGCGCCAGCCATTCCGCTGATGCTTCTTTTTCTCAACATACAGTACAGTATTATCACAATATGAACCCCCTCCACGTTTTATTCATGTGTTAGACAAATGAAGACAGAGTCAAAACGCCTGAGAAGCAGCAGTTCTCCCCCCCAAAACAGTAAATATATCCAGTGCCGCACACCACCGGAAGAGCGTCGTCAGTGCGCGTCCGGCGTCGCAGCCGCCGTCGCCAGGTTTGAACCACGCCATTTGGATTTGACTGTTTGGATCACTAGTCTTTGGGTCGTGACGCTGATATTGCGACTGTAATTAATCAGCGAGATGGTACAGGAGGAGCTGCTTCGCCATGACGGTTATTCTCTCAGCTATTTTCGTCACATGTGGTGCATTCCTCGCCATCGCCATAAAAACAAAAGTACCCCCAGAAGAACCCGTTGGCCTCACCCAAGTTTACGCTTTGAACGAATCGACCGATTTCATCTCATTTATCACCGACCTCGATGCCAGCTGTATCTATCAATTTGTTGATCTTAGGACCGTCGACGAAAATGGATACAGTACAGTAAGCCTCTAGGGCGTAGCCGTCAATAGAGTATCAGTGCCAGTCACAAACAGCTCCTTCGCCACCGCACTGACTCCCATCCGCCTCTGCCCTGATATTGCCATTGTGCGGCCCGTATTCCAGCCCCTTCCTCTCCCACGGCGGATCCTCTCATTGTAGCTCCTCCTTCGCTTCAGCTAAAATATGTGTTTGAAACGAAATATTTGCGTTTACAGTTTCTCTAAAAGCACCTCGGCTTGCATTGTATGTCTCGAAGCAACCGCGAACGCCTTGCACGTGGCAGTGGCGAATGTCGCGGTGGTGACAAAAATTGAGGGTACGAGCTCTGTAACAACCCAAAATCCTACAGCGGCGCACTCAACTTCGTCAACTCGTTCATCATCACGCGGCCGGGCGGCAACGCACCAATCAACTTCTGCATCGCCCTCCCGCCCGCCTACCCATCCACCTCTTCCCACCTCGTCTCCGTCGCTTCTTACGTCCGAAGTAACGGGAATTCGAACCCAACAGCAGCTGACTAATAGAAAATGAAGGATAGGAGATGATTTGGGCGGAGGGGTATTTTTTCAATGAGGTTCCAATGTGCTGCTTCCCTCTCACACCCTGCCTACTTTTAACCTGCCCAGGAGGAAAAACACTGCCCCAAATTTGAGAATGCTTGGGCCACTTCAACTTTGGGAAAGTGTAAGTGCAACGGCCCAAAATTCTGTCTGCCCAAATTTCAACAAAAAGGACTCTGCATCGAGATCCCCACGGCTCCTTCCCTCCCGCCGCGCAACTCGACGACCCGAACCTCCCCAGCCCAGCATCCGTAGACGCTTTTAAAGTCGCCTCTGGATCGACCCCGCCGCCGCCCACCTCGTCGCCGTCGTAGACGGCGACGCGGGCTACGCGGGCGCTGCCGTGATTGAGATACGCGAAACCGACGGGTCCGCTGGCGCTGAAGTGGAAAAGAGTGCTGGGATAGTCTAGCCCTGACGGGACGTGTTCGGGACCGTTTGGGACTGGGACGAGTGTTTGGGCGCCGTCGAGCGACGCGGGCTCTTCTTACCCGTCGCTGCTGTCGGTCGTGTACGATCCGTGATATTTGGCAGTTGCGCTGTCATCTTGTCGTATTCCCTCCATTCTGGCTGTACTCTAATCCGTCAGTTCATGCTAGACTCCTTTTTTTCCCCCAGCAATGAAGCAGCATTCAGTCATTCGCCCAGCCAGGTGATGGCGATACCTGCTGTTCTTGTACTTGCTTTCGTGATCATTCGTTTTCCTCCCGATCTTAAAAACTTTTCCGACATCACCAACCATCGACCTTCGTCTGCTGGCGCAGCTGAAGGGCGCGAAAGCAGCCGGGCGAGCAATACGTTTGTTGCAGACATGGTGATCTACACAGTGCAAAGTGGTTCAGTACTGCCGTTCGCCTTCGGCCGCCCTCGCCGCAGACACTGCAGTGTCGGTCGCCAAAGACAGAAGGGCGATGTCATTCGAACCCGGTTTGGAAGAGTGTGGTTGCTCCGTGTTTGCGGCTAAGTAAAGTGCGCACAATTAGGGCAGACAGAACTATTAATCCCGAGCGGACTTGTCTAGTGTCTTCTCCCCTGTGTGCTCAGCCAACAAAGCGAAAAGAAGTTTAAACGCAAGCACTTGCCGCCAAAGAAAAAACAAAAGAAAAAATATCAAAGAAGATCAAACGCCACAAACAATGCCCCGTTCCACCCGCCCGCCCGCAAGCAGCGCACAACGGCTGCTTCGCCTCGAGCTCGTTTCTCTCCTCGTCCTTGCCCTCACCATCGTTGTCGCAGTCGGCACCGCCGCTCGGCCAGTCCCGCCCCTCTACCGCGCCTTGTCGAAGGAGGACGCGGCCAACCTTATCGCGGGCAAGGACCTGGTCCCGACGAACCCCGACGCCAAGATCACGCCCGAAGCGCACATGACCAACTACAAGTGGAAAAACAGCCAGTACAAGGCCACCACGACGGACCCCAAGGTCGCCCAGTGGTACGGCCGCAAGAACGGTCTCGTCAAAATCGACCCGAGCAAGATCCCGAACATGCACGAGAGCGTCGACATGCTCAAGCGCGCGGAGGCCACCAAAAAGGGGTATGACAGAAGCAACAGGGTTCGCGCGGCCTCCACCGAGCATGCTGTGCTTATCAAGGGTAGCATCCCGAACGCCGCGTGCACAATCGAGGTGAGAAGACAGTCTGCACGCCAATCCTCGCCCATCTCTCAACACTCCAGCCCCCACCCTTTCACTATCCACAGTCGCCCCCACGCCTCGGAGGGCACCAATCAACCTCCACTTCTCTCATTGACTTTTGTTGTTTTCTTGCCCTAGCCGTGCACCGTGTTCAAACCGTTCAGCCGCGGAGCAAGGAAGACGGAAAAAGCCGTCGCTGCGGCTGCTGCTGCGGGCGGGGCGTCCACCAGCGGGGCGTCGACCAGCGCGGGCGGTGCGAAGAGCAAGGCGAAGGCCTCCGAGTCAAAGAAGAACAAGTAATCGTGGTATTGAGTGTGCGTTTGGTCCTTCTCTGGTGAATTTCCCTTTGTGCAGAAGTTTTGGAAGGCTTCTATTCTTGTTTGGTCCTGTAAACGATTGACTCTTGTTTGCCTGTGAAACATCACATGGTCATTCCTACCGACCGCAGCCTTCCCACGTTCTGCAACGTTTTGCATATTCACTTTCTCTTTTCATTCGTTTCCTTTTCTTTTTACATCCTGCGGGTTTGGAATGAAATGGAAATACTGCATAGTCGAACATTTTTAACCTTCTTCGGCAGGGTCGACGGTCCCTGCCACTGCACTAGGTCGCACCGCCACCAGCGCCTGCTGTGGAAGGATCGACGGTGCATCCGGACTGATTAATTGCAGTGCAGCGTGCCGCTGCGACAAGGAGAGCCACCAAGAACAAATCCATCAATGAAATCTTGATCAAGTCCTCCAAAATACCTGAGTACACGGCACAGCCGATGGACGATGCTTCCGATCACTGCGACGGCAATGTGCTCCAGTGAGGCGTAGTAAGGCAGTAAAATCCTCCGAGTGGCGTGGGACCACCGTGACTGGCCTCGTCTAAGTGCCGCGAAGCGAGAATGGCGTGTAGAGCAAAGGGCCTGTTTGGATGCCACCCTGTTTTTCAGCAACCACATAAAAAATTTGTTCTCACAACTTTGTCGTGGCATTTCTGTTCAGAACATGTCCAAACAAAATCTGAGCAAAAATGCAACGACAGAAATATTAGAACAGGCGAGGCTGCCTGTGGCATTTGTCTGCCCAAGAAAAAAAAGAAACGAAGCTTTTAATTTGTTTGTTTGCTTGTTTATTTCACGCAGCCGGAGGCTGTCCATGGTTGACTTCTTCAGGAAAAAAAACAGTTTGTTCTTTTCAGAGGTTTTCATAGGAGGCTGGACATGTTTTGTTTAGGTCTTTTTGCAGCCAAACGACAAGGACAAAAACCAGCAGAGCTTATTTGGATGTCACTCCGCTTCATGCGCTTGGGACCTGAGTTCAATTCCACAGCTGCTGATTCTTGACGTTGGAACGTCCAATACCAGTCCCAGCAACCACAAACCAGTTAATCGTGCAATCAACCAACCCAGAGAGATCTCTGGCATTGTCTTGCTTTAGCTCCAAATTGACTTCATGGGCCAGGAGAACAAGCTTGATCTGACCAATAAAGTCACCAAACTCAGTATTTGACGAGAAAGAGAAGGAGGGATCCTCGTGCACGAAGGACTTTTTCTCTGTTCGCAGAGATCTGCCGACCTCACGAATCTCAGAATACTGAAGGGAGAATTTAGCTCTGACGAGTTCATTGCAATCATAGTCAGCAAAAGAAGTTGAGGCGGCTGCCAGCCCAGTTTGGCCATCAAGATTGGTCTGATCGCTGAATGGCTGGCGGAGCTTCCTCAGTTGCAAAGGCACTTCATAATTGTTGTCAAATGCTCGAAGTCCCCCCAACCCTATGCATGTATGTACAAGTGCCAAAAATAAATAATAGATTAGGTGGGCTTGAAACTGTTAAGACAAAAGTAGTAAAAGCAGGCCCAATAATAAAGACGGGTTAGCTGCAAATACACTTTCATAACGCCTTGGAAACTAAAGAACTGGGAATAATAATAGGGGTCCCGATCCTTGCGGTTTTATGACAGGTATGCTTGCTTTTGCGAATAAAATCCCTAGACTTTATCACTGAGACCTCATCACAGGCATTAATTTGAGAGAAAGAGGGTCTGAACCCAGTGAAGACCAGGCGACCTCGGTGTAGTCTCACAGGTTTGGGGTTTTGGTTTTTTTTGCCTTAACCATTCGCTTTACTGTCTCAAGGAATATGAGAAAACCTGTAAAAAAAATCCAAAGAAACAGACTCCAACCCACACAAACTTTTCCCTGGTGATAGAGCCTGGATAGCTGTTATCCTCAGACCAATGCCATCTGACACGCCAGAGAATGAAAATGAAAGTTACCTCTACTGATGGGCTGGGCCGGCCCGTCTGCATAATCCGCATTGACAGAAAAGACTTCAATTCTAAATGAGTTGTGATTGAAACCTTTCCTGGTAAAGAGATTGCTGCACACACTGTTCATATCTCCTGATTACGCCCCTTCACTCCTTGAGTCCACATTGATTCTGCTGAGGACACACTTTAAAGGAACGCTAAAGAGCTTGCCGCTGCAATTAAAGAATGGGAAAAAGCAGAAATTCTGAAAGGAAACCCTGCCACATCTCAACGTACTGCACTTGGAATGAGTATTGAACTTATGCGCTGCTTCAATCCTCACTTTACTGAAGTAGACATCTACAATCCTTTGTATGAGGTCGAAAAGATCTCAGCCTTCTGCCATAACGAAGAAAACACTTATTCATACCACCTCAAAAGGAAAGGTTACCCCAACCTGTGAGACTGTGCTCTCTAAATCTCCTCACCCTGGGCTGGAGGTGGAAATAGAGCAATGGCCTAAATACCAATCCTATCTAATGAAAAGGGGCAAAAGAAGGTGTCTAGGGGTCACCAGACAGGAAAATGTATTTGGAGTCTACTAAAGCCCATCATCAAACACAAAAGAAACTCTTTAAACACAAAAAAAAACAGTTATCACACATCTAAAAGGGAAACATAATAAAAGTGTGACAAAGGTGGCACAATCACAAAAGAAAGTGCAAAATGCCTCTGGTCCAAGACACAGAGAAACCCCAATGGTAAAGCCAAAGGGACCGAATCACTCGGTAAGGAATGGGACTTTGGGCAACAAAGGGGGCGCCTAAGGCAGCACCAACCAATCTGTGCCAGCTCCTTCCCAAGGCAGAAGCCAAGGGGAAAGGCAAGAGAGTGGGGAGGAAAGTGGCCAGGCCCCAACCTGTTGGAGCCACCACCTTGGAGCACCAGCTCCCTCTCTGCCAAAGACAAGCCCTAAGTTGGAGGGGGTTGGACACAAAGGGCAAACACAAGGAACAGTTAGTGTGCAGAGATGCTGTTGGATCAAACCAGAACTGTTTTCCACTTAACAGAACCAGACACATCTTGTCTCACTCCCAAGAGAGGTTCCAACTCAATCCAAGGAGGGGGCACACAGGGTGGGAGACAGTGGGACTCTTCTTGCTTCATCCTACTAGGACAGACATCTGCCTCACCAGGCCAGAGGAATCCCCTATCTTAGAAGCAAGGAAGGTTAAAACCCACTCCCACACACAAGTGTGGCACCATGACATCACAGGCATTAATCAGAGAAAAAGAGGGTCTGAACCTAGTGAAGACCAGGCCCACCAGAGGCCACAGGAGCCAACACACAGGGAGATGGGGGCATACCTGAGAGACCATTTCTGCAGCAGTACCTGACCTGTGAGACTGTGCTCTCTAACTCCTCACCTAGGGCTATAGGTGGAAACTAGAGCATGGACCTAAATACCAATCCTGACTAATGAAAAGGGGCAAAAGGAGGGTGTCTAGGGGCACTAGACAGGAAAGTGTATTTGGAGTCTTAAAAAGCCCAAGAAAAACACAAATAAATCTCTAACACAAAAGAGGGGTTTCTCACACCAAAGCATGAAACAGACACAATCGCAAAAGAAAGCATAATCCTCTGGTGCAAGACACAGAAGGGTTTCATCTGGGGCACAAGGCCAAAGCCAAGTTAGACCAGAGACAGAATCGACTTGATCGGTAAGACTGACTGAATCGGTAAGGGGAGTGACAAGCCACTACAACCCATCAAAAGAAACAACAAAAGAAATAAACAACAAGTCAAACCCTGAGTTGGAGGGGGTTGGAGAGACAAAGGGCAGACACAAGGAACAGTTAGTGTGCAGAGGTGCCTGTTGAACCAAATCAGAACTGTTTTCCACTTAACAGAACCAGACACAACTTGTCTCACTCCAAGGAGAGTGTTCCAACTCAATCCAAGGAAGAGGGTGCAACCAGGGTGGGAGACAGTGGGACTCTTCTTGCTCCATCCTACCAGGAGACAGACCTCTGCCTCACCAGGCCAGAGAGAATAACCTGTCTTAGAAGCAAGGAAGGTCAATACCCACTCCCACACACAAGGAAGACACCAAAGACAACCACAGGTATTAGCATGAAAGGAAGAGGGTCTGAACCCAGCGAACCAGGCCCACCAAAGGCCAAAGGAACCATCACCAGGGACAGGGAGGAATACCAGAGAGACCATACCACCACATAATACCTGACCAGCCAACTCATTCATATCACCTTGAGAGACCTGGATTTGAAGTGATGTATTGACAGGAACCGGCGAGGCACTACCACAGTTTTACCCTCCCACCGTCCATCATCAAGTAGCTCCTACCCCAGACCAGCCTAAACAGTATGTGCAGAATGGTGAGGTGCACTGGGACTTGAACCCAGCACACTGCCATAAATGGCCAAGAGAACCAATTCTCCTGTCACACACCAGGGGACTGCCACCCCCAGCTCATACACACAGTCAGAGAAGGAATAAGGGCAGGCAAGAAGACTTCAGGTACAGGTTCTAAGGGGCAACAAGAATGGGGTGGGCTGCTTAAATAGGAGAGGGTTGGAATCAGCAGGGTGAAGGAAGAAGGAAGGGAAAAGAGGGAAAAACATATACAAAAGAACAAAACAAAATAAAACAGCAAAGAAGAGAGAGGAGGAGTGAGTCACCAAACAATGGGGCTGAGCCATCAAACAAGGAAGACAGCTCAGAAATCATGGAGCATTTCTTGGCATCAGCTGCCAAGAAAGATGGAGGAGATGGAGAGAGCTGGTTGGTGCAAAGAGGAAGACAGTCACTCACAAAAGAAAAGAGACACACACAGAGACAATAAACAAACAAATAAATAAAATATAAAACAGTAAAAACAGGAAAAACAGGATAAACTACTAATTGAAAAAATAAGTAAAAATCATCAATAAAGAAAGGAGAAAAAACCCTATGATCTCATACCCTTTCATGAGGCCTTTCATCATGGTAACTTATGTAGCAGCTCTGTGTTAGCTCTGTGTACACCTGGACTCTGTACTTCTACCCACTGAAGCACATCATCCTAATCCATTTCCAAAAGTGAGGGGGCAAGGCTTAGTCATTGTGCAGAACTTAGCATTTCTGCATCATTCAGTCAGTGACTGGCAGCATGTCTCAAACTTAGCACCTTTCCCATTGAAGGGAGCGCTCTACACCACTGAGCTAGAGGGCCTCTGGCCAGTAGTGCAGAGCGGCCTGAGCCATTCGGCCTGCAACTTAGTGCGTAATAATAACATGAATAATATACATGGCCGTGGCTAAGAGACAGTCCAAATCTCAGTGGTTCGGCTTGCAGCGACAATAATAACCCATGAAAATAATAAGAAATGGGGTCCAGCCGTGTTACGTCACTTTCGTGAAACGTTGTTTGGTCGAGTCAAATTGATAATCCTCACAAGTTATCAGTTAAAAAAGTGGGGTATACTCTTTTTATTTGAGGTCGCAGGCTCAACAGCCTGTCGTCCTCACAGACCAGCCAGCTCATTCATATCACCTTGAGAGACCTGGATTTGACTAGATGTATTGACAGGAACCTAGAGGCACCACCACAGATTTACCCTCTATCCTTCCATCACCAAGTGGCTCCTACCCAGTCTAACCTAAACAGTATGCAGAATGGTGAGGTGCACTGGGGATTGAACCCAGCACACTGCCATGATGGCCAAGAGGACTTCAACCTCCTGTCACACACCAGGGGACTGCAACCCCCAGCTCATACACACAGTCAGGAAGAAAAGGGCAGGCAAGGGACTTCAGGTACAGTTCTCACAGTCAACAAGAAGGGGGGGCAGCAGTTTAAATAGGAGAGGGTTGGAATCACAGGGAGGAGAGGAAAAAGGAGGGAAAACACATACAAAACAACAAAACAATAAACAAAACAGTAAAGAACAGAATGGATGGGTGATTCACCAAATGGGGCTGAGCCATCAACAAAGAGAGACAGCTCAGAAAATCATGGGGCCATTTCTTGGCAGACAGCTACCAGAGCAGAGTGGAGGGGAGGGTGGAGGAACTGGCAAGAAATGATTGGTGCAGACAAGAAGACACTCACCACAGCCACAGAAAGAAAGGAAGACACACAAAGAGAGACAGTAAACAAACAACTAAATAAAAGATAAAACAAGAAAAAGGGCCAAAACAAAAGAAAATGCTAATTGAAAAAATAAGTAAAAATCATCAACAGAAAGAGAAAGAAAAGCCCTGTCTTCTCATACCACTCATATGAGGCATTACATCATGGTAGCTGGGCATCTGGACTTTGCACTTCTCCCACAGAAGTGGTTCAGTCCTTAGTCATTCCAAAAGTGAGGGGTTATTAACTGAACATGGTGGACTTTGCAGCCCAACAGTCTGCATGTCTCAAACTTGGCACCTTCCCAATTGAAGGGAGCGCTCTAACCACGGAGCAAGGAAGCCCTATGCCAGCAGTTGAGCAAACACTGAGTCACTCGGCCTGCAGCCATTGTACAGAATAATAATAATAATAATAATAGCACAAATAATAATAGTGACAGGTGACGCAGGCGTGACAACAAGTGTTGTTATGAATCACCCTCTGGAAACCTCTGGAACCTTCCAGAACATTCCTTCATGGAACCTTCTGGAACCTTCTGGAACCTTCTAGAACATTCCTTCATGGAACCTTGTGGAACCTTCTGGAACCTTCTTTGCTTTCCTGACTTGTCTTGTTGTCATTGGTATCATTGGTATCATTGCATTACTAATTGCTCTTTCTGGAACTTTCTTGGAGTCTTGACAAGGAACACTCTCAAAAGGTATAAAAGGGGGATGGGGGACCTGTCCCATCCCTCAAGTGAATTATTGTTTCCAATACAATCATCACTCCTCTCAGTTCCTTGTCTGCCTTGTCCTGTCCTGCCCTGTTCCTGACATCATAATTCACTTCACCCTCTCCCACTACTCTCTGCCATCATGTCTGACCCAAACAACACCTTCCCTGATGCAACTGCCTTCCAAGCCTTGATGGACCAATTACAAGCCCTCTCAAGACAGACACACCAACTTCAAGAACAAGTCCTTCACCAGCAGCACCAGCTTCAACAACAACTTCACCAACAAGAACATCAAGCTCTTCCCCTGCCTCAAGCCAACCAAGCAAGAGAGCCCAAGGTTCCCAGCCCTGACAAGTTCACTGGGCTGGCCAAAGACCTTAGGAACTTCATGGCCACTGTGGAGAATGTCATCCTTCTCCAACCTTCAAGATTTCCCAGTGAGCAAGTCAAGGTTCTTTTCACAAGCACCCTCCTGTCTGGTCAAGCTCAATCATGGTACAGATCTCTCCCAAGCACACCCACCACCCTGCAAGAGCTCTGGGAGGGGCTGGAAGCTACCTTTGGTGACCCCTACGCATCTTGGACAGCAAGATCCAAGCTCAAGCATATCAAGCAAGGAAAGCAATCTTGTGTGGCCTACACCAACCAATTCAAGCAACTAGCCAGAGACTCTGGATACAATGATGCAGCTCTGATGGAGCTGTACCATGATGGTCTCCATGAGTCTATCCAAGACATGCTCTCCCAGTCTCTGCACATCCCTGAGACCTTGGAAGAGTACATTCTCCTTGCCATCAAGATTGACAACAGACTCTACTCCAAGAGGCTGAAGCAAAGACAAGTAGGAACTACATCAAGACCTACCCCAGTTCCTCAAGCTCTTACAGTTCCTGAACCCATGCAAGTGGATGCAGTTGAGACACTTCCTAAGGGTCCTCTGAGCCAAGAGGAGAAAACAAGGAGGGCCCAGCAGGGACTATGTTTTTACTGTGGCTCCAAGGAGCATGCTGTCAAGGACTGCCCAAGGAAGAAGCACCCAAACTCCCAGGTCCAGGCTCACTGAGGGGCAATTCCCTGGACCCTCCTCCAAGCTGCCCCTGTTTCATCACCACCACCAGCACCACAAACACCTCAGATTCCAAGCCCCACCAACTCACCATGGATGTCAAGATTCAACTCTCACCCAAGTCAACCATCACAACCAAGGCCCTTATAGACTCTGGATCATCCTGCAACATCATTGATGCCACCCTTGCCAAGTCTTGTGCCATTCCTACGATCAAGAAATCCACACCCCTCAAGGTCCACTTTGCCAATCATGCTCTGTTCAAGGAAATCAGCCATGAAACCAAGCTAAACCTCCACATCCAAGACTTTCCACCATCCATGGTCAATCTGGAAGTATTGGATCTTGGCTCACCCACATTCTCTGTCATCCTGGGATTACCATGGCTGCAAGCCCAGAACCCTGCCATTGATTGGGTCACTGGTCAAGTCCAACCTCCACCAATCAGAACAGTCACCCAAAACTCAAGTCAAGCCCCCAAGTCTCATGCTCTCAAGCCCTTGATTCAAGATTCACAGCCAGCCAAGACTCAAGTTCCACAGTTCACAGTTCACAGTCAAGATTCAAGTAGAGCTCATAGAGCTCACAGTCATGGCCATGACTCTTGTTCACAGAACCCACAGTCAAAGATTCAAGTACCACAGTTCACAGTCCACATTCAAGATTCAAGTTCCACAGCTCACAGTCTTTGCCAAGAAGAGGAAAAACTTGAGATACTCAAGACAAGGCATGATGCAGCAACAGCTGGACACCCAGGAGAGCACAAGACATATGAGCTTGTTTCCAGAGACTTCTACTGGCCAGGCATGAGGAAGTACATCAAGAACTATGTCAGCAGCTGTGAAACCTGTCAAAGAAACAAATCCAGCAGACACAAGCCCTATGGACTTCTGGAGCCCCTCCCAATTGCCATCAGCCCTTGGTCATCAATATCCATGGACTTCATTGTGAAACTGCCCCCATCCCATGGATTTGACTCTATCCTTGTTGTCATCTGCAGAAGGACAAAGTTGGCCCATTTCATCCCCTGCACTGAGAATATAGATGCACAAGGAACAGCAGACCTGTTTTTGCAGCACATATTCAGGCTCCATGGGCTGCCTCAGTCAATCGTCAGTGACAGAGGACCACAGTTCAGATCTCAATTTTGGAAAGCACTCACAGCAGCCCTTGGAATCAAGTCTCAACTGTCAACTGCTTATCACCCTCAGACTGATGGACAAACAGAAAGAACAAACCAGACTCTGGAGCAGTATTTGAGGTGCTATGTCAGCTATCAACAGGATGATTGGCCCACCCTCCTTCCACTGGCAGAATTTGCTCTCAACAATTCTCTCCACTCAAGCACCCAGCTATCTCCTTTCTTTGCAACCTATGGCTTCAATCCAAGAGGAGATCTTCTGGGACAAGAGACCCTATCCAATGTCCAAGCTCCTGCTGCGGCTTCACACTTACATAAGCTCAAGATCATCAACTCCTTCCTGGACTCCACTCTGAAGCAAGCCCAAGAAGATGCCTCAAGATTTGCCAACACTCACAGAATGGACCATGACTTTGCTGTGGGTCAGCAAGTTTGGCTTCTGAGGAAGAACTTGCAGACCAAAAGACCAAGTCCCAAGCTAGACAACCTCAAGTTGGGTCCTTTCAAGATCTTGGAGCAAATCAATCCAGTCACCTTCAAGCTGGATCTCCCTGCATCCATGAAGATCCACCCAGTTTTCCATGTCAGCCTTTTAGAGAAGTTTGTGGCCAATTCCATTCCAGGCAGAGTTGTTCCTCCTCCTCCTCCAGTTGAGGTAGAAGGTGAAGAGGAATTTGAGGTTGAACAAATCTTGGATGCCAAGTGGTTTGGAAGGACACTCAAGTTCCTTGTTAAGTGGAAAGGTTACTCAGATGCTGACAACACCTGGGAACCTGAGTCAAACCTCACTCACTGCCAAGACCTTCTGCTCAAGTTCAAGACCAGGTACCCCACCAAGTTGCAGAAGAGGCCTAAAAGGGGGAGATGATGTTATGAATCACCCTCTGGAAACCTCTGGAACCTTCCAGAACATTCCTTCATGGAACCTTCTGGAACCTTCTGGAACCTTCTAGAACATTCCTTCATGGAACCTTGTGGAACCTTCTGGAACCTTCTTTGCTTTCCTGACTTGTCTTGTTGTCATTGGTATCATTGGTATCATTGCATTACTAATTGCTCTTTCTGGAACTTTCTTGGAGTCTTGACAAGGAACACTCTCAAAAGGTATAAAAGGGGGATGGGGGACCTGTCCCATCCCTCAAGTGAATTATTGTTTCCAATACAATCATCACTCCTCTCAGTTCCTTGTCTGCCTTGTCCTGTCCTGCCCTGTTCCTGACAAGTGTCAGTCGGTGGCTTATGTGGACAACCAATAATAATAAAATAATAATATATACAGCAGAGTCCAAGCCGAATGCGTGTATAACGCGCTTCAAGACAGGTGGATAATCCTCACAATTATCAGTGAAAAAGTGGGTATACCCTCTTTTATTTGAGGTCACAGGCTTGATGGCCTGTCGTCCTCACAAACCGCTTTAACAGTTGGAATGAGGAAGCTGATATGGACCTGCATTTGTCAAAGAATATTGGGATAATATCCGTTGGACCAATCCTGCTGCTTATAAAGAAAGACACAAAGTCCTACGAAAAATTAAACAATCCACAGCGACCGCTCCCTCGACGCCTGCAACTACTCTTCTGGACCCACCTCCAATATGCCTGATCCTCTCAATTGCAGCAGCTCCCTCCAGTTAAGTAAAAGTAGTGGATCAATAGGGTATCCATCCGGTGACTAATGCTCCCTACCACTGCTGTACCAATCCTGTGAGCAGGGCGATAGGATATTGAAAAAGAGGTACTGTGAGATTGCTAATCTCGCTGATCATGGTTTTAACTGGGGTCTTTCTAAAAGCTCCTCCCCAGTTGTGACTATGTCATTATACTGGCACCCTATATTTATTTTTATCTTTATGACTATTCATCACATCCCCTCAGAGGCTCTAGTGCTTATCACTATAAAAGAGCATCGTGTGTTCCTTGTACTGAATGGGCCTAAGCACAAGGGGCACACCCCTTATTCATCCTATCCATTCTGTCAGGAACAGGGCAGGACAGGACAAGGCAGACAAGGAACTGAGAGGAGTGATGATTGTATTGGAAACAATAATTCACTTGAGGGATGGGACAGGTCCCCCATCCCCCTTTTATACCTTTTGAGAGTGTTCCTTGTCAAGACTCAAAGAAAGTTCCAGAAAGAACAATTAGTAATACAATGATACCAATGATACCAATGACACAAGACAAGTCAGGAAAGCAAAGAAAGTTCCAGAAGGTTCCACAAGGTTCCATGAAGGAATGTTCTGGAAGGTTCCAGAGGTTTCCAGAGGGTGATTCATAACAAATCCACTGTCCCTGCACTGATGTGGCCTCAAAGCCTCGAATTATGTTCACCCCAAATTTGGAGGCAGGAGAGACACTGGGTTGAAAGAGTGATTGATCCTTCCAAATTGTTCTTTCTTTCATTTTCTCCTTTTGTTAAGTCTTTTCCCTGTTTCTCTTTTCTTTCTTTCTTCCTTCTTTTCTTTTCTTCTTTCTCTCCTCCCCTTTCCTATAAATACTCCCTCTCTCTTCTCTTTGCTCTATATCTATCTACTCTCTCTCTCAATAAATCCTTTCCTTCCTCTTTTGTGTTTCTCCCCAGGCCAGTGCTACCAGACCAATCTAGTTAAGGTATGATTTTCCCAGGCCAGTGTCTATGCCAAGCTGGGGTGAGGTTTCCTTCCCTTCCTTTCTCTTCCTTCTCCTGCCTTCTCACATTGAGCTCTGTCTCTGTGATACTTCTGTAAACAGTCTACTCGGAGTGAGTGAGTGGAAGGAGTGAATGAAGTGGAGATGTGTGTTTGTGGGTGGTCCTTCTCCCCAACTTGGAGAGAAAGAGAAAAAAAACCCTGTTGTGAATTAATGATACATGATGATATATATATGATATACACCTTGTAATAGTTGCTAGGCAAGCGTGACCGGCACAGGGTAAAAACCTCTCCTATATTATCTGCTTGAGCAGAGGAGGAGGAAAACTGTTGACACCAGGTTTCCGTTCCACTTAATACCCAGAGTATTTGTCAACAGCGCAAGCCAGTGCCCAGGTCTGCATTGGCAGTGGCTCACTCTCCCATAGGCATCGTGAGAACGATAACTGACAGTCACAATAGGTTCGGGTCCGTCTTGTGCCTCTTGCTGCTAACCATTCAGTTCCGCCCAACAACTTACAGATGCCATACTGCCTTCGGGGATTCCATTGTTGAAGTGCTGCCTGTTGGTCACCATATTGGACAGTCAGGGCTTGATCCTGGGGCCTTTGGGGGACTCTTCACTGAGCAACTCCACTTGGTCTAGCATCCTTGAATAAAGACAGAATTGAACCACACCATCCATCTTTGTTGAGTTTGAGCTGAGTCCAGGGTACTGGCTCTGCTAATAACCAGCAGCTTCCCATCTTAAAGACTTGTCATCTCCCTTATGCTACTAGACTAAAGATAAGCCCCGAAGATGAAGAGGAGATCTCATACTCAAAGTCGGTCGCAGTAAAGAGCAGAAGATGCGAGCATGCGTTCTGTGATTAGTTGAACTGAATCTTCTGCACTTGGCGTACCTTCAAGACTGTTGAAATTTGAGAGCGTCGAAAATGGTTTGAATTAAGTAGTGGTAGGGTCGCGTTTCTAAGTCACGAATGACACAGACGTTGTAAACGGCGTGGGTCTGGGGAATTGCTGCACAGGGGGATGGGTCTCTTTCCGCAGGAGGTGGTGGTACCAACCTTGACCACAGGCACAAGTGACAGTTTGGTAGTGTTGATGTTTGCACCTCTGGCAGGGGTCACGAGCCAGAGAACTTCAGTGTCGTCAAAGGTGGCTGAGCTCAGCATACGTACGCCCTGCTTCTGAAGAGTTGTTGCAACCAACTGTCGGACCAAAGAATCAGCAGCAACCTAATCACTCGGCAGTTGGAGAGCGAGAGCTGCAACAGAAGTCAGAGGGTAGGATCACGGCAAAAGCAGCCACCAACCGCGTTTTTCGAAGCGACAGCAAAGATGGGAATCCAGTTGGCAGGCGGCGGGGGAGGGACGCCGGAGTCGTGCCGGAGGTAAATTATGAGCATGTTAGGCATCACGGTTGCAAGCTATCGAACCTGCTGGATAAATGGGAACAAGTGGGGAATGGTCCAGGAATGGATAAAGCCCCGCGGGCGTGGATCAACGCAGTGTACGCTGTTTGACTTGATTGATGCTCCAGTGTTGGCAGATCGACGGGAACCGTCAGCGACAAGTCACGGACAAGTCACATGTTGTCCGCGGACAATCGGCAGAATCTGCCAGAACGCCGGGGAATTTGAGAGAAACAAGGACGCTGCAGGATAATCGCTTGCAAGAATGACAGGCACTGAGAATCTCTCTCTCTCTCTCTCTCTCTCTCTCTCTCTCTCTCTCTCTCTCTCTCTCTCTCTCTCTCTCTCACTAACTCACTCTCTCTCTCATAATATCGGCAAACACGCCTCATGGATGGATGAGGCGGATGCCGGAACGGAGACGTGCAATCTGCTTTCCGTCTTGAGATTGAAATTTGCGGCTTCTGCGTTTCGTCGGGGGCATCTGATTGGCTGAGGGGAGTTGCACGCGCCTGCCAGAACTTGAGGAGAAAATCAAAGAACGGGGGTTCATGCAGGGCGGCGATCAGTCAGGGGGGCGCGGCGCTCGTCGACCGTGTGTGTGTGTGTGTGTGTGTGTGTGTGTGTGTGCATGTGCGTGCATGTGCGTTCAATTGTTGGCCAATAATTTATCGCAGAAGACAAAACAGGCAGCGCCACCGCCCAATGCCGGTGCCGCCTGGGCGTTCGCCGTAACAACAAAATGTTTCAACTCCCGCCCGCAATTGACTATTTACAAGCGTGCAGCAGGTTGCCCCTGCCTGCCTGCCCGACGTCGACAGGAGCACTCCAATTGCTCGCTCAAACAGCCTCAAAATAAAACAATAAAATAAACTAAAACGAAAAAAAAAAAAAAAAAAAACCGGAAAAAACCCTGACCCGACAACAACAAGAACAACATCCAACCATGATGGCTGACGACGACCACCGCCTGCTGCCCAAGGCGGCCGAGGCGGCGCTGTCCTCATCGCCGCCTTCGCCGCCACCATACGCCGTAGCGGCTGCGGCTGCGGCTGCGGGTGCTGGGGACGAGATTGAGATGTCGACCTTTCCCGGCTCGTTCCGCATGGCGAGCGGCGCGGGTAGGTTTGCTGTATCCATGTTCCTTCCTCTGATTGGATTGGTTGGCGAAACTATACTGATCCTTCACTCCGTCCGCTCAAATCACAAACCAAAAAAAAAACGTTTATCAGTGACGCCGTGGTACAAGACCCGTCGATTCGCCATAGCGGCTGCACTTTTCGTCGTGGTCTTGTGCGGCGCAGTCGTTGCCATCGTTCTGACAAGAACGACATCCGCAGTGAACCCCGTTGAGCTCATCAAAGTCTATGCCCTGAACCACTCATCCGAGTTCAACTCGTTCTTCACCGACCTCGATGGCAGCAATGTCTACCAAGCTCTGGACAGCGTGTTGCGCGACAAAAACAATCTGAGCACGATAATTCTTCAGGGTTTTGCCGTGAACAAAGTGTCCGTGCCAGTCACAAACACCTCCTTCGCCCCTGCTCGAACTGCAGTCCGTGCCTGCGCCACTTTTGGCGGGCTGACTTCGTTCATCGTCGGCGACCTCTACGTGACCTGGTTTTCAGAAATCAGGGGATTGGGGCAGGGCAACGCACGGATGGCGGTTTGTAACATGTCCGTCGCTCTTACTGACGCCGCACGCAGCCCTCCGCGTTACATCGAGCTCCCGAGCTTTCCGAACGGCACATACGAAGTGATCGCCGCGATGCGGCCCGACGCGACTTCGACCAACATCACAATCTTTTCGGTTTCTGTGAATCACCCGAAACTGATGCAGTTTACTCTCCAATCCGACTCGTTCACCCTCACCATGGTCGACTCGTTCGCGCTCTCCCTGCCAGGCGGAGGGAACCCATCTGAGTTCTCCATCCTCCTCCCGCCCGCCGGGTCGGTATCTTCCACCTCAAACCACGTCGTCTCTGTCATCTCCTATTCCTCATCAACATACGATTTCGGCATCGAGACCTTCGCCTTCATCCCGGGCACCGGCCAGGCCTCCGCCAACTCCACCGCCTCCTCCTACCAATCCCTCGTCGGTAGCGTCGCCCTCAACTCCGAATTCCCCCTCCTCGCACTCGCCCCGCCATACATCTACGCCTGCTTCGACGCATCCCGCGGCATCCTCGCCCTCCCCCTCTCCCCGTACTCCGCAAACTCCCCGACCCCGCCCGCCGCCGCAAACGTCTCCAACTTCACCCCCGTCGCTCCCCTCGACCACGCGCCCCCCGCGCCGACACGCTCCGGCGCCACCATCACCGACGCCCGCATCTGGGTCGACCACGCCGCGCAACACCTCCTCGCCGTGTACCGCGGCGACGGGCTCTACTTGCGCGCGGCCGTGTTCGAGATGCCCGCGACGACGTCGGAGGCGTTGGTGTTGAAGTGGAACGGGGAGATCGACCGGTCGAGCTTTGGAGAGGCATGGACGGGAGTGTTTGGGTCGGGGACGAATGTGTGGGCGCTTGCGAGTTATTTTGACACCGCACCGTTTTTGCTGTCGGTGAATTACGATTCGTGATTAGGTGCGGCCCGAGTGCATGTTCCTGGGGCCCTGGTATCTGTTTTTTTTTTTTTTTTTGGCTGTAATTTTGACCTCATTCGCTTCATCGTTCACCTGTATTTGTCATAGTCCCGCTGCTTCATCCTTTGCATGATCGATTTGGCAAAGAGAAATCATACAAGGAAGAAAAAAAAGTTGTCCGAGTTGATATCTTTGTTGTTTTCCCTTTTACTTTGCGATTTATCTCGGTCGCCTTACAACAATCCATGCTGCGTTTCGCAGTGTTGAGGTTACCGTAGTCACCAGCTGGAGTCGTAAGGACGATGAGGCGTTGGCAGGTAACCGAGTTGCTCAATTTTAGAAGAATTAATTCATTATTATTCTCGCATAACCTCTTTGTTCATATTGGCCTGACGCGTACTTCAGTCCAGAAGGAGAATCCAAGCGGTATCTCATCTCTTATGTTCTAAGCCATGATTGCTCTAAATACGCGGAGTACTGCTTTGCTACTCTTGATTCCCCCTTAACTGCATCCGCCCGCATAGGGACGGGCATACGCCTGATGCGCATAGCCGTTGCTTTCTCCTGAAGAACTTTGGCGATGGTAGGTTTTTGCCGTGTTATGGCATCCTTTGTTGCAGAGAAGTAGATTCTGATCCTTTCCACCGGAAAAATTGTCAGCGACGCCGTTGTCGGTTCGTTATAGCCGCCCTTCTGTCTGTCGTCATCCTCTTGGGAGCTGGAGTCGCGGCCATGTTCTTGAAAAAGGAGGACAACCACGGAAGACCCCGTTGACCTCAGCCAAGTTTTCGCGAGCAACCTCAACGCACATTCATGGCAGCAGGCAGGATCTGCCAGCGACAATACGTACGAGGTGTCGGATTCACCCCTCTTTTCGTGAAGGGTCAAGACGCTCGACGCGACAGATCGAAAGTGACACTTGGGACGGGGACAGCTGCGGCGGACGAGCTCGTCGAGATGGTCACTGAGCTGTGTAGGCGCGATAGGCGGCCACGGGGGCGGCAGGGCTCGCCGCTGACGAACGTCGCACGGCGCGGCAGTGTATGATTTTGATGACGGGGGCTGCTGTGGGGTGCAACACTAAATTTCGGCAGAAAGGTATTCGGTGAGCGGTCACAGGACGGGCCAGAGCGCCCGCATAATGCGAAGGAGTCGACCCTGTCGTCGATTTCGGGGATTCAAGTGGCGGTGGGGTCAGCAACGACGACGAGCGCAAACGGAACCGCGGGCAGGCGTAAAGACCATAAGCGGCAGCCAGCTTCGAGAGAGGTGACTGCTGCCGCTACTGTTGCTGTCTCTCTCTGGTGCATGTGGAAGGGCGATCTGCGATCGCAGCAGCCGTGGCCGTAGTGGTGTCGCGGTCGTGGTGGTCCCAGTCAGAGGCGATTCGGGACGGAAGTGATGGCCCGGCATAAATCGGAAAATGCCAAGGCGGGTCTGTCTATCTCTCCTTCCGTCTCTCCGTCTTTCTGTCCCGCACGCGCCTTCTGGCGTCTCCGCCGTCACGTTCTATGTCGCCACCGTCGCCGTCGGCACCGATAAGGACAGCGGCCACGTCCGCCACCGCTGCTGCTGCTGCTGTCAGCAGGAATGAGCGAGCGGCCCTCCTCGCCCCCAATGGCGGCGTTTTTGCCACCCGCGCCGGAGCCAGCACCAGCAGTAGTGCCGGCCGGCGGTCGTCGTCGCACACTCCGGATCCCCCATCGTCTGCCTCGCGCCATCGCCTGCTGGAGCTGCACCAACGCCAACAACAGCAGCAGGAGCATCTGCAGAACGGCCCGCCCGCGTCTGCAAATCGTCGGTACAACTCTGGAGTGCGCGTCGGCGCCCCGCCAGTGAACAGAACGATTGCAATCCAGCAGGAAAAAGACCTGCCAGACTCATTCGATGGTGTCGTGTCGGGTAGGTTTGAACCACGCCATTTGGATTTGACTGTTTGGATCACTAGTCTTTGGGTCGTGACGCTGATATTGCGACTGTAATTAATCAGTGAGATGGTACAGGAGGAGCTGCTTCGCCATGACGGTTATTCTCTCAGCTATTTTCGTCATATGTGGTGCATTCCTCGCCATCGCCATAAAAACAAAAGTACCCCCAGAAGAACCCGTTGGCCTCACCCAAGTTTACGCTCTGAACGAATCGGTCGGTTACGTCTCATTTATCACCGACGTCGATGCCAGCTATATCTACCAAGTTGTTGATCTGACGACCCTCGACGAAAATGGATACAGTACAGTAAGCCTCCAGGGCGTAGCCGTCAATGGAGTATCAGTGCCAGTCACAAACAGCTCCTTCGCAACCGCACTGACTCCCATCCGCGTCTGCCCGCATTTTGGGAGGACTTCCTTCATCGTCGGCGACCTGTTCGTGACTTGGTTTCCATATTTGAGCGGAATAGGAGCGGGCAACACGCGAATGTCCGCTTGCAACATGTCCCTTGCGCTTTCAGACGCCGAACGCACCCCTCCAGTCTTCATCCAGCTCCCGAGCTTCTACAACAACACTTACGATTTCACCGCGATGCGAACGGACCCGACTTCCAGCAACATCACCATCTTCGTGCTTGAGGACAATCCGCTGACGTTACTGCAGTTCAACTTCCGCACAGACACACTCAACCTCACATTGGTCGACTCGTTCACAATCACACCGCCAGACGGAAGCGGCGCAGTCTCCGCCTTCATCGTCCCGCCGCCCGCTGGCCCATCCGCCTCGTCCCACCTCATCTCCGTCGCCTCTTACATCCAAACAACCTACCAGCTCCGCATCGAGACCTTCTCGTTTGTTCCCGGGACCGGCCGGACCGCCTCATCCTCCAATGCCATCTCCTACCAAGCCTTCGTCGGCACCGTCGCCGTCAGCCCCGGCTCCTCCTTCCTCGCCCTCGCCCCACCGTACATCTACACCTTCCTCGGCCCCCGCCGCGGCATCGTCGCCCTGCCCCTCACACCCTACGTCACCAACGCCGCAACCCCAGTGGCCGCAAGCATCGCTTCCTTCCCCTCCGCCGCGTACCTCGACCATCCCTTTATCACCAGCTCGACCGCAGACGTTGCCAACGGCCTCCTCCGGGTCGACCCCGACTCCGCCCACCTCGTCGCCGTCTACGCCGGCGACCGAAACTACCCGCGCGCGGCCGTGTTTGAGATTCCCGCGAAACCGACAGGCGCGCTGTCCCTGAAGTGGAATAGAGAGCTGGAACAGTCTGACTGGACGTGGCCGTGGTGGGAACTGTTCGGAATCGGGACAAATGTATGGGCGCTTACGAGCAATGGATACACGAGGTACCCGTGGTTGCTCTCGGTGGTTTATGATCCCTGATATTGCCGTTGTGCGAACCGTCTTTGTTGTCCCTCCATTCCTCCTATCCGCCAGTTCCTTCCTCTCCCACGACGAACCGTCTCATTGTGGCTCCTTCGCTTCAGCAAAAATATGTGCACGAAACCAAACATTTGCATTCACAGTTTTTCTAAAAGCACCTCGGCTTACCCTGTATTTCTCGAAGCAACCGCAAACGCCTTGCACGTGGGGTGGCGAAAGTCGCGGCGGTGATAAAAATTGGGGGTACAACCCAAAAAGCCGACAGCGGAGCACTCAACTTGTTCGACTCGTTCACCATCACACTACCGGGCGGCAACGCACCAATCCACTTCTGCATCGCCCTCCCGCCCGCCTCCACATCCACCTCTTCTCACCTCATCTCCGTCGCTTCTTAACGGGAATTCGAACCCAATAGCAGCTGACTACTAGAAAATGAAGGATATGAGATGATTTGGGCGGAGGGGTATTTATTCAATGAGGTTCCAATGTGCTGCTTCCCTCTCACACCCTGCCTACTTTTAAACTGCCCAGGAGGAAAAACACTGCCCCAAATTTGAGAATGCTTGGGCCACTTTTACTTTGGGAAAGTGTAAGTGCCACGGCCCAAAATTCTGTCTGCCCAAATATCAACACAAAAGACTGCATCGAGACCCATTGTTCATCCCCGGGACCGGCCGCACAGTTTCCTACCAACCTACGCCGGCACCGCCGTCCTCGACACGGGCATCACCTTTCTCGTCCTCGCGCCGACGTACATTTACATCCGCTTTGTCCCCCGCCACGGCAACATCGCACTCCCTCTCACCGACTTCACCAACGGCCCGACTCGCACAGCTCCTTCCCTCCCGCCGCGCAACTCGACCCCAACCTCTCCAGCCCCGCATCCGTCGACGCTCTTAACAGCCGCCTCTGGATCGACCCCGCCGCCTCCCACCTCGTCGCCGTCTACCACGGCGACGTGGGCTACGCGGGCACTGCCGTGTTTGAGATACGCGAAATCGACCGGTCAGCTGGCGCTGGAGTGGAATAGAGAGCTGGGACAGTTTAGCCTTGACTGGATGTGGTCGAGCCCGTTCGGGACAAATATTTGGATGCTGTCGAGCGACGCGGACTCCTCTTACCCGTCGCTGCTGTCGGTGGTGTACGATCCGTGATATTTGGCAGTTGTGCGGTCCATTTTTTTTTTCTTCAATTTCCGCCATTCTGGCTGTACTCTAATCCGTCGGTTCATGGTTTTTTTTTTCAGCAATGAAACATTCAGTTTAGCCCAGCCGGGTGATGGCGATACCTGCTGTTTCTGGGCTGCCTCATGAGTACTTGCTTTCGTAGTCATTCGTTTTCCTCCCTTTCTTAAAGACTTTTCCGACATCACCAACCATCGACCTTCGTCTGCTGGCGCAGCAGAAGACCGCGAAAGCAGCCGGGCGAGCAATACGTTTGTTGCGGACATGGTGATCCACACAGTGCAAAGTGGTTCAGTACTGCCGTTCGCCTTCCGCCGCCCCTCGCCGCAGACACGCGATTGTCAGTCGAACCCGGTTTGGGGCGGTGTGGTTGCTCCGTGTTTGCGGCTAAGTATCGTGCGCACAATTAGGCAGTATTAATCCCGAACGCGTCCGGCAGATAAATCGCTGTCCAGCGGATTTCTCTGGTGTCTTCCCCTTGTGCTCCGCCGACAAAGTGAAAGACGATTAAACGCAAGCACTTGCCGCCAACAAAAAAAAAAAAAAAAAAAAAAAAAAAAAAAAAAAAACAAGGAGATCGAAGGCCACAAAGAATGCCCCGTTCCAGCCCCCACCGCCCGCCCGCGAGCAGCGCACAACGGCTGCTTCGCTTCGAACTCTTTCCTCTCCTCGTCCTTGCCCTCACCCTCGTTGTCGCGGCCGGCACCGCCGCTCGGCCAGTCCAGCCCCTCTACCGCGCCTTGTCCAAGCAGGACGCGGCCAACCTTATCGCGGGCAAGGACCTTGTCCCGACGAACCCCGACGCCAAGATCACGCCCGAAGCGCACATGATCAACAAAAACTGGAAAAACAGCCAGTACAAGGCAACCACGACGGACCCCAAGGTCGCCCAGTGGTACGGCCGCAAGAACGGTCTCGTCAAAATCGACCCGAGCAAGATCCCGAACATGCACGAGAGCGTCGACATGCTCAAGCGCGCGGAGGCCACGAAAAACGGGTATGACAGAAGGAACAAGGTTCGCGCGGCGTCCAACGAGCATGCTGTGCTTATCAAGGGTAGCATCCCGAACGCCGCATGCACAATCGAGGTGAGAAGACGGTCGGCCGGCCAATCCCACCCACGGCTTGCCAATACCCCTCTCCCAACACTCCGGCCCCCACCCTTTCACTATCCACAGTCGCCCTCACGACTCGTAGGGCACCAATCAACCTCCACTTCTCTCATTGACTTTTGTTTTTATTGCCCTAGCCGTGCAAAGTGCTCAAACCGTTCAGCCGCGGAGCTAGGAAGACCGAAAAAGCCGTCGCTGCGGCTGCCGCTGCGGGCGGGGCGTCCACCAGCGGGGCGTCGACCAGCGCGGGCAGCGGTGCGAAGGGCAAGGCGAAGGCCGCCGAGTCAAAGAAGAACAAGTAATCGTGGTGTTGAGTGTGCGCTTGGTCCTTCTCTGGTGAATTTCCTTTGTGCGGAAGTTTTGGAGGCTTTTATTCTTGTTTGGTCATGTAAACGATGGACTCTTTATTTGCCTGTGAAACATGGTCATTCCTACCGACCGCAGCCTTCCCACTTTCTGCAACGTTTTGCATATTCACTTTCTCTTTTGATTCGTTTCCGTTTTCGTTTTACATCAAATAAACCCCGATCACAGTTGTGACCCATTGCCGAAAAATTCTTTCCGGCCTTACTGACTGCAATAAGTATAAAAGGGTGGTGCAAACGGATCGTAATCGTCGAATCAGTCGTCATCGCGCTGAATGTCTGTGTCTGCTGCCAATATGATCGGGACGTGCGGTTTTGTCGTTCTACTTTTTCTCAATTTTCACGTCAGTTGCTTGCTTCTGCAGAGGCTCGCCAGCAGCCGCCACACCAGCCACTGCAGCCGCACAGTCAACAGCGTCTGCACGTGAGAGTCGGCCTACCACCTTACAACAAAACTTTTCCCCCAGATGCCAAAAAAAATTAGTTTTGCCTCCCCTCCTTCCTGCAATATGACGTCCTGCTTCAAATTCAATATTTCTCACTTCACCCCCCATTGGAAGCAAAAATCCAGGAGCTACCAGGTGCGAGAAGACGAGTCAGGAGAAACAGAACACGTTTGCTGATAATCGAGGTTTTGAGTGTGCGTTTGGTACTGTCTGGTGAATTTATGCAAGTTTTGGAGCCGTCTGGAGCTTTTTCGTTTGTGGCGAAGTGATGGAGGAGCTGTCTTCGTCGGTGGGAAAGAGACGGGACAGGCAGAGAGCCGAGGACGACAACCTGACCGAAACGGGATTTTTTCTAATCGAAACCATTTTCATTTCAATTTTCTCGAGGAACGGTGCTGTCTTGCCGGTGATGACGACGACGACGACGACGACGACGACGACCACCTCACCCCGATCCTTGCCGCCGCTCCAGTCCCCGGCGGTCCCTACCGCTGCACGAGGTGCAACCCCACCGCCACCAACGCCTGCTGCGCAAGGATCGGCCGTGCTGCTTTCGCCGCCACCACCCCAAACTTCCTCCCACTATACAGATGCCCATCCGTCTCTTTCCAGGATCCGCAGATCGGCGTCCCCTCTGCTTGCTGCAGCAGACCGGCAGGCGCGCCAGCAGCCGCCCCAGCCGCCGCAGCAGCCGCAGAGCCAACAGCGTCTGCAGCGGACATCCGGCGTGCGAGTCGGCCTTCCACCGTGCAACAAAACTTTTCCCATTTATACAAAAAAGGATTTGCCTCCCCTCCTCCTTGCAAGTACGAGCTCCTGTTTCAAATAATCAGTGATTCTCACCTCGCCCCACCATGGCAAACGACAATCCAGGAGCTCCGTGGCACGAGAAGGGCTGGTTCACCGTGACCGTCCTTGTGTTCGCCGTCGCTGGTGTCTGTGTTGCGTTTGTCGTGCTCGTCTGGAAAATAAAACAGCCGTTACCCGCCACCAGCGCCGGCTGAAAGATCCGTTGAAGTCACTCCAGTGTTGCAGCTGAACCATACATCAAGTTTTTGGACGTTTCTCACGGACATCGGTACTCGCGCTGTGCACCAGCTTCTCTTCAATGACACTCTCGACAGAAACAATGAGAGCACCGCCACTATTCGGGTCGTTGATTTGAGCAGGCTCGCAGTGCAAGTCACAAACACATCGTTCAGTTCGGCGCTCAGCACAATCAATGGCTGCCCCCGACTGACCATTGATATGTTCATCGTCGGCGATCTTCTTGTGCAATGGCTCAGAGATGGGTCCATGGACAGGCGCATGGTCGTGTGCAACATGTCCCTCGCCATCCCCGACGCGTCGCGCTCGATTCAGTACATCCCGAGCCCCAATTTCCCCAGCAAAACCACTGGACCCTATCGCTGCGATGCGATCGTTTCCGGAGAACCAGACATCCACCAGCGTCACCATCTTTGCAATTGACAACGTGGCCCTCGCGCTTCTGCAGTTCACCTTCCTCACAGACTCTCTCAAACTCACCTTGGTCGACACGTTCACCACCGCGCTCCCCGCCACGCAGCCGGACGGCGACTTGGCGATCGTGCTCCCGCCCCGCTCAGCCACAGCCACACCACCAATCTAGTGTCCGTCGCCTGGTACGGCGAGCCCCGCCTGCTCATCGAGACGTTCGCGTTTGTTCCAGGGACGGGCCGCATAACGACCCAGCCGACATACACGACCTATACCGGCAACGCCTCGCTCTACTACGGCATCAACAACTTTGCCCTCGTCCCGCCGAACCTGTACCTCTTCTCCGGCCCGCGCCGCGGCATCATCGTCCTGCCGCTGTCGCAAGTCCCCGTAAACACCCCCGCCGTCGACTATACCAGCTGGCCCTCTGCCGCCCACCTCGACGGCGCCAGCAAGCTCCAATCGGCCCTCCCGCGCGACGTCGTCGACGGACGGCTGTGGCTCTCTCCCGCTTCCCGACTCGTCGTCATGTTCAAGGGGGATGGCGACTACTACCGGTTGGCCGTGTTTGAGCCGACGCCCGACAAGCTGGGGTCGCTGAACCTGACGCTCAACCAGCCGCTGGGCGTCGCGGTCGGCCCCGACGTGGGCTGGAGCGATATGTTGGACCAATGGAACGGCGTATGGGCGCTGCACGAGAATTATGGACTTTGGCCGAGCTTGTTTTCGGCGGTGTACTAGGGGTTGAGCATTTCTGCGTGTTAATGGGGAGACGGTTTGGCTCTCGATACTTCTAGCCGGCCACAAGGATCCACAACACTCTCACGGGCTGAAATAGCACATAGTCAGGACCGGCTAGAAACAGCAGCTTTTTTTTTTATTCTTTTCATCGTGCATGTTTAATAAGGCTTGTACTTTTCCCTCACATAATCGATCTCTTTCGTTGTTCTGTTGACGGATTTGATCGCGCAGCGCCCTCGTGCTTTCTTCTCTCAGCAGTTAAAGTTGTTTCAGCTTGCTTGTTACGGCAGACGCACTCTTCGAGGGTCATGGCATACCCCATCTTTGCAAACAGTCCACTCTGAGTGAGTGAGTGGAAGGAGTGAATGAAGTGGGGATGTGTGTTACTGTGGAAGAAATGGAAAAACTCGATTGTTTGATTTGGTTCCCATGCCACAGACCGACATCTGAATTTTCCGCCACAAGTTTGCATTGCTGGCTTCGCCAGGGACAGAGACAAGCCAGACACATCAACTGTCTGTCTCCTGTCTCCTCGGTCCACTTCTTCCAACCTTGCTTGGTCTCGGCGCTGATGGAATTCGCGCCAAATGCACCGTGGATGGGTCCTCCACTGCCGATATCTTCGTTGATTTTGAGGTGAACGTTCTTTTGCCCAATGTGAAAGAGAGCGAGAATCTTATCATGGACAATGCGAGCATCCACCACGATGACACTGTGGGCCGCAGCTCTGGATCCCCAGCTACCATTTTTTGATTTGTTCTTACTAGGAGTTTGTGGTTTTTGGCTCCCGCAAATTCGCCATTTTGATCCGTTTTGAGATTGTTCCAGCAATTGCTTCTGCGGTTGCAACAAGCAATCCCTCTTCCGATCGCTTTGCGAGCGCCATTGTGAACCGACCATGCATCTTGCTCTAGCGACTGCTGTCAGTACGATGCCACCACTGCTGATGCCATCCAACAGTGCCTCGCCAACTGCTTGCACAGCGAGCCCAATCGCCACTGCTGCGATGGATCCTGTGATCTCCCCTGCGATCTCCCCTGCGCCTGCAATTGCGATCACACCATCATCACCGCAGCCATTAAATAGCAGTCCTCAGCCCTCAGAGAGCTCACAATGGACACTCGCATACTGCAGATCTCCCCACCACCGTTGATGCCATTCAACATTGCAGCACTGATCGCAAGGACAGCAAGCCTAATCACCACTGCTGTGATCGCACCATCATTTCCTCCCCAACCACTGCCACCAAATAGCAGCACTCAGCCTGCAGAGAGCACAATGGACTCCACCATCCTGCAGATCTTCGCACTGCCACTGAAGCCATCCAACAGCACATCAACCCATCGCCATGCTGCAGGGTTTGGAAACAAATTCACACACATATTAGACCATACAAAAAGTGGCAAAATCGCTGCATTGCCGCCAGCTCAACTTGCAAGTTATGTTGGTGCTGGACTCTGTGACAGAGTTCGCCCATTAATTCGACAAGCTGGCAATTTGTTTGATAGAGCGTATCCTGTTTTTTTGGGCCAAGTCTTGGAGTACCAGTGTCAGGAACATGGCAGGACAAGGCAAGGCAAGGCAGAGAAGGAACTGAGAGGAGTGATGATTGTATTGGAAACAATAATTCACTTGAGGGATGGGACAGGTCCCCCCATCCCCCTTTTATACCTCTTGAGAGTCTTCCTTGTCAAGACTCAAAGAAAGTTCCAGAAAGAGCAATTAGTAATACAATGATACCAATGATACCAATGACAACAAGACAAGTCAGGAAAACAAAGAAGGTTCCAGAAGGTTCCACAAGGTTCCATGAAGGAATGTTCTAGAAGGTTCCAGAGGTTTCCAGAGGGTGATTCATAACAACCAGAAGGAAAAACCAGGTGAGTTTTTGCAAGTTCGCTTTTTTTTTTGTTATGGAACTTATGTTTGCTTTTCCCAATAAGCATGACCCTCCTTGATGTTGCTGTAAAACTCAATGAATTCTTTCAGTCTGAGAGACTTGATCAGTCTGTGTGGAAGTATTGCTTCAACTCGCTACCTTTAGTGTTATGAATCACCCTCTGGGAACCTCTGGAACCTTCTAGAACATTCCTTCATGGAACCTTGTGGAACCTTCTGGAACCTTCTTTGCTTTCCTGACTTGTCTTGTTGTCATTGGTATCATTGGTATCATTGTATTACTAATTGCTCCTTCTGGAACTTTCTTTGAGTCTTGACAAGGAAGACTCTCAAAAGGTATAAAAGGGGATGGGGGACCTGTCCCATCCCTCAAGTGAATTATTGTTTCCAATACAATCATCACTCCTCTCAGTTCCTTGTCTGCCTTGTCCTGTCCTGCCATGTTCCTGACATTTGGGGTAGCTGAAAATGTTGATTCATCCCATAATCGATATTTCATTGCTGTGTGGCTTGCTGTTGAGGAGGTGCTCCAATTTATGGGGGGTCAATCATGAAGCTAGGAGTGAACAGTCAGCTCTCTCAGCTCACTGCTGCAGAGGAACCTATGTACCACACTGGAATATTCCTCAAGTTTATGAGTGCAGCCCTGCATCAGCTGGATGAAATGAAAGACGCTGTGGAGGTCATTGTTTTCACCTCGTGAGAAACCATTGGAAGAGGAACAGCTCTTTGCTTTATTGGGTAAGGCTGCCTGTTCACAGAGTTTTTGCGCACTGATTTGGAATGCAGGAGTGTAATGTCTTTCATAACACATTCCTAATGGTTGATAGATTCTGTTCTGTCGCAGAAGTCAGTTGGAGATTTTCCTGGCCACCTGCTTGCTTTCTGCCATTCTGACATCTTTTGGGGCAAAATTGAATGATGGCCATCTGATCAGAATACTGTCTAAGAAGGAATCAATCAGTTCTTTCTCCAACTTATTTCAAATGTGGAAAGGACTGATGACAATCAGGCACCTGCTGCTGCAGCACCTTTGCCGGGTGAGTGGTTGTTTTCACTGAAGAAACTTGAAGATGCTACTGTAGTTGTTGGAAGACTCTGCTGGTCCTACCAAGGCTGATTCTCAATTCCCTGATTCTATGAAGGCTGATGATAGCACTGCTGCCCCATCTGCTGATTCTGCACTGGCTGGCTCATCAATGGCAAACGCACCTTCTCAAATTGCCAGTTCCACTGCCAGCTCAACTGGTGGTGCTTCAAGTTCACTGGACTCTGGACCCTCAACTCCAACTGCTTCATTGGACGCAACTGCTGAGGCTTGGCCTAAACAAGCAGCTGTGGCAGCAGCAGAAGCTGCCTGGAAAGCGGCACAGACATTCCCAAGAATCTATTTTGCGTATTGTTCAGAGGAACTTTCATTATGCACAGGTGGTCTTTATATTCCTCGTTGCGCAAAACCACTTCCAATGAGCTGCTTAGAGCGCCTATTCTATGGTAGTTTGAACCCTGAATTGTCAAAGACCTGTGGAGCTGACATCAAAGATTCTGTCAATCATTCGAGAAGTCTATTCAGTCACAAACATACCAAACGCGTGGAAGAATGTTACTTTCATCAACTATCTGAGGTTCCTATTCAACAGAATAAGTCAAATGTTTGTGCAATCTTTTCAGCAGTAAGCCCTCTGAACTATTTTTCCCTGCCTCTTACTAACATTGATGGGCCATGGCGCCAAGTTTAATTGCATGCTTCTAATGAGTGGATGTCAGCCAATTTACTCGACCCTGGTGATGATTTTGTGTGCCTCCAGGGATACACCAGCTGTTTATCTCCATCCCAGGTTTTGGATTCTTTTCCCAATGAAGTATTTTTTCGGATGATAGAAACCATCGTATGGAGAAAGGTAAGTTTCTGTATACATTCACAAAACCTCGCTAGTTTTTGGGCAAAATCTCAGACCTTAATCTATTTACAACATTGAAAAGGTGTTTGCAAGAGGAGGACAACTTAGCAAGCTCCAACAAGAAGCAAAGGTCTGAACCTGAAGATGAAGCTTAGTGCGGAAAGCACCAGGAAAAAAAATTGTGTTTGAAAGAATGTGAGAAATAGTTCAAAAGATTATCATTAAGTGACATTCTGCTCCCAAAAAAAATAATAATTAAAAAGTCCTTGTCAGACACACAGGAAAAGCACAGTTTCCGTTGCGCCACGGTTTTCTCTACATATTTTCTTTTTCGGTGACTAACGGAGACTGCCCAACTGCCTAGGGATGGGGTGCCTAACAGGCCGCACCCCAAGCCCACCTAATTTATTATTTATTTTTGGCACTTGTACACACACGCATAGGAGTGGGGGGACTTAGAGCATTTGTGGTGGATGCTCCAAGTCAGGGGGGTTGACTTGTCAATTTTCTCTCTCTCTGTTTTTGGGCCATTTCTCTTTTTCCTTTTTTCTTCAATCTGATTTCTGTCCTTTGGCACCAATACAGAGTCCCTTCAAATCCATCTGGCTCAGCCCGCCAGCGACTGTGTGACATTGCCGGCTCTGTGTTGGAGTGAGGATCCCAGTGCTCACCCACTGCGACGACGGTGTTGTTGTCCTCAACCTTCCTGTCCCATGAGGGTGTTGGGGGCAGCACATAGCGCCGCCACTGACACCTGAGAGCTAGATCTACCAGTTCCTGCCTCAGACCTATTGTTGTGAGAGTGAGATGTGTGAGTATGAGTTTGATGCGATGAAGGCTGTTGTTCAAGTGATCGCACCAACTCAGCCCAGCAGGGTGTGTGTACGATTGCAGGTGTTTCTGCATGCGAGTTCCCTGCTGGCGACCTTCTGAACCCTACATAGTCAACTCCCTTCTTTCTCTCCCCCTTGTCATTGTCAACAACAAGGGCTCCTGCAGCACCATCTGCGACAAGGGTGCTAGGTCGCACCCTGTCCATCCCATCACTATTAACCACTCCTGTTGCATTTGAGATTAGGTTCCTGTGATAAAAACCGCTGTGTCCCTCTTCCCTCTCTTTATTCTGCAGTTGTGTTGCACCCTTGGGAGCGCCCTTCTGTTTCCCCTCGCACTGGCCCTCAGCCACGCAAGTAATCAGTGCTCCCACACAGATCCTTCAGTGGATTGTCCCTCTGAATGTTCATTCTTTGTGTTTGAGGCCCCTGTTAAACAGATCAGTAGGGATACTTAATGGACAAGGCAAGTAGTAGGGTTGAAACACCCCCAAGACAACAGCCCAATAAAATTATTTTTAGCCTATTTTTTGCTTTCCTTCACTCTTGGTTCCGGATCCCAGGGTCAAAGGAGTGAGTATAGTCTCACATATTTTGCTAAAAAATGGTAGCTACAGATCTGTTTCTGATTCAAAATGGTAGCGATGTGACCAGCCATGGTGCGAAACATCAGCAGGACGGGGCCCGTTGTCGTTCTCAAACTAAGTCTGTCAGTGATTGCCAAAAACGGCAGAGACAAACTTACAATGCGGTTGGCCCAGACTTTGAGCATTATATCGTCGCAACGCAACTCTACGTGTCACGTCATTCCTCCGAACCACACCAGTTTCCGTTGCGTATTGATTGCGTAACTGCTCTATTGCCCTCGGTAGAGCCTGTCGAGGTGCAGGTGGAATATCGTGAGCTGGAGCTGGCCAGGTGTGTGATCTGCGGCGTCTCATCTGTTTAGAATAGCTGAAACATCTGTAGGACGCGGCCTGAGGCCATTTTTTTGACCAGGGAGAGAGACCGCTCCGGACTGAGGGCGAGACGAAGCAGCGAGCACAATTGGGCAGGCCGCGTCAGACTACACTACCATTAATCCCGAACGCGTAATCGCTGTCCAGCGGAATTGTCAGGTGTCTTCCATGTGCTCAGCCATCAGGCAAAGTGAAAATGCCGCCAAAACTACTGAAGAAAAGAAAAAAAAAAAAAATTAAAGAAGAACAAACGCAACAAACAATGCCCCGTTCCACCCGACGCCCGCCCGCGAGCAGCGCACAACGGATGCTTCGCCTCGAGCTCGTTTCTCTCCTCGTCCTTGCCCTCACCCTCGTTGTCGCAGTCGGCACAGTAGCTCGGCCAGCCCCGCCCCTCTACCGCGCCTTGTCCAAGCAGGACGCGGCCAACCTCATCGCGGGCAAGGACCTCGTCCCGACGAACCCCAACGCCAAGATCACGCCTGAAGAGCACATGACCAACTGGAACTGGAAAAACAGCCAGTACAAGGCCACCACAACGGACCCCAAGGTCGCCCAGTGGTACGGCCGCAAGAACGGTCTCGTCAAAATCGACCCGAGCAAGATTCCAAACATGCACGAGAGCATTGACATCCTCAAGCGCGCGGAGGGCACGAAAAACGTGGATGAGAGAAGAGACAATGTTCGCAGGGCGTCCACCGAGCATGCTGTGATTTTCAAGGGTAGCATCCCGAACGTCGCGTGCACAATCGAGGTGAGAAGACAGTCCTACCCCTCTGCAAACACTCCGGCCCCCACACTTTCACTATCCACAGTCGCCCCGACGACTCGTAGGGCACCAATCTACCTCCACTTCTCTCATTGACTTTTTGTTTTTTCTTGCCGTAGCCGTGCACCGTGTTCAAACCGCTCAGCCGCGGAGCAAGGAAGACGGAAAGGGCCGTCGATGCGGCTGCCGCTAAGCGCGGGGCGTCGACGAGCGGGGCGTCGACCAGCGCGGGCGGCGGTGCGAAGAGCAAGGCGAAGGCCTCCGAGTCAAAGAAGAACAAGTAATCGTGGTGTTGAGTGTGCGTTTGGTCCTTCTCTGGTGAATTTCATTTTGTGCGGAAGTTTTGGAAGGCTTCTATTCTTGTTTGGTTATGTAAACGATGGACTCTTTGTTTGCCTGTGAAACATGGTCATTCCTACTGACCGCAGCCTTCCCACTTTCTGCAACGTTTTGCATATTCACTTTCTCTTTTCATTCGTTTCCGTTTTCTTTTTACATCAAAGAACCCCAGATTGCAGTTTTGACTCTTCGTTGAAAAACTCTTACCGACCGTAGCGACTGCATAGTTGACTTTGAGGAGAAGCCCGTGACAAAAGGGCGGTGCAATCGGATGGTCATCGCCAAATCAGTCATCATTGCGCGCGCGCCAGCAGCCGCCGCAACAGTGAACAGCGTCCGCAGCTACTAGTCGCCTACCGCCTTATAACAAAACTTTTCCCACAGATACCCAAATAGATTTGCCGCCCGTCCTCATTGCAATTACGACCTCCTGTTTTAAATTCAATGTTTCTTTCTCACTTCGCTCCACTGTTGGAAACAAAAATCCAATAGCTCCGTGGTGGGAGAACGGCTGATTCATTTTGACTCTGCGTGCACGGAGAGCGACGACAGGGGAAATAGAAGTCGATTGCTGAAAATCGAGGTGTTGAGTGCGCGGTGATGTCCTTAGCGCTACTGCCGCCGACGCCGCCGCCGCTGAGACGCCGCCGCCACGCACACGGATCGGGCGATGGGGGGATTGGGCTCCGCTGCTGCCGGATGTTAATACGACTTTCCATCGCCCGAAGATCTGCGCACCGAATTCTTTTCGGAAGCTGCTGACGGATCTGATGCATCGGGCATAAAGAAGAATCGAGTGGTGCTGGTGGCATGCATTCGGCACAATGCGATGTAATTCATCGCGAACGCGGGATCGTTGCCCGAGCAGAAACCGCCGAACGACGCCCGCCATTGATGGCTGGATTCCGTTGCCGGAAGGTGAGATAGCAGTGCAAGTCGGCAAGGTGGTGGTGCGATGCAGCGGCGAGAGGAGCTCATACGCAGGGTCGATGGCCTCCTCCCCCTTGCGTGGTGAACGGCGGCGGCGCACCGTGAGTCCTCGAGCAAATTATTCGCCACCGCCGTAGGGTCTCGTCACCTGACCGTCGACGTTGGGGCAGCAGTTGGGGCACGTTGTGCCGATGGTGGAATTTAACCGCTGGCTTGGGATGCCGCATCACATTTCCACGACCGCACCTGCGGCTGAGTTTTTGAGTTAAAGGCTGGGCGATGCGGAGACACTCCAAAGCGCGGAGCACGTAACGCTACTTCGAGCTGGCAGCGATTCGGCAACAAGTTGCCACAGCGGCAGTGCCGCAGCGGCAAAATGGGGCCGCGGCAGCCGTTGCGGAGCAGCGGAAACGTGAGGGGCGGAGCGTGAGTGGCGGAAGCGGGAGCGTCGGCAGATAGACCACGATGATCGATTCAAACAAAGTCAATTTATTTTTGGCATGCTCTTGCTCACTAGGCGAATGCCGTGCAGTCCTACGGTGTTGGAGCGTGCTGGAGCGTGCAGAATTCTTCTGCAATAACAAACGAAGAATTCAGGTTAAGCAAGTAATTTAATTAAGTCACTCACACGCGTTTTTTTCAGCTCAGTTTCAGCCCTAACCCGAGTCGACAAAGCCGCTGCGTCACCGCCTGATCCAGGGAAGAGGAGGCCACATCTGGGCATGAGGGACATCGAAAGGTATTTGCGAAACAGCACCAAGTACCCAAATGAATAAAGGCAAAGTTGGCCAATGTTTACATTCTTTTTGGACAGTTTGTCAACACAACTGTTGCTGGTGGCAGTCGCTCCTCAGTTATGCATCAACGATGACTTTGAGAGAAGCAGCGATTTGATTCTTCAACCAGATGCTCGCGAGTGCGTTCGTTGGCTACAGACTTTACAACATCTTCTTCGCGTTCCGGCTCGCGCCCGGGCCTGTTGTTCACAAAGAACCACAAAGGCAAGTTTTATTCAATCCCATCATCAGTTTTCTACGCCTCGTCCTCCGCGTTTCCCTTTGCCAAGGAAACGCCAGCTGGGGCTTCCCAGCGACTGACTCGCGATGTTGGTGTTTATTTATTCGTTTGGTCGCACGTGAAAGCCAGCCAGCCAGCCAGCGCGCAGCGCGGCGCGGGTGTGAGTGTGAGACAGACTGGGCGAGACTTGCCGTGTGTGTCGGTCGGTTCCGATTTCCTTTTTTGGGACTTTTTTTTGTCTTCCACGCTTTTCGTCGTTTCGTCGATGACATCGCATTCGCCCAGGCCGCCATCGCCACCAGCGGCGGCGGGAGGACGAGAAGGAGGAGAAGGAGCAGAAGGAGGAGGACGCGGAGGACGCGGCGTCCCTCCACCACCCACGACTGCCGTGGCACCCGCTGCGTCGTCCTCGCCGTCTTCGTCGTCGTCGTCGCCTTTAGCATCAGAGCTGCCACAACCACCACCATCAGCACAAGCCCCTGCCGCATCCTCCACGAGCAACCTGCCGCCCCCCGCCTTGCCCACTGATGCCAGCGGGGACAACCCTGCACCGCAGCAACGGCGTCCAGAGGGCCGTCTAGAGCGCCAGCAGGAGCGCCGGCAGCAGCAGCAGCAGCAGCAGCAGAACGAGCAACGGCACAACAGATCTGGCGTGCGAGTCGGCGCACCGCCTTACAACAGAAATTACACAGTATACACCAAGAAGGATCTGCCTCCTGCCCTCCAAGCTGGTACGGTGCTCCCCCTGTAGATCCATGCTCTGTTCTCACCACCCCCTCCCCCCCACCACGACGAACAATTTAGAAGCCCCGTGGTACGAGAAGGGCTGGCTCACCCTGACCATTGTCGGAATCGCTATGGCTTGTGTCTCCACTGCGTTCGCCATTGTCGTCTGGAAAACAAGGCCAGGACCCCCGCCCCCCGTCGAGCTCAGTCCAGTGCCGTCATTGAACCACACAACGTCCATTTACGCGTACATCACAGACGTCGATGGTCGGGCTCTTCATCAGACTTTCATTAATAGTATTTCGGCCAACATGACCATTCAGCGGATCGATGTGAACAAGCTCTCCGTGCCAGTCACCAACACCACGTTCAGTTCAGCGCAGAGAAGAATCGATGGCTGTCCACAATTTAACCAGGACGTATTCATCGTTGGTGATCTCTTCTTGCACTGGGATCGATTTCTCTCAAACGGGTCGCGCCTGGCCGTGTGCAACATGTCCATCGCCATCCCGGACGCGTTACGCTCGGTCCAGTACGTCCAGAGCCCGAGCTTCACAAACGTTACCCTCGGCCTCGCTGCTATGCGGTCGTTCCCAACGTCCACCAGCATCACCATCTTCACCCTCGACAACCAAACCAAAGCACTTCTCCAATTCACCTTTTCCCCTGACTCCCTTACCCTCACCCTCACCGACACCTTCACCACAACCCCCAACAACGGCCCCAACGACTTCAAAATCCTCATCCCACCACCCTCATCCTCCTCCCGAACCAACCTGGTCGCCGTCGTCTGGTACTCGCTCCCGCAGCTCCGCATCGAAATCTTCGACTTTGTCCCCGACACCGGCCGCACCCCCGCCGACCTCGCCTTGCGCCCGTACATCCCCTTCACCGGCACCGCCACGCTCGCCTACGGCCTCACCTTCCTCGCCCTCGCGCCCCCCTACCTCTACGTCTACTACGGCGCGTCCCTCGGCATCCTCGCACTGACTCCCAGCCGCCTCCCGCCCGGCGCCACCTCCGCGTACAGCCCCATCAACTCGTGGTACCCCGTCGCCCTACTCGACGACCCCCCGCCGTCCCAGCAGTCGGCGCTCGACACCGTTGACGGCGTGCTCTGGCTGTCCAACACCGCCGCTCACGTCGTCGTGTCATACCCGAATGGCGCCGGCGAAACCCGCGTCGGGGTGTTTGAGCTGGTCCTGGACGGATCGGGCTTGCTGGGCCGCAAGTGGAATCAGCGCGTCGCGGTGGGTGTCAGCACCGCGTGGAGCGGTGTGTTTTCGCAGGGTAGAGGCGTCTGGGGAATTCAGGACACCGGATCGCCGTTGCTGTTTTCGGTGGTGTACTGAGCGTGTGTTTTTGTATCATTTCTATTTTTGGTGGTGTTGTTTGTTGTTAAGTGTTGTTGCATTCTTTGTGTGGACTCCTCCTGGTGTAATGCTGCTCCCGCAGATGGGATTGTTCCTCATGATTTGTTATCGCTGGCCCACCGCCAATCTCTTCGGCCTCTCCAAAACCAGTCTCGAGCTGTTCGGTCAGTGCTTGCCAGCTCAACCGTGTTTGAGTTGGCCTTCAACTGCTCTGCGAACACAAACAACGAGATTTTCGTCAGGCCGGATGTTCATTGACCGCCCATATACGAGGAAGACACTATTATCAATAGTAATCCATTAGACCGCCCTGTTCCTTCTCCGCCGCCGTTCTGCGCCGTTCCTCCTCATCGGAAACATCGCCAATCACCCCCAATCGTCCATCGACATCGACATCGACATCGACATCGACATCGACATCGTCATTCGTCATCGTCATCGTCATCATCATCATGCTGCTGCTCAACACGCGCACGAACAAGGTCGAGCACTTTGACAGCGCCGAGGCGGCCCCGCCCTACGCCGCCGTGTCGTACGTATGGCCGACTCCGGAAAAGTCCTCGCCCGCCTGGTCCACCGCCCAGCTGGTCGTTGCAAACTCGCCGTCACCGGCCCCCTTCGAGTCGCCGTGGCCCATCCCGAGCTGCTCTCCCGACGCCCTCAACAAGGCGCTCACCGCCATCTACACCGGCGCCGCCGCGGTCTTGGATTCGAGCGACCGCGCCGACGCGACGTGCCCGGCGCCCTCCTTCACTCATATTTGGATGGACGTGCTCTGCATCCCGCAGAACGATGACGCTCACAAGGCGGCAGAGGTCGATCAGATGGGAAGCTACTACGCCCGCGCCGTCTGCGTCTGGGTTTTTCTCGACGATCTCGGTGAGCCGTCGTGGCCGATGCGTCAGGGTCACAAGGTCGCCCGTTGGTTCACACGACTCTGGACTTTGCAGGAGTGCGTCCTGCCGCATAAGATCTACTTTTACATCCAGCTGTCGCCGCCAAAGCAACCCACTCCTTCTGTCTTTGACCGCGCCAAGGCTCTGGTGTCCCGCTCGGCCGCGGAGGCCAATTCACGCACGGACGCAGCCGCCGCCGCCGCCACGGCAGAATTGCTGCGCCGGGGCGCCCTTCCGTCCGCGTGGGTCTCGCGCAAGCATGCCATCGCCCACGTCTGGATGGCCTCGATGCTGGAGATAAACACCCCCATCACCGCGGGCGAATCCCTCAAAACCGGCCTCCAACTCCTCGCGCTGTCCGTGCCCAAGCCGTCCGTCCGCATGGCGCTCCTCCTCGCTAGCATGCGCGACTGCCGCTTCCCCGTAGACCGCCTGTACGGCATCCTCGGCATTCTGCCACGCAACGAGACCGAATCCTTTGACTTTGCCAAAGTCAAGGTCGACTACAAGAAACCCTTCGACGCCGTCGCCGCCGAGTTCGCCCTCGCCATGGGCCCCGCCGTCGTCGCCCAGTTCGCTTCCGTCTCCCCCGCTCCCCCGGAGCTGCAGCAGGACGATTTTACCGCTACAACAACCGCCATGGGCTGGTTCGGCTCCTTCAAACCGGGCGCCTACATCAACGCCTCCATCCCAAGCAAAATCGGCCCGGAAGGCCTCAAGCGCGTCTTCTCCGACAACGCCTACCACCACGACTTTGACCTGGCCCTGACCCCGACCGCCCCCTTGGACGGCGCCCTCCGCCCCGCTGACGTTCTCCCCGTCACCCCGTCCGTCTCCCGCGACGGCGTCCGCATCCCCTCCGCCGTCCTCGTCCCCGTCGCCGACTTCAAACCCCTCCGCCCAAACACCGCCAGCGCCCCGACCCCAGAAATCGGCCTCTCCCTCCTCATCTACCTCATGGCCCAAACCGCCGCCGTCGGCCCCGCCCTCCTCGCCTGGGCGAAAGCCGAGCTCCTCAACTACGCCGAACGCACGAGCTCCCACGGCTTCACTCAACGCCTCACCGCCCGCGTCTCCTCCGCCATGCTCAACCTCGCGCCGATCTTCACCAACGCGATCGAGCTGCCCTTCGTCTACCCGCCCTTCATCAAGGACGTCGAAATCCGCACACCAGCCGGCCGCCGCCTCGCTGGCATCGCCGACGACGGTCGCGTCGGCAGAGACGCAATGGGACAGCAGCTCGTGCTGGTGTTCGTCGGATTCTCAATGTGCTCGGGGAGCCCCGGGAACGTCCCGCCGGACCAGACCGAGGATTACGCTGTGTGCAAGGTTGTTCGCAAGAAGGGAAAGGATGGGGAGCCGATGGTGCTCAAGAAGCTGGGAGTGTTTCACCGGTTTCCAAAGAGGGAGCTGGCCGCTGCTGCCACTGCCGCCGCTGCCGCCGCTGCCACCCCTACCGCTGTGGGGGAACCAGTGCCGCCGTCCCGCGAAGGCGTGGTCGGCGAAGCGCCGATCTGCAGTGACTTTGAGCGCTGCGATGTGCTCATCCAGTGAGAATCCCGCCCCCGGGATGCCTTCCCGCTGAGCCTCCTTCCTTTCCTCTCTCCTGGTTTTTGGTACTTTGCGAGTTGTTTTAATACATAGATGATTTCTGCTTCCTTTATTTCCCCCCCAGACGCTTGATGCAAAATGGATTCCAAACCGGATTCGGGCGTTGGGGAAAGACTCCCACGGGGAAAGGCGAATCGTAGCTGGAAGAGAGACAAAACTCGATACAATACACTTGTTCTTGTTTTGGGCGATATTTACCGGTTCGTTCACGGACCTTTGGGGGCGGTCAAGTTCATTTCCAGCGTTTGGCGCGAAAAATTCCATAAATTCCGACTGGAATCGGCGTTACTGATGGCAGACGACCCAGTCAGCTGGGTGGTCCAAGACCAGGATGTATTTTGCGCGCAACCGGGAAACGATATTGATGTTAGTTACTGCGGTATTCTGACGATGTAGGTTTGCCGATACATCACCAAGAAAACAGAAAACGCTAATGGATAACCAACGAATAGGTGGATGAAAAGGGGACGGGGATCATAGAGGGCACGAATAGGCGAAAAAAGAAAAAAAAAGCGTAAAACCACCATCATTGCAAGGGGATAGTCCAAAACGCTAAAGAGCAAGCATCAATCATCATCATTCATCATCATGGCCAAAGAGTCCGATTCACACACCAAAAACGCATCGCTTACGCGCCGGCCGCCGCCTTGACCCTGTCGATCGGCACGTCCGCAACCGTGCGGAACGTGGCCGCCGTGCCCACGGTCCCCGCCGCCCCGTTCCCGCACACCTTTCCGTCAAAGTCGCACCCGAGCTTGCCCTGCGCCGTCAGCACCCCGCGCAGCTCCTCCAACCCGCAAAGCTCCGCCGCGCACCCGGGGACCACCACCGGCACCTCGTTCACCAGCACCCGCACTCCCCCACGTCGCCGCCGCGCCACCAGCACCATCGCCACACTGTTGCAACTCAAACAGCACGTTCGCCGCAAACGGCGCCGCACGCGCGTACCGCAACGGCCGCCCCGCCGCCGCCGCCACCACCGCGTCAATCGTCGCCGCCCCCGCGTCGTAGCCCAGCGCCGCCCCGCCAAACAGCCCCAGCAGCGTCACCACCGGCATCACCGTCTCCTCGTGCGCGAACCTCAACACCGCCGTCTTTGCCGCCGCACCGCAGCCCCCCGTTCCGCCGGCCCCCGTCGCAGCCGCCACCGCCGCGTCCATGTGGCTGAAAAACGTGCTCACCAGCGAACACCCCAGCACCGCGTTCAACCCCAACCCGTACCCCAGCGTCACGTCCGACCCCAGGTCCTGCTGCAAATCGTACAGCGCGAGCTCCGCGTCCGTAAACACCCCGCACACCGACCCCGCCGCGTCCCCGCCCCCGCGCAGCGTGTTGTCGAACGCGCACAGACTAAACAGCGCCAACACGTCGTCCGCGGTCAACGCCCCGGCGCCGGTGAGTCCCAGCGCCGCGGTCAACCGCGCGGCGACCGTCGGGAAGAACTTGGCGGCGAGAGACGCGTCCAGGGTCGGGGTGGCGGCCTTCGCCGCTGCGCTGGCGTTGACGTACGCAGCGCACGCGTCGAACGGTCGCAGGTCCGCGTCCAAAGTCGCGGGGACTACCGCCGCTCGCATCGCGGCCTTGGCTGCGGCGCCGAGAGCGGGGTTGCCCGAGTAGAGAGCGTCCGCGAAGCTGTCGCCGCTCGCCAGCGCGCGGGAGACGTTTGTCGCTTGCCAGCTGGTCGTCGCGACGTCGGCCAAGAGCGGGGAGTAGGACGCCGAGAGGCGGCGCGCGAGCCCGGCGTGGTCTGCCACGCCTTGCGCGGTGAGGAGACCGGCGTTGGCGCCGGGCGGGGACGGGGATTGTGAGGTTCGCGAGGAAGGCGAATTGCGGCGTTGTGGGCGGGTTTGCGGCGAGCTTGGTTTGCACAGCTACGTGCTTGGTGATGTCGCCTGGTGTGTCGATGTCGGGGAAGAAAGGCAAATGTTTGAGTAAAGGGGGTGTTGATCACGAGGGTTTTTGTTGAAAATGCGGGGGGCTACCTGCAGTGGGGTTCCGCGTCCCGTGGCGCGCGAGCAGCAGCACCTGCTTGACGGCGCACGACGCCGGCGGCGCCGCGGCCGCGGCCGGGATCGGGTACCGCGATTTCGAGCTGGCGGCCATCTGCCGCACGGGCGACGTGGAGATGATGGACAGGTGCGCGTCGACGCCCGCCGCGACGGGGAGGATGCCCGCCGGGAGGCCTGTGGGGTTGACGGGGCACACGGCCGTTGCGGCGGCGGCGGGGGCTGATGGGGCGGCGGCGAGGTCGGCGGCGAGGGCGGCGGCAACGGGGGCGGGGGACGAGCGGCGTGGGGCGGCGTTTGCGGCGGGGACGGCTGCGCCGATGATGGCTGCGGCGGTGGCGGCGGCAAATGCGGCCGCTGCCGAGACAAGGGCGACCATTTTGCGTTGGTTGGTGGGCGCCCGTCGAGTTTGTAGGAGCGCGAAGCGAGAAGCGAGAAGGGAGGGGGAGAGAAGGGGATCAGGGAGGTGAGGTGCGTGCTTGCTGCTGAGTGCTGAGTAGTAGCGAGGGCGTTTCGCGTGCGTGAGAGTGAGTGCGAGTGTGTTTGGTGCGGCCAAACTGCAACCCTTCTTTAAAAAGGTTTCGTGGAAACTTCTGTCGTCATAAGGGCCTTTATTTATTGATTGAACCCACAAATTGGTTTCGCCAAAACAAACAAGAAGCAAGACAGACAGACAGACAGACAGACAGACAGACAGACAATTAGACTCGTGGATCGAGGGCGCAAAATCCCAAAAAAAAAATTCCCGACAGCTTGTGGAAATCTGCGGCCGATGTGATGTTGCGGCAACGACGGCGGGCGCGTCCCATCCCAAAAAATAGACTTTCCTTATAAGGGCAGGGGTCGCTGGATCTGGCAGATTCATTTTATTAATGCGCGCGTGTGTGTGTGTGTGTGTGTGTGTGTGTGTGTGTGTGTGTGTGTGTGCATGACAGCTCGGAATGTTCGACTCGAACCGCCACCAGCCGACGGGTAAAAAAAAACATAAAATTGACATTGCTGATGCCAAGACGAGTGCGGTGCCTCTCTCTGCAAGGGTGGGTGAGAAGTGGTGGGTAAATGTGTGCCGCCGACCCGATTCACTCCTGACCTTCTTGGACTGGCTTGTCGCGTAAAGTTTCATTTTTCAGAGAGGAAGAATTTGCTGACCGACGTGGAAACGACTATTTGTGGCGACACTGACGAGTAGTATCATTGTTTGGATTTCGCTTGGAGGCTGCATCATTATGATTCTCCAACTTTCTTCCCGGCTCCCACTCTTTCCTCCAAACACAACCTCAAGCAGAGGGGTTTAACTTCTAACAAGCCGCAAAATGCCGGGGGGACGAGGTCGAGCAGATACCTTTACCAAACGATGGGAACGTTTTTGGTGCGACTGTTGTTGGCCGTACCAATCAGCTTCAGCGGAAAAATGACAAGAAAATCGATTTGGTATTTTTGAGCGGTGGGATCGCGTTTCACAAGGGGCGGAAAAACACGAGCACTGGCGATCGGTCAGTTTCTCCGGGGCGATAGCCCCTATTAGCCCTGAGGAAAGAGAGAAGGGAGAAAGCGCGGAGAAATGGATCGCGTTGTCTCGTGTCTGAGATCTGCCCAGCAGCGACAGCAACAAACTCTGTCCAGCGCGCGCTTTTAAAGGACCCGCTTACGAGAGCACCCGTACAGACAACCACACACACACACACACACACACACACACACACACACACACACACACTCGACACAATGGCCTCTTCTCAGTCGACAACCACCGACTCCGTCGCACCGACAGCCGGCTTCCTCCAGACGACATCAGCAACCAGCACGACGACAGCCGCAGAGATCGAGTCGGGCAAGTCGCCGCTGCCCGCCGACGCCGCGAACGTCGAGGCCGAGCGCGCCAAGCTCGAGCGCTCGCTCTTCTGGTGGAACCTGGCCATGGGATTCTTGCACTTCGCCCAGGCCGTCGTTGCACTGGCGCTTGGTGAGTGGCTGATCAGAAAAATTAGAACACCCGTGCGGGCTTAGGAACCATTCAATGCTGACCTGACGCCTTTTTTTTTCATTTCCGTTTTTTTGCCTCATAATAAAAAACGCAAAAACATAGCCCTCACAACTTCCCGCCTTAAGGCATTCAAGCTGCCACTAACCACCGTCTTCACCGATTGGACGAGCGGCTTCCCCGAGCAAGTTCTCGTCCAGAGGGGACTGATGCCCCTCCCCGCCGTCGCCACACTATTTTCATTCCTTTCGGCCGCCGCCCACTTCACCGTCATCCTCTTCTTCAAGACGTACACGGAAGACCTGAAAAAGGGCATCAACAAGTAAGCGGCACGGTCACGTCCATACGCAACCCGGGCTTGGTTTTCCTGACTTGTTCTCAAAACAACCAGATTCCGCTGGTTCGAATACGCGCTCTCCTCCTCGGTCATGATCGCCCTCATCGCCCAGCTGTTCGGCTGCTACGACATCATCAGCCTCGTCCTCATCGTCAGCATCAACGCCCTCATGAACCTCTGCGGATACATGATGGAGCTACTCAACCAGTACACCCCGCGCACCGACTGGACCCCGTTTTGGTTCGGTTGCTTCGCCGGCGTCGTCCCCTGGGCTTGCATCATCACGTACCTTGGTGCCGGAGCCGCGACCACGGGGTCCGTCCCCGGGTTCGTGTGGGCTATCTTGGTCTGCTACTTTATCTCCTTCAACTCTTTCCCAATCAGTTGAGTGTCCCGTCGCCGCATGCTTTTGATCCTTTTTTTTTTTTTCTTTTTCGTCGCTCTAACCATTGGTTCCGCCCGTCTCGCCAAACAACCCAGCCATGGTCATGCAGTACGCCAAGTGGGGGTCCATGTCCGACCGGCTCTTCCCGGGCTCTGGATACTACGTTGGCGAGCGCTCTTACCAGTTCCAGTCCCTTTTTGCAAAGACCCTGCTGGTGTGGCTCGTCATTGGCGGCGCGAACCAACCCAACTCGTACGTCGGAAACTGAGGGCATGATGCGGGAAAAGACAGAGTTGAGGACGAGCTGAAGGGGCACCGCCGCTCTCGTAACCCTCTTAGGAACCAGTCGCGCCGCTCTTATTTTTTTTTTTTCTTTCTCTCTTTTGGGGCGTCCATAACAGGACTTTATTTTTGTCATCCTGCCGATTCTATGTTCTCATTACGCCCTTCACCGCACACCCTGATCAGTACTGCTCGTAGCCGCTCCATTCTCCAACTCACATCGTGTGCTTCAAAACGCCCTAATACCCATCTTTGCCTCATGTCGCACGTCTTTTTCATTTTCGTGCCGCGGTTCGAGGTCCTTCCAAAAAGAATATATTTTGTTTCTTTCAGGCGTCGTCATAAGTCAATGTAAATCGACTTGCCGACAAATGTGCGATATTGAGCCTTTCAAGAATATCGACCGTTTTCAGTCTACCGGAGTTGTCGAGCGTAGTGTTTTTTGTTCTTAGAACACTGATCGGTCGAGAGGATTGCGGCCCCCCGTTGCGTCGCTCCGTGGCTGCCGAACGCAGACGGAGGGGTGCCTGAAAATGTCGGTGTAAAAACGTCCGGGTCACGTCGGAGGAAATCGCTCTTTGCCCAGGCGCGAACATTTCAAAGCAAGTGTGGGGGTGACAAGAGAGCGAACAAAACAAAAAGAACGATAATGACGTCACTCAAGCGGCTGAATGTGGGAAAAAAAATTTTGCGCCCACCGGCAAGGGCAAATCCGCTTGGGGCGGGCCGTGAGAGAACGAAAACGATAAATGGGCAACAAACAAGCGGAACTGAAAAAGGAAAAAAAAAAAAAAACAAGACAAAGAAAAAAACATCATCCAGTTGACAAACCATAAACCATCGAACGGCTGCCTCGCCACAATGACCTCGTCGTCTTCCAAGAAACCCAGCACCACCCTCAAGTCGGACTTCCGCGATGCCTTTGACCTCAACGTCCAGTTCCCAAAGTACGCCGAGTACCACCACAACAAGCTGAACCAGATGATCCACATCGTCTTTGTGCCGCTCATCCTGTACGTTCGTTGCTCGAGTGTGATCACTCCCCATCCCTGTTTTCTTGGTCTTTTGAGATCGTGATCGCTCATTGCTGAGCGAGCGGATCTGCGTGAAACCGGGCACTACACTCACACACTCCGCCCTCATCTTTACCCCCCTCCCCCAAACCAAAAAGTTGGACCGCCATGGTCTGGTTCGCCAACGTCCCCGCATTCGCCTCATGGTCGCTCGACGCCTACCTCCCGCTCAACCTGTCGCTGCTGCTGACCCTGGCCTACGCCGGCTACTACATCATCCTCGAACCGCAGACCGGCCTCATGTTCGCGCCGATCCTGCTCGCCATGTGCTCCACCGCCAACGCCTTCCACCGCGCCGACCTCGGCGGCGAGCTGTCGCCCAACGTCGCAGCGGGCCTGCTCCACGCGTCGTCCTGGGTGTTCCAGTTCCTCGGACACGGCCTCGCGGAACGCCGCGCCCCCGCGCTCTTTGACAACTTGCTGCAGGCCCTGGTGCTCGCGCCGTTCTTTGTGTTTTTCGAGTTGCTCTTCTCCGTCGGGTACAGGCCCAAGATGGCGGCTGAGTTTGAAAAGATCACCGTCAAGCGCATCGCCGCTTGGAAGGCTAGCTCCAAGAAGGACTGATGGGCTCGCGTTAGTTGAACTGTTGTTGCCTTTTCTTCTTGTCAAGCAGTTTGGCTTGTTCTCAGTTTGTCTGTTTCCCTCGTGACCTCTTGCAATCATTTACTGTTTTTTCTTCTTCTTTTTTTTTTTTGTTCTCTTACGGCTGAATGAGATTACCCGCAGTGCAGGTGAAAATGTTTAGCCGCACCAGCTGCTGTGCCACAATGGCGATCTCCCGGTTGCTACGCAAAATGCCCTGTCTACTTGGGTTACTGCGTGCAAGGCTGCTTTGAACGTCCGATTGAAAATTTGCCAAAGGGTGAAATGAAGGGAAAGTCAGAAAAGCGAAGGTAAACGACTGCAGCACAAAAAAACGATTCTTTTCGACAAACAGATCTAGAAATTGAGCGCCAAAAATTTTCACCTTGCCAACATACCTTCAGATCTTAGTAGCGCTGACACAGACGGAGCGGTGAAAAATCACACTTTTTCTTTTAGCGAGAACTTGAAGCAAAAGCGTACTGTATTTGGGACTGTATTTGACAATGATTGATTATTCATTTACTTTCAAAACGCGCGGGCCGGCCGTCCAACCCCACGCTCAAACAGTCGGTGTGAGTTTTTATGACAGGTTAAGATATCGAATCGACACCGCGGCAGGTTGAAAAAAGGCGGTGCTGGGCCCGCGGGTGGGATTGTGTCGCGGTGCTGAAAGGGTTGTGATCCCATTAAGAGCACCATTGCCTTACGCAAACACAAAAATGCAAACGACACGCTCTCCCACCCCGCGCACTCCCCCGAGTCCGCGACCAGCAACAGGTGCACCGCGCCCGTCTGCAGTGCGCCCATCGCGATTGGCCCGCCCGCCCCGGCAACGCGTGAACTGACGACTTCCGGGGGAGCGGTGGCTGCTTGCAGTTTGCAATTTGATTGACCAATTGTTACGTGCCACAAAAAATCTATCGAAAAAAAAAAGGACGGGTTGTTTCAGTTTTCTCTTTTCAGTTCCCCCGCATTTCCTTTGCAAGAAACCGTTCCGGTTCTATTTCTTTTCTCATTGTGGTCTATGTCGAGAACTGAGTCCCAATAGAAACAACGACAGAAAAAATCCTAACCCTAAAACAGTTCGGGCGAGCAGGTTTTGGGCAAACCCCGGCACAGTGAAAGAACCAAAGATGAAAGTTGCTCCAAGGTGTTAGTAAGGACGAAGAAAACGATTGTCCGCGGAGAGACAACGACAACAAACTCTGCTTGGAGCTCACGTGTGCGGATAGCTGCCGATCAAGGCTCGGCAGCGTCGACAATGCAATAGTCAGTGGTTGGTGATGAAGAAGATGCCATATATTGTGGTGGGGATGGAGGAGTGATTAAACGAAGTGACAACAGCAACTGGACAGTGATGGGGATGAAGAAGGTCCCTTGATCAGTGGGCATTGGTCGAGGTAATTAAAGGAGAATAGAAGAAAAAACAAGAAAAAGGAGTAGAATGCATTCAGTGAACGTGAAACATACTGTATGATGCGACAAGGCGAGGACACAGCCTTGTGTTAAAAAGGAGAGTAGTCCGCTCAAAAAAACAAAAAAAAAAGGGGTCAGTCCCTCTCCGAACTCTGCTCCCCGCCCGGTCCAAGCTTTGCTCTGTTTCGCCGCTCGTGTGTTCGCGCCTGGTGGCGAACCATGGCCAAATCGTACTTTCGCGCCCAGATTTCGCCGACGATGCCAAAGAGCGAAGCGTACATCCCGACGGATGTCATTACAAACACGAACCACACCTCCCAGCCGTACGCCGTCGTCGGGTACAGGTCGCTGTAGCCTGTTTGTGTGTTTGGGATCGTGAAGCACCGTGAGTTTGCAAAGAAAAATCCCAAGGCGAGGAGACGCACCGATCGTTGCCATCGTTGTGAAGCAAAAGTAGAACGCGTCGAAGTAGGTCCACGTCGGCTCGGTCCACTGGAACACCCAGGCTGACACGAGCCAGCTTTTGGGAGGGATGTAGTTAGAAAACCTTGCAATGATTTGTATCAGTAAGTCGGCGCGGCTCTCACAGTGCACTGACGGCCAGCACGAACAAGCGGACCCGCTGCTTTTCGATTATCCTCGCCAGCTCGTCCTCCATCATGCCTTCTGTGACGCCCAGCGATTGCCCGGACGCTTCGGTCATCCCGCGCATCGGGGCTCGCGGGCGAGGTAACACTGCGGACATGGTGATGGCGCCCGTCGAGGCGGGGTTGCATCCTTCCGAACGCGTTGTGCCGCCAAACTCACTTTGAGCTATCAGGGAACCGTTTCTACCGGCCAGTCTCCCCATACCCGCCTCAAGGTCGATCTGGCCCCGCGCAAGAACCTCCACGACGGCATCGCTGGCGACAACATCGTCCCCGACATCCGAATCCTCCCCGCTGCCGCCGCCGCCGTCGACACCTTCTCTCCCCGCGCTCGCGCCAAACAACCGCATTCTCAAGGCAGACCCAACCGCCCCAATGCGACCGGCCGACATTGCAAGACGGCTCTGCTGCCGCCGCCGTCGGATTTCCTCCCGCGCCTTTTCCCATCTCCGCCGTTTCCGCGCCGTTCGCGCCGCGCGCGCTTCGATCGCGGCTTGCTCCGACGCGGTCGGGCGGAGGAAGCCAAAGTAGAGGCCAAAGACGCGGATGAAGGCGATGAAGGAGAGTAGGCTCCCCGCGTGGTCGTTGCCTTCAGAGTTGGGGTTGCGCTCTTCGACTTGCGGTTCGTTGGCGGTCGTGCTCTGAAATGCAAGAGAGTTGAAGCGCTCTAAAGTGCGCTCGCGACGGAGGCGGCGGTCTCTTATCTGTACATGTTGCTGCAAGCTTAGAATAACTGGCAGGGGGAGGGGAGGGGAGGGGGGGTCCATGCATTTGCCTACCTTCTTAATGAGGTTCGCTTCGTGGCTCTCCAATATCATTTGGTGCTGCCCATAGAAAAACGCCGCGAAAGCGCACGCAGCCATCACAAAGTACACCATGAGGAACACGCGGCTCGTCGCCGTCGGCATCGTCGAGTTTCCGTACCCGAGCGACAAGGCCGTGACAATAGCAAAGGGGAAGCTCGTCTCAAAGTCTAGCTGCCCTAGGTACCGGAATCCAAAGCCGCCCGCGAGCAGGACGAGGACGATAAGAGTGTTGGCCATGCTTGGGGTGGACAGTGTTGGAAGTTGGTTGAATGATTAGGGATGGAACGAATCTAGAGTCTCACAGGAAAGTTTGCTCGCCGGAACGAAGCAAGTCGTTCCGAAATTTGTTCCGTATTCCGTCGAACGCAATCGCAATGAGGCTAGCCACCTCCAGTGCCGTGCTGAATCCCGCTGCGAGATACCCGTGTCCGGCATCCAGGTGTGGAGTATCATCCTTGTGAAAGAATAGGATCAAGGCTGTCTGCACGAGAAATACTGATTTTTTTGTTTGAAAAAAGCATTGTAAGACGCCAACGAGAGAGGGTTCGTGTAACTAAACCCACGTAAAACACACCTTGACCCAACGACAAGACTATCCCCAAAGCCGACCAGCGCTTCGACGGATGCATGACCTCAGAAAACCGCAAAAGATAAACTCCAAGCACGCCCATCGCACAGATAAGCCCCAATAGCAGGAACGTAAGCTCTATCGCCCCTCGGTCGCGATACGGTATCACCGTGCTCGTCGCAGCGTCCGCCATCCACGTCACCGGCATCGACCCGTCCTCGTTGCGACGCCATCCGGTGCCTAGCGAGCCGCCCGCGGCGGCGGCGGCCGCCGCCGCCACGGTGCTGTTGGGGAACGGCTCGAACCGCACGAACCATGTTGGAAGACAGACCCCGCGCACCATACAGTAGATGGAGTACAGGTGTAGGCTGAACGCGAGGATAAAGTGCCGGTTGTCGCTGGTGACTCCATCCGGCGGCGTGGTGTCCGATAGGTTGCTGAGGAAGGTGCTGGTGGTTCCGCCTCGCGAGGCTAGTGGAGCGGCTGACCGTGGTTGCGACCACGACTGTTGGGCGGTGGGAGTGCGTGGAGGCGTCGGTGGTGAGACAGCGTCGACGGTGCTTGCATCGCTCATGAGTGAAGAATGTGGTTCGCTAGGTCGAACTCTCTCTGTTTCAAAACCGCAAACACACACACACACAACGCAGAAGCACAAGCCCTAGTGCTCTTTTGTCCGGCCGAAGCGGCGGCGGAAGCGGGACTTTCGACAGGGGAAAATTTCAGCACGAAAAAAACAAAAAAAAACTGTTTGAGTTTTCGGGTGGCGCACTTGACGCAACGAGACCTGCCGACAGACGGAACCTCACGCAAGAGACTTTCTGTTAAACGCACGACGGCCAGACCGCCCGACACGCGGAGGAGTCCCGCCAGTTTCCTGAAGGAAACAAAAGAGAGTGAGGGGAAAAAAAAAAATAATAGCCGTCTAATCGCACATTGCACCGCCCAGGCGTGGTCGGAAGCGCGCGAAATTTGCACGAGTGAGAGCGAGAGAGAGAGCGTGGGAGTGAGAGAGGGAGAGAGAGAGTGTGTGTGTGTGTGTGAGTGACATGCAACGGAACAGAAGGAACCCCCTCCTCGTCCTCCTCCGCTTTGATTGTCACCACTGGGATGATGATGATGGGACCGCAAATGAATGGCTATAAAGCTGATGGGCTGACGATAGGCCGTCCTGTCTTCAACGAGCGGCTCCTAGTTACATAGACAATTCGAAAAGCTTGTGCCCCCCGCCTTTACATCCAACACGATGACTCCGGTGTACCTGCCTGACGGCTCCATCGACTGGGAGAGAACACTCTTCCACTTTGAACCTACCAAAGCGGGGCCCTACGTCATGATCATCTTATTCGCTCTCGCCTTTACCGGACACGTCGTGCTTGCCCTCCGACTCAAAACCACCTACATGATCCCCATGATCATCGGCTGCCTCCTCGAAGTCATCGGCTTCGTCGCCCGCGAGCTGGCCGCAGACCACCCCTTCGACAACGGTCTTTACGCCATGCAGCAGTTCCTCATCATCATCGCCCCCGTCTTCTTCGCCGCCTCGCTCTACCTCATCCTCAAACACATCATCCACGTCGTCGACGACGCCCTGTCCCCGCTCAAGCCAAAGCTGATCGGCCTCGTCTTCGTCGGCTTTGACGTCCTCTCCTTCGTCGTCCAGGGCGCCGCCTCCGGGCTAATCGTCGGCGCTGACACTAACCTCGACGCGATCAATCTCGGCGTCAAGATCCTGATCGTCGGACTGCTGATCCAAGTCGTGTCCTTCATCGGCTTTTTGACCCTCGCCTTTGTCTACTACGCCCGCGCGCACAACGACGGTCGAACCGGTGAACCGTGGCGGACGTCGTTCGTCGTGCTTGCGGCCTCGGCCGTGCTCGTGTTTGTAAGGTCGCTGTTCAGGGTGGTCGAGTTTTGGCAGGGCTTTGACGGGCAGATTGCAAAAGTTGAAGCTTTGATGTACGTCTTTGACGCAGGGCTCATGGGTGTGGTAGTGGTGTTGTCGATCGTGTTTCATCCCGGTCGGTATTTGGACGGGCCAAACGGTGAAGTGGGAGTCTTTGACCCAAGGAAAGTAGAGCCACTCGCTTAATATTTGCGAGGTGTCGGATTCCATTTGTTACGATTCCAGACCGAAAATTATTAGACGTTCATTTCTTTCCGTTTTAGAGGAATAAATTAAAAGGGTGCCATTATTGGGTGCCATTATTTCCAACTACCATTTCTGTATTTCCACCACAATCGGGCTTGGCAAGTCACCGCATCCCACAACAGCAACAGCCAACGGCCCCCCTTTCTCCTCAGAGGCCCCTCGCGTGATGCGTGGAGCAGGCGTCAATCACGTCGACCAGTGCTCTCTTTCAGCCCAGTCAGCGTCGACCACGAATGCCCTTCCTCTTGCTTGCCACCGCTTCGCCTGTGCCTGAAACAGAGTTCGTTTTTGCAGTAGGACGCCCATCCGCATGTCGTAAAATGTCACACGCTTTGTTTCGGCCACAATCCCTTTCGTTTGTACCAAATGAGCCTCTGCAACTGGCCCCATTCTTTGTTCTCAAAAATGCGAAGACCAAATCAATAGTTTTCAGCCAAATGCTCTCTCAGTTGAGGACCTCTGTGCAACTGAAGCGGTAATGGCCTGTCTTTTGGAGCCGTCCACACTCCCTTCGTGCTGATGCAGCTTCAACACCTCGAAATAGCTCGGATCGCGACGAGTGTCGTTAGATTTTGAGGCCCTCGATTTTGGTCGCCCTATTGTGGCAACTAGCGCCAATGTATGATGACTGATGCGACGCTGTTATGTCTTGGAGAACGTCGAAGGCTTGCTGCTGTTTCGAAGATGACATTGTTTGGACAACTTGAATAGATGCAGTAGGGTTGGACTTCAACACGATCTCTGGCGAAAGCACCTTCGTTCGGCAAGCTGAAGCGCAAGTGCCAATGCTTGTGAATGTCGTGCAGCTCAAGATACCGCCTATTTCCCATCATCTCCTTTAGCTCGTAAGAGCACGGCAGTCCCGTGGTCGTCTGGAACACCTTCGTGCATTGCCGGAAACCTTTCATTTCCTCCGCTGCCAAGAAGCCAAGCTGCTCAACAGTCTTTTTACTGCTTCTTTCGAGATAGACCGCCACATTTGCAGGATTGTGTGGCGCTGGTTATGGACAACCCACGCAAGGTGTTGATGACGGTGTATGTCCTATCTTCCGTGTTGATCCTTAATGGCCTGATGCAGACATTCAAATCAGCAAGCAAATCTTCGGAGAAGACCCGAATGTAACTCTTAACCATGGAGTGATTTCCCGCGGGATGACACCCGTTGGCCCAGATGCAAAACAGAGTTTGTCCAGACCTTGATGGACCGTTCCTTGTATGGAAGCCATGACACAACGTAGGCAACTGACTCTGGCCACACGCTGCGGTACTTGGACTCCAATACGCTCCAAAGGCTTCAGCAATCTCAAGACTCTGGCTCCCGCAGTATCGGTCGAAGAAAACTCCTCATGAAGCTCCTGCTCTCCTTCACAGACATACTTTTTGGTGTTTGCCTGCACGTTTAAGTTGATGTTCCAGGTGCAGAGTAAGTGGGTGGACGTCGGAAATAGAAGGTTTGTCGCATTCATTAGTGCGAGCTCACGATCGGTGACAATCACGATCGGATCAGCAGTCATTGACAATGCCACCTTGTTTTTGAGCTGCTGGAACGCCCATAAATGGTCAGACTCCTCCTCTCTGGGCAAAAAAGCTATCGCCGCGTTCAAGCTCTCGTCATTGTTTGAAACAGCCACAATATTGAGAAGTGGAAGGCGAAATCAGTTTGCTTTGTAGTACAGTCCATTATGAAAACAGTGGGCTGCTCGCAAACCTTTTGCAAAGCGACAGGGTGCGCAAAAAAGAGTCTACTGAGAGAGCGATCTTCGTTTAGGTCAAAACTGAAACTGTATTGCATAGTTTGAAGTTTGTCCAGAAGAACTTCCGTCGGTCTACAGCCATTAAGCTGTAGGGCGCGGACTTTTCGTTTCAAGTTCGAAATGTCTTGCGGGAGGACGTTCAGGGGAGGTGATTCTGATTGTAACGCTCTTATGATGGTGCAGGGAGGAAGGTCGAGGGCGATGAGACGGCAAGTCTCATCTTCCTGGTTCTTATTGAGGCAGCGACCTGGTGCGATCCCAGAGAAGTCCGAACGGGAGCATGCGTAGTTGGGGTTACGCACAGATAGTTGCCCCTGCCCTTCATTCACGGCGCCCCCCCAAACAGCAAAGGGCACCCAATCTTCTGTGTGGCAGATCCTGGACGTCGCTTGGCGCTAAGACGCTTCACATCTGGTCTTGAACGATATTTTCCGCCTTGTTTGCACAAAAGCGGACCGGTTTGCGCTCGCTGGACCTCATTGCCACACTGTATCCATTCGCTTGTTGTCACCGAGTGCTTGAATTCGCAGTTCTTGGCAAATCACCTGGACAATCCATGGCAATTACGATAAACCAGAAGCAATCGTCGACTTCACCTTCTGTTCCCTGCTGAGAAGAACAAGAGAGTAATGCTCTAAGAATTCCCGTGGGAGTTGCGGAGGAGACAGTGCGCGTGCAATAGGCGGGGCCAGCCCGGAGCTTTATTTCAAAGTACTGGCCCCACACTAGCCACAGGGCCATTTTTCGCACGCCACTCTAACAAAGTACGTACATGTACAGTACATGGCGGATACCAGGGAGAGGGAACTATCGGGGCGGCCAGCCGCCAACGAAACAGAAACTGGCTCGAAAGCTTGAACGAGAAAACGAAGAAATGAGTTCTACAATGAACCAATAGCTGCTGAAAGTTCGTAAAAAGGTGAAGCGAATTCAATGGCAAAAGTATGAGCATCGGTGCTTCCCACCACACCCACCAAACGGAAAACAAGCGGGAAAAAATTAGAATGAAGAGGATCGGAGAGCAACTGTGGAGAGGGTCAAGCAGCGACACAGGTGCCCGCTCTACACGCCTTTCCGGTCCCACAAAACGATCCGTCCACCGCGTACCCGCTGGCTGCAGTAAACGCACTGATGGACGCCGTGTTGTAGCAGGTTCCGCTACCGAAATCGCAACCGTAAGTGCACCCTGCGTTCTCGGCCTTTCCGTTCTGGCATATCCGTAGGTTGCTGTAGGTTGCGCACGACGAGGCAACGCACTTGCCGTTGCTGCAGTACGACTGCACGCCGCCGCACGCCGTCGCCGGCGTCGCAAATCCGCACGTCGAAGTGCAGCACGCAGACGGCGGGTCGCACGCCTCGTCCCGCCTCCACGACCCCGTTCCCGCACATCGAAGGCGCAGTCGCCCCCGCCGTCGGCGCGAACACTCCACCCGCCGTGCACTGCCCAACACCGCCCGTCCCGCAATGCACCCCCGTCGGCGCCACCAGGGACCCCCACCCAAAACTCGTCCCGTCCACGCAGGTCCCCGTCGACCCGTCGTACGAGCACCCAAACGTACACTGACCCGTCCCGCACGCGTTCAAGTTCGAATAGCTGCCGCAAATCACCCCAACACACGCCCCGTCGCGGCACATGCTCTGCTTCCCGCACACCGTGCTCGGCACGCTGTACGTGCAGTCCGCCTGGCAGCACGCCGCCGCCCCCGCGTCCGCTGCCATGTAGTCGCACTGCTTCACAAACTTGCACGCCGGAGTGCAGCACGGCGACGTCCGCCCCGGCCCCGGGTCGCAGTCCTCGTCGCCTTCGACGACGCCGTCCCCACACGTCGACGCCGGAACCGTCGATGACAGCGGCAGGCAGGATGTCCCTTGGTACTGGCTGAGGTACGGGCAGATCTCCGGCTTGTTGTACACAGGGTGGAACCCGTAGTACCCGCTTCCGATCGGGTTCCGCCCGTCAGAGTAGTCCATCACCCCGCCCGTCTTGCCCTGCCCTTCCTCGAACGCGTGCGACGCGTTCAGATTGTGCCCGAGCTCGTGCGCGACCGTCAAGCCACAGCCCGCTCGTCAGCACCACCGCTCCAATGTTTTCCGAGGTGCACGCGCCTGGCTGGGCGGCGTTGCCCACCTCCCCGCCCGCGCTGCTGCATACCGTCAGGAGGAAGTTTGTTGTCACGGTTGGATCGCGCGGTTGCGTGGACAGGTAGTTGCGCAAAGCGGTCCCGCCCTCGTTGTTCCAGGTCGTGCAGTAGCCCGGACCGTAGTTCCACGTGTAGTTGGCGGTGGCTACAGTGTGCGGCGCCGTCATCACCTGGGTCTTGTTGGTGTGGACCTAATTTTTTTTTAAGCGGCATTAGTTTGCCGATCCTCCCTCCGTACAAAAACTCAAACCCACCTGAATAGTAATGCGCAGCTGGTGCTCATAGATAATATTCATATCGGTTACGACCTGCCCCAGCTTAGCCAGCGTCTTGACCGGCGCCGTCGCGTCGGCCCCATCCAATTGCGGAGGTGCCGACCGTGAAGGCGAGGTTCAGGGTCGTGTCGCGCATGATCGAGGCGGAGAGTGTTGCGTTGGAGGCGTAGAGGGGGAACGGGATGGTGTTGATGATCAGGTCGGTGACGGGGGTTAGGTCCGTGTGTGACGCGAGGGATGGGGTCGTGAGGGTGGCGAGAGAGAGAAGCAGGGCCGCCGCCGGGAAGATGCGCCGGAACGAGAATGCTGCCATCGGTGCCGCGGGGGGACGGGGATGAGAGGGAGATATGCAGGAGGACTGGGAGGAGGAGGAGGAGGAGCAAGGGTGGATGCGCATCACGAGTTGCGCTTTGAAGTTCGTTCCCTCTATTTATTATCAAACAGTCCGCTGCTTCCGACTCCCCCCAACCTCGAACATCTGTAATCAGTCCCTCTCCGAGCTTCGCTCCCAGCTCGGTCGTCCAAACTTTGCCCTGTTGCGTCGCTCGTGGGTGCGAGCCTGGTGCCGTACCATGGCCAAATCGTACTTCCGCGCCCAGATTTCCCCAACGATGCCAAACAGCGACGCGTACATCCCGACCGCTGTCATGACAAACACGAACCACACCTCCCAGCAGTACGACGTCGTTGGGAAGAGGTCGCTGGTTCCTGGTTCGGCAAAAAGCGATGTGAGGTTGGGTTATGTAGCTTCGTACAGCCCAGCGAAAACACGCACCGATTGTGGCCATTGTGGTGAAGCAGAAGTAGAAGGCGTCAAAGTAGGTCCATGTCGGCTCTGTCCACTGAAAAATATAAGCCGACACCAGCCATCTTTTGCTCCTGTGGTTAGTTCGAAATCGAATAAGAGACTTGCTACTTACAGGGCAGCCACTGTCAGAAAGAACAGTCGCACTCGCCGCCTTTCAATAATTTTCGCCAGCTCGTCTTCCATCATGCCTTCCGTGAGCCCCACTGACTGCTTGGAGACTTCTGTCATCGCGCGTTCTGCGGCCCGAGGTCGAGTTGCGGGGGCTGATATTGTGATCTGAGTCCGCCGAGCCCGCAGGGACGGGCGGTCGCGGCTGGGAGGCTGGCGTTGGCGGTGTCGCTTCCAAAGGTGCGCCCGAGGTCTGAGCGCCCCGCTTCGATATCCGGTTCGCTCCCTGCAAGAACCTCCACGACTGCTTCACTGGCGATCGCGTCGTCCCCCGCATCGGAATCCTCCCCGTTGGCCCCTTCGCCAGCAGGCGCTGTCGCTTTGGTCGCAAACACTCGCATCCTCAGTGCACTTCCCGCTCCCACCAGACGGCCGGCTGCTGTAATCAAGCGATTACGCCGCTTCTCCTCCCGCGCCTTTTCCCATGTCCGTCGCTTTCGCGCAAGTCGCGCCGCCCGCCGCTCAATGAGGGCCTGCTCTGATGCTGTTGGGCGGAGAAGGCCAAAGTAGAGGCCAAAGCCGCGGACGAGGGAAGAGATGGAGTGTGAATTAGGGCTTTCATCTTCGTTTGTTTGCGTGGGACGAGCGGTTCGCTCGGAAAGGCGGGAGTTGAAGCGCTCCAAAACCTGCTCGCGCCGCTGATGACGGTCGTTCATCTGTGGATGTTTGTGTTTGAGAGAGAGAGCTCGGGCCGGAATCCTACCCCGGAAATCCTACCTTTTTCTTGACGTTCGCTTCGTGATTTTCCACAATCATTTCGTGCTTGCCATAGAAGAATGCCGCAAAGGCGCACGCCGCCATCACAAAATACACTATGAGGAAAACACGAGCCGTCGCCGTTGGCAACGGTGGGCTGCCGTACCCAAGCGACAGCACCGTGACAATCGCGAAAGGAAAGCTCGTCTCAAAGTCAAATTGCCCGAGATAACTGAATCCGAGGCCGCCGGCGATCAAGACGACAACGACGAGCGCGTTTCCGATGCTGAATTTTTCGTCTGTTAGGGCTTTATTGACGAACAGATTTGTGTCGTCTTACAGGAATTTTTGCTCGCCGGTTTTAAGCACGTCGTTTTTAAACTTGTTGCGAGCGCCGTCGACGGCGATTGAAATGAGGCTCAAGGCCTCCAACGAACTTCCAAACCCAGTGGCGAGGAATCCGTGGCCTGCATCGATGTTTGGGGTTGCATCCCTGCGAAAGAATATGATCAAGGCAGCCTGTCCGAAGAAACACTAGTTTTGGGTGGATTTTTAATGATTTGCGCGTGACGAGAGAAACACTACGTAGTACCATACCTTGGCAGATCCCCACGACAAAACCAAAAATCGACCACCGCTTCGACGGCTGCATTTCCTCCGAAAACCTCATCGAAATACACCCCCAGCACGCCCACCGCACAGACAAGCGACAGCGCCAGCAACGCCAGCTCCACCGTCCCACGATCGCGATACGGCATCACGGTACCGGTCGCGGCGTCCGCGATCCACGTGATGGGCATCGACCCGTCTTCGTTCCGCCGCCAACCTGCGCCGAGCGATCCACCCGCCGCGATCGCTGCCGCCGCCGCAGCCGTGCTGTTGGGGAACGGCTCGAATCGAACAAACCATGTTGGGAGGCAGATTCCGCGAACCAGGCAGTAGATGGAGTAGCAGGTGCAGACTGAAGGCGAGAATGAAGTATTGGTTGTTGCTGGTCTGCGTGGGGTCGAGAGGCGTGGTACCCCCGCTGCTCGTTGCGAAGGTGGCGAAGGTCCCGCCTCGTGCCGGAGCTGGTGGGTAGGAGGTTGGCTGTGGTAAACTGGGTGGGGCGAGTGTTGTTGCACTGGACGGCGAAGAGGTGGCGGTGTCGCCTGTCTCGGCCATAATACTGATGGAGTCTGTTGCTCGAATGACGTTCATTCCAACACACACACACACACACACACTCTCTCTCTCTCTCTCTCTCTCTCTCTCTCTCTCTCTCTCTCTCTCTCTCTCTCTCTCTCTTTGGTCTAGTTTTCAATTCTTCTCCCGAAGCAGGGGCGGGAGCGGAGTGAAACACAATTTTTAATTCGAGAAGCCCCTCCCGCTTGCAAGACCTGCAGACTGGCGGAGACGGAACAAAGAAAATCAAACACAATTATTTGCACCAGGGCAGACCGTCCCCACACACGGACGGACGTCGCATGAAACCAAGACAAAGCCGCCCAACCCAAAGGCTCGGAAGCGCGAAACCACACTTTACCACACATGGCCTGTCTGTCTGTCTGTCTGCCTGTACTCCTTTTCTTCTCAATTGACATTTCAGGCGTTGACAGAAGCTATCGACTAAAATGCGCTGTTCAGTAAGTAGATTTAGGTATTCTCCCACATGAACAGCCCGGATGGCACAAAGTATTTGAATGATAAGTTCGGATGGGGCTACAGGAGTAAGGAAAGGTGGTTGGAAAATGCCAAAAATGCATGAGATACAACAAGTTGAACAAAACAGGATTAGGCGTAGTTATGCATTTGAAAAAAGTGCTCCCACAAACACACCACACACACACAAACACACACACACACACACACGAGCCAATGAAGGAAAGCTAAGTTTGCAAGAAAAATAGTCTCGTTCTACACCTTTCCCAAAACCACACATACATCCCTCAAGAAGACTCGACCTCAAGGTCCTGCTGGGAAGCCAGCTCATAGTACATCCCCTTCAAGTGGTAGAGCTCCTGATGTGTGCCAGCCTCGACGACGCGGCCATCCTTGACGACGTAGATAACATCGGCGTTCTGGATCGTAGAGAGTCTGTGCGCAATGGCGATGGTCGTTCGCCCCCTCGCGGCAGCGTCAAGCGCCTTCTGCACGGCCTTTTCAGACTCGGCGTCCAGAGCCGACGTCGCCTCGTCCAGCAGCAGCACCCGCGGGTTCCGCACCAAAGCCCTCGCGATCGCAACCCGCTGCTTCTGCCCTCCCGACAGCTGCCCGCCCCGCGCACCGATCCGCGTCGCGTACCCGTCCGGCAGCCCCATAATAAAATCGTGGATGTTCGCCGCCCGCGCCGCCGCCTCGATTGTGGCTCGCGACGGCGCGCTGACGCACCCGAACGCAATGTTCTCCTCGATCGTCCCGTCAAACAGGTTCGGCTCCTGCGACACCAGCCCAATCACCTCGCGGTACGACCCGATGTGCAGCGACGAGATCGGCCGCCCGTCCAGCAGCACTTCCCCGCGGATAGGGTCGTAGAACCGTTCGAGCAGCCCGATCGTCGTCGACTTGCCGCACCCCGACGGACCCACGAGCGCGATGAATTGCCCCGGCTTGACCGTCAGATTTCAGCCCGCGGAGGACCCGGACTTTGGGACGCGTCGGGTACGCGAACCGCACGTTGCGGAACTCGATGCCGCCGCTTACTTGCTCGGGTGTGACCTTTTCGCCCTCGGGCGAGTCGCTGGAGATCGCGGGCGTTCGCTCGAGGATGTCAAGGATCGCGTCGGCGGAGGAGAGCGCCTTGCTGATGTCCGGGACGAAGCTGAAGATGCGGCCGGCGGAGGTCGAGCCGAACAGGACGGCCATGAAAATGATGAAGAAGGACTGGTTTTTGTTTTTGACGAGGAGTGTGAAAGATATAGGTGTGGTTAGCGATATTTTTCTCAGGGTTTCTCAAAGAGGGTTCCCTAGCCCACCTTAAGATTGTAACCTTCGTAGGCGATCAATCTCCCGCCGTACCAGAACAGCAGGGCATTGCCCAAAAAGCTCGCAGATTGCGAAAAGGCATACGCAAGGGTATTGATGGTGGCGTTCCTGTACCCGTCTCTCAACGGCTTCGCAAGGAGGGCAAGGTACGACCTATGCGCCCTCTGCTCAATCGTAAGGCTCTGCACCGTGCGGATGGCCGCCACGGACTCGGTGGCCACCTGCGCGGAGCGCTCATACGCCTTCTTTGCCTTCTCGTGGAAAAAGTTGATGATGAGCATTCGCACGGCGCCGGCGAACACCAGCACCGGGATCAGGACGCACGCCACGACCGTCAGCTTCCACCCGTACACGAACCCGATTCCCAGCCCGCCGAGCAGCGTCACGACCAGCTGGATGATGTTGCCCAGCGTCACCCCGCCCGCGCCTTGCACCTGCTGCGCGTCCGAGGAGAGGTTCGAGGTGATTGCTCCCGTGCTGTGCGCCTCGTCGTCGAAGAAGGAGATGTCCTGTCGCAGCAGGCCTGAAAAGAGGGTGGTGCGGACGCGCTCCGTCAGGTGCTCGTTTGAGAGCGCAAACATCCAGTTCTGGAAGAGGTTCGAGATCGCCGCGGCCACGGCGATTACGACGAACATGAGCGCCCAGAAGTGCAGGTCGCGGTCGCGCTGCTCGGGCGGGGAGCTGAAGGATTCGAGGATCGAGCCGAAAAGGATAGCGATGATGGGAATCACCATGCCGGCTGCGAAGGCAGCCAATGATACCGCCAATGTTGTAGAGGAGGTCGGGTTTGCTGAGTTTCAGGATTTCCTTCAGGACATGGCCCTATTTTTTCGGAGGGAAACGATAAATTGAAGTGAGAAAATAAGCAAGTTAGGGAGGTGGAACAAGTGCGAGGGGCAGCCCTGGCGGTACGAACCGTCTTCCTCTTGCGCTTGCTGTCGGCCTCAGGATCCCCGAAACTCCACACTGACGACTTGCGGTCCGATAAACTAAACATGTGCCTCTTGTCTTCCACAGCAGCGCTTGGCCCCGACGGCGTCGTCGTCGTCGTCGTCCGCCTTTGCGGCAGCACTGTCGGCCTCCTGGTGCAGCTGCTGCGCATCGACGAGGGCTTTGTACATGCCGCCAAGCGCGACCAGCTCTTCATGGTTGCCCTCTCTCGACGACCTTCGCCCTTGAGCATACACACGATCTGGTCGGCGTGCCGAACGGTGGAAAGCCGGTGGGCGATGACGAGGGTCGTGCGACCCCTCGCAGCGTTGTCGAGGGCAGCCTGGACGATACGTTCGGACGTGGTGTCGAGCGCCGACGTGGCTTCGTCGAGAAGCAGGATTTTCGGGTTGCGGACAATCGCCCTTGCGATCGCGATACGCTGCTTCTGGCCGCCAGAGAGGAGGATGCCGCGCTCGCCGACCTGCGTGTTGTACCCCATCGGCAAATTGAGGATGAAATCGTGGGCATTGGCTTTTTGGCACGCGTCAGTGACGAGCGACAATTTCACGTCATCCGCCGCGAATTCCAGCTCGGTGCCTGCAAGACCAAGCGCGACGTTGTCCGCAACAGTGCCCTCGAAGAGCGTCGGCTCCTGCTGCACGTACCCGATCTGCCGCCGAAGCCAGGTGATGTTCAGATCCGTCAGGCGGTGGCCGTCCAGAAAGATGTCGCCGCTGTCCGCATCGTAGAAGCGTTCGAGGAGCTGGATGATGGTGGACTTGCCCGAGCCGGACTGCCCGACGAGGGCGACCGTGGTTCCCGGCTCGGCGACGAGGTTCATTTTTTTCAGGATTTTGACGTCCGGCCGCGACGGGTACGAGAACTCGACGTCTTGGACCACGATTCGCCCTCGCACTTCTCCCTCCGCCAGCTTCTTGCCGGCGTCCGAAAGCGCGTCGATGGGCGGAACGCGGTCGAGCGTGGCAAATATCTTTGTGCCGGCGCCCACCCCGTACGCAAAAGCCTGCAGCTCCGGGGCGATCTGGCTGATGGATGAGGCGCCGATCAGGACAGCGAAAATAACGTTGGTCACGACTCCAGCGTCGATCGCGTTGTCCTTTAGCAGGACAGACCCGTAGTAGAACGCAAGAGAGTAGGTGAGGTTGATGAACATGAACATGACCGAAACACCTGCGCCGGTGACAAAAGCCTTCCTGACGCCGGCTTGGCGAGCTTCAGCAATTCGATCGGCGTACTTTGCAGACTGCTTCTGCTGGCCGTTAAAAGCTGGTAACGGTTCTGATCGAGGAAATCGTCTCTTCCGCGATGTTGCCTGCGAGAGAGTACCGTCGCTGAATTTCGGACTGCAGCCGTCCGGCCAACACGCTCATTACCAGAATGCAACCGGCGATGCACGGTATGGCGACCATGAGAACACCCGTGAGCTTGGCGTTCCGGTAAAAGGCAATGCCAAAGGCGGCGAAGAAAGAAAAGATCTGGGAAGTGGCGATCGGGACCTTGTCGGAAATGGCATCCTGGATGAGGAGGATATCGCTGGTAATTCGGGTCGCGAGCTCGCCCGCGCCTTCGTGGTCGTGCCACCCAATGTTTTGACGAAGGACTGAGCGCAGATATTCTTGCCGGATGCGGTATGACTGCTTCTCGCCGAGCGCAACAAAGATCGCCATGTAAATGTCTTGCGGGGTGGGAAAGCGTCAGTACAAAAATAAGGTGCGAGGGAGGAATGAAAATGTTGCAAACTTACATGTTGACCCGAAAGTGATTACCGCAAGGTACAAGAACCACTTAGTGTTGTCGATCACTTGCGCCATGAGGTTTTCTTGCCACAATGCAAACTGCTCCGGTGTTGGATTGACCGGTACTGTGAAGGCGTTGACCAAGTTTCCGAGGAGGATACTTCAGCGAAGTGTGTAAGTTGCAAGGCCGCAGGATGGAGGGAAGAAAACACTCACGTTGTCAACGGCGTCATTGCTCCCGCCACCAACGACATCACGATTCCGAAGATCATGAGAATAACGTCCGTCGCCGTTGCATACCGGTAGAGTTTCTTTGTAAAAAAATGGGGATGGGTGAGCTAAAGTTGCCTATTTGCACTGCTGGTGATTCGCTTACAAAGTAGTTGATTCCCTTTGGCTGCTCCTTTTCCACTGCTGGTGCGAGGGCCTCCTCGGTGCGGGCTGAAGGGCCTTCCTGCTTGGCAGCTTCTTCACCGAGATTGTGGAGCGGCGAAGCATTTTGGGCGGAATGCGGCCCGATGTCCGCGTTGGTGGAGCTATCACTTTCGCTGCTGTTGGGCATGTGCCTGGAGTAGCGGTGTGGGCGCTTGGTGAAGAAACGTGGGTAGAGAGCGTGTGAATGTGTTTGTCGCAACGACCGATGCCTCTTTGTATTTAAATGAATGAGTCAAGCTACTAGACGGAACTTGAATGCCCCTAACATCAGTTCCAGAGATGAGACCGTCCGACCGACGGACTCGGAGCTGTTTGAAGGACTTGGTTGAGTAGAGTGGAGCCCGTCAACTATTTCAGCTGAGCTGTCGCTTCCGGCCCGGCATTTTTCGCCACATCCATCCGCCTTCGATTCCGTCCATCCATATGAGCTCCAATTATTTGAGATGGAATCTTTTCCCTTTATGGCGAAATGTGTTGCACGCGATCGAGCGAGACAACGGAAATGTTTTTAGTGTGTTTTCGTAATGAGGAAAAGTTTTGTCTTTCCTCTTTTGTTTCCGCTTTTCATGCAAATGTCCGCTCGTCCTCCTCCGTCTGTCTCTGTCCCAGTCAGGCCGCACTGTGAAGCAGTAACCGCTCCCGCCGTGCCACGGCTTGATTCCTACGAGTTGCCGCTCACGAATCTCAACACCGATGGGAGAGGGGAGTGTTTCGAACTTACGGCTGGTTTCGTCGGAATTGACCTAAATAACCGAAGAAGAAGAAAGTGTCGGAGAGATCGGGGCCAAAGAGGCGATCGATCCATCGCTCTGACGGTGGTGGGTCCGAAGGTGGTCAAAATCTCCAATCAGAGCGCAACGTCTTCGAAACGTTCTGCTCTTTGATGTCAACGAAGACCGACTCCAGGGCCGCTCTGCGTTTCGGCAGCCAACTTTGCGCAAAGCACGCTGTGTATGTATCAAAGGGGGTTGGGGCCAGAGCTCTTTGGAGGCTCCTTCAACGCAACAGCGCGTCGCGCCTCGCCGCACTGATCTCTCGCTGCTTATCACTACCGCCACAACCAGCAGCGTCGACGGCATCAAGGATACCTTGTTGGGTTCCCTGCCGGCACTTGATTGACGGGCATTCCAGTGGATGAGCTTTTCGGGAGATTCGTGTGCTCTTTTTTAATTGAATCGACACGTCAGTTTCAAACAAAAAATACTCATCTCTCGATGGCCAAGAACTTGACTCCGCCGCCTCTTCCCTCCCAGCGGTGCCCTCCGCATTTGTTGTATCATCCGTGAAATGGCAATGCGTTCTTCTCGTGAACTGCACCAGCTGCGCTGCTTTCGAGTGACTTGACTGCCCTCGGACAGCTATCCATATTGCATTCATCGCGGGAGTGTCCGTATATTGAGGTCCGCTCCCGCTCCGTTCGGCAAGTGCAAAAAAAAAAAACGCGGGCTGCTTGATCACAGTGGCTTCAGACAACTCTCGTGAATGTCATTTGTATCCCACCTGGATCGGCACCTCAATCCTCTGTCCCCATCGAGCATGGCCACTCTTGCTGCTCTAGCCTTCCAGGGCTTCCTGCCACCACTGCTGTGTCGCTGGCGAGCCCTAACACATTCCACGCCATCCCATCCGACGTGCCCTCTGCTCTCGTTTTCATGCACCATATAGAGACGCCTCCATTCTGTTCAAGTCCAGTATTTATCGCTTCAGATGAAACAATTGAGTTTGCAGCCATAGCACTGGGCTTTTTTCCCCTGGCTGGATTGGGGAATCGATGTGATGTCAAGCTGTGTTCAATGAAAAGCGTCATGACGCGCCCATGAGAGAGAGAGAGAGAGAGAGAGAGAGTGTGTGTGTGTGTGTGTGTGTGTGCTTCTATGCCACTTTTGCCTTTGCGGAATGAAGTGAAACTGCTTGAAGTGAGGACTGTCGCGTGCCGCCTGTGACATCACTGGCTCTCAAATAGACAAACAAAATAGCCAAGCTCCCGGCCTCGTCTGTCTCCGCCTGTCGCTCTCCCATATTTCACAAATCGCCGTTTTGCGGCGAATCGGGCTATGATTATGCATGGATCCTCGCTTGTGCGGCCCGGGGCCGTCGCCCGGCGGCACCTCGCGAAAACCAGATGGGGCGAACAGATTGGTCGACAAGAAAATTTGTTCCTTCCTCACTCGGGAGAAACTGCGCGCATCAAACAAAGCAGATTTTGTTCGGATCCAATGCAGATGTGCCGGATTTGGATGAGACAAAAAGCGGGTTCACCGTCAACGCGAAAGACATAATAGAATTTCTATGTCAAGCCCGACACAGCCTCCGAGCCATGAAGAAATCGATTTACTCTGCGCGGCCCCATGTCCACACGCGCCAACGCTCTGTCCCTGTCTCTCCCCTTTCACTCCTCAGCCTCGATTTCTAATCTCCCTCCCGGCACATACTCTCTTCACAATGCTCTATCACCCACACATTTTTCCTCTCCTGTATGGGGATGATGGCTGCGAGCCGCCCGAGCAAACGCCAAGAAGTGCCAAGATTCGCAATCGGTACTTGCTCCCTCGTTTTTTGATGTATTGGGTTGCTATTGTTGACCTCACCTCCGTTGTATAAAAGGGGACCACTTTCGAATGCGACCACAGTCCATCTTTTTCGCTACTCTCTACACACTCCCGAACTCCAAAGAAATGAGCTTCAAAGCTCTCGCCCTGGCGGCAACGTTCGTCTCAACCGCTCTGCTCCAGGCTCGTTCGACGAGCGCCGCTTGCGCCAATTCACCCACGGCCCGCAACTGCTGGGGAAACTACGACGTCACCACCGACTACTACGACACTGTGCCCAATACCGGCGTCACCCGCACTTACTACCTCGCCCTCAACAACGTTACCATGGCTCCTGACGGCGTCTCTCGCTATGTCACCGCTTTTAATAGCTCGATCCCGGGCCCGACGATCACGGCTGACTGGGGTGACACGGTTGTGGTGCACGTCACGAACAATCTCTCGAATAATGGAACGGCTTTACATTGGTAAGTACGATTTTTGAGGCTCTTACTACCTTCGACCTCGGCCCAGTCTGACAATGCAAAATTGTACAGGCACGGTTTGCGGCAGAACTACACTGCGGCAAGCGACGGAGTACCGGGCGTGACGCAGTGCGCGATTGCACCCGGCGACACTTTCAAGTACACCTGGCGTGCTACGCAATATGGTTGGTGAAGTTGTTTTTTTCGATTTGCCCATCCCAGCAAATGTCTCTTTTTGCAAAAAGCGCTTTGACACACTCACATTTGCTAGGCACAACTTGGTACCACAGCCACTTCTCCCTGCAGTACGGCAACGGCGCCTTTGGTGCCATCGTCATCAACGGACCTGCCACCGCCAACTACGACGAGGACCTCGGGCCGCTGCTGATCCAAGATTGGGCGCACTCCGACGCCTTCTACCTCTTTTCCATCAACACCGGCGCGCCGCCGGGCGCCGACAACGGCCTGATCAACGGCACCAACAAGTACAACAGCGCCGGCTCGTACTTCTCCGCGACCGTCACGTCGGGCAAGACCTACCGCCTCCGCGTCGTCAACTCTGGCGTCTACGCTCACATGAAGTTTTCCATCGACAACCACAGCTTCCAAGTCATCGCCGCCGACCTGGTCCCCATCGTCCCTTACAACACCACCGTCCTCGACGTCGCCCTCGGCCAGCGCTACGACATTGTCTTCACCGCGAAACCAGACCGCCTCGAATTACTGGATCCGCGCCATTCCGCAGCTTTCGTGCACGAACAACAAGAACCAGAACGGGATCAAGGGCATCCTAAGATACTCCACCGCCGCAAACCTCTCCGCGGACCCGACAACGACCGCGTTCTCGTACACGGACAGCTGCGGCGACCAGACCATGTCGCTGACGCCAAAGGTCACAAAGACGATCGCCGCGTCGGCTGTGACCGCCAGCGGATCGTTACCCGTCGCCTTTTCGCAGCAGAAGTGGTACATCAACGGAAAGACGCAAGTCATCGACTGGGCGAACCCATCCCTCGGCATGGTCGAGGCTCAGAACACGTCCTACCCCAGCGCCTTCAACGTCATCTCGCTCAACGGCACCTCATCCGACTGGGCCTTCTTCGTAATCACGTAAGCGCTGCCTTCCCCGCAATCGCCGAGTTTTTTAACGCGTATGCTAAAACCTATGAAAACACAGCACCACCCTCGCCGTCGACCACCCCATGCACATCCACGGCCATGACTGGTGGGTCCTCGCCCGCGGCACCTGGCACCTTCACGGGCAAGTTCACAGACTACCTCACCGCCGCCGTCCCGCGCCGCGACGTCGTCGTCCTCCCCGCCGCCGGATACCTCGCCGTCGCCTTCCCACTCGACAACCCGGGCACCTGGCTGATGCACTGCCACATCGCTTTCCACGCCAGCGAGGGCCTGTCGCTGCAGTTTGTCGAGAGGCATGCGGATATTAGGGGCAGCGTCGGGGTCGACGGAGCGTGGAACCAGACATGCACGAATTGGAGCGCGTATGTGAAGGGGAAGACAGGGTTGAAGGTACTTGCGGAGATGGACGATTCGGGTATTTGAAGGAGAGCTGGGAAGTCTCGGCGGAAGAAGCGACACGCATTCCAGCGGTTCGCCTCCTCGCTTCAGTCGATCTGCTCTACTTTTTTTCTTTTGCTTTTGTTACCATAACTGTCGCGCTTTGTAGTGCGCGTTGCTCCTTCTGTGCATTTTTCCACTCCCTGTCAGTGCATTTAGAGTACTTAAAGTTACTGCCATGACAAATAACGGAAAATGCAATCCTTCAAAGTTTCAGCGGGTTGTTGTCCTTCAGCTGCAGCCGTCAGCCCACGTTTGTCTGTGCCGCTGCGCCGGTTCGAAATGGAAGGTGGAAAATGTCGCAAGCCACCACGTGACACTTACGTAAGCAAACGCAGAAGTAAGTTACATGGACCGAGACGGCGGCAACGACGTCCTCTCGACCCTCCCGTCCGAAATCGTCGATCGCACCCTGGCGTTTATCGGAGACGCCCGCTCCCTCGCACGCCTTGGCTGCGTTTCAAAACTATGGTCTAGCCACGCCGCGGCCGACGCCCACTGGCGCCGGCTCTTTCTCGAACGATGGCCAGCGCCAAACGTTGCTCCTCTGCCCATCAACGAAGTTGAGGATCCGCCCACGCCGCCGCCGCCGTGGAAGCTTCTGTACCAGCATCGCCTCGTACTCCACGATCGCTGGACCCAGCGGACCCCCATCGTCAAGCACTTCCCCGCCGCCAACCTGATCGTCGCCATCGACCCCGTCCGCATCGTCACCGCCGCCCCAGACGGCACCCTCCGCGTCCTCCGCCGCGACAACGCCGCCTGCATCCAGACCCTCGTCGGCCACACCGACCCCATCAGGTCCGCAGACGTCTCCGACGACGGCCGACTCGTCGTCTCCGCGTCCTACGACCGCGTCGTCAGGCTCTGGGACGCCGAATCCGGCCGCTGCGTCCGATCCATCGAGATGCCGGACACACTTCCTACACACGTTCGCTTCGTCGCCCGGAACGGCGATCGTTTCGTCACGGCCACTCTGGAGGGCACCGTCAGCGTCTGGGACAGGAGTGACGACGCCAACGGCCCGCCCATCGCGACCTACGACGATCCGAGCAAGAACCCGCTGGCGGTCCACGCGCACGGCGACCGAAGTCGCCGTGCTGCACCCCGACGGCTCCGTCGCGTTGTGGAACTGGGCGTCCCGCGAGACCCGCGACGTCGTCGCCCCCCACGCCGGTCCTGCGGGTGCGGACCGGGCTGGCGCCGTCCGCTTCGACGGCCGCCGGATCGCCGTGAAGAGGATGTGCGAGGCGATCTCGGTCTGGGACGCCCGGAGCGGCGCTCTTGTCGCCGAAATACCGAGAAGCAAGGTATCGACGCCCGCAATGTTGGCGCTCGATGGCGGGCGGATTGCGTGGTTGACTACAACGTCGGTGGAGGTTTGGGATATCGAGTCCAAGAGGCGTTTGCACGGCCAGGTTTGCGGTGTCGAGAGTGGAGAGAAACTGTTTAGCCACGATTTACCAGTTATGCAGTACGGACACGGTTCACATGAGCTCAAACGCAGTGCTTCTATCTCGAATGGTCTGTGCGTGTGCTGGTTGCTCGCTTCTTGCAAAATCCTTACAAATTACATTCATTAAACAGGCGAAGAACGGGGATATTTTGGTTTGGGACTTTGGCGAGGGCAATCCGTTCGCTAGCATGTTTTAATGCACTTGGTGCAAGGGGTTGATCAATTCCTGAACGATCCTTTCCCGACCACCGAGGGCCAGAAAAACGTGGCATGAGAGCTATACTTGTGGTGGAACGAAAAAGCGTCTGAACAATCAAGAAGGTAATAAAAAGATTAATCCAAATTTTGCCGGTAAACTTGCGAACACGCAGATGACGCGGCCGATACCCTTCTCCTCCTTTTCCAGAGGACAAAACCCACGGCAGCGTGACAACTACCACAGAGCCCCTTGCTCCGCGCTTACCGTCTCGGCAACGTCTCCGCGATTTCTCCCTCTCGACAAAGCCGCCGAACGATCCACCGTCAGCACGACCCTCCAGTCCTGGAGCGAGACACAACTTCTTACAAATCCCAGTCAAGTGGATCCAAATCATTGAGGTGAACAAACGACCCGTTGGAGACTGCCACTGCAGAGTGTCTCTCTCGCAAAACAATCCCTTGTCGACTCCACAGGTCTTTGGGGCGTCCACGTGCGCGTCATTTGGCTTTTTTTGAGGGATGACGCCAAAGGACACGACCATTCGCCGTTTTCTCGCGACGAAGTGGCGTGCGTGCGGGGTTGGGGCCACGGGCGATAGCGAGCAAGTCGCACTCGAGCCTCGCTTCCGGATCGACCCGGTGCGACGGCGGGGGGTGGTGAATCCAAACACATCCACCCATGCTGTCAATAAACTGTCAGCTTGCACGTGCTACGGGTGACCGCGGAGATGGGTTTCCTGATTCGACAGAACTGTTTTGACGAAGACAGGGGAAAAAATAAAATATTGGTGGGTGGCTGGGACAATGCTGCATATAGTGTGACTGTCGCTTGCGCTCAAACGGGCAACTGCCGCCTCCGGGATCCGGCGGGCGGATTGCCACCTGCGGACGGGTGCCGGAGCTCTCTTACCCGTTTTGGAAAGAAGCAAACACTGGTGAAGCGAAACTTGGCGGGGAACTATCATTAATAATAATACCCGGAAGGAAAACCAACCCGAAAGAAAAGTAGCAAGGTCTCTCCTGACAACGCACTCCCTCCCACTCACAATCTCACAATCTCACAATCTCACAATGAGCGGAGGAAACCCGATCGCCAACGTACACGACTTTGACCTGCAACATTCATCACAAGCAGCGGCCGCGGCGGCTCCTTCTCATCCTAACGCCAGTGCCTTCTCATCGCCATCCTTCCTGGCAATCCTTGTCGACGCAGCACTCCACACCACACACCGTCGACCGCCCTCGTCAACTCGTCAGCCCAACTTCCACCCCACCGCGGCCGACCCCACTTGCCCCAGAACCACCACGCCACGACGCACAGCAACCCGCCTCCCCGCCTCCCCGCCGCCGCCGCCGCGACACCCCCTGCGACCACGGCCGCCGCCGCTCCCAATGCGTGGAATGCTACGAGCTCGGCCGCGGCGGCGGCTCCGTCTGCATCCACCGCCGCCGCCGCGCAATGTGCCGGGACTGCCGCCTCGACGGCGGCGGCGATGCGTTCGGACAAGCAGGGAGGCCGCAGCGGCCGTGGCGGATCAGAGGTCCGAGGACGTATGTCGCGCCGCCGCCGCCCCCGCCCCCGCCAGTTGCCAAGGGGAGGAGGGTGATAGACCCGGCGTATGGGATCGGAAATATGTTGACGCCGGGGCCGATGGAGTGCGGGGGGTGGGGGCCAGTCGGCAGGCGGCGGCGGTATGGTGGGAGGAAGGGTGGGGGAGGGAGCTGGGGTGGGCAAGCGGCGGCGGGAGGCTGGGGTGTGGTTCAGCGTCGAGTGGATGTGCGGAGGGCGAGGGTGAATCAGGTGAAATGACTTACAAGGTCGATTGATGATGATGATGATGATGATGATGATGAAAAAAAAAAAAAAAAATTTGCACGCATGAATTTTTTTTTAATTTCGTCGCATATTCTGTCTCGTCCCGAGCCTGCGGTTCAAATTTTTATGCGATGCACGTCATTTCGCGCTCATACGATCGGGGGGCTCCTGGCACGTAGCCCGTTGCGTTCGAAATCCAAAAGAACTGTTAGTTGCGATGGAAATGGCATATTCGCATGACGCGATCTCATGTGTTTGTTCGTATCTTTCTCTCCTGTCCTACGGTTGAAGATAACGATAACGGACCAGAATGGTCTCTGCTGTGTGTGTGTGTGTGTGTGTGTGTGTGTGTGTGTGTGTTTTCTTTTTCTTTTTTTTTTTTTCTCTTTCTTTCTTTCTTTCTCCCGTCCCGTCATTGTCGAGTCATGATCAGCATTGCCGTCAACGTCTTCGTTGGCATCGTGGTTGCACGCGCAGTCTCAACTGCACCAAAACCCCAGCGTCTAATCGAGGCGGTGGAGGTCCGCGCGGGGCTAACGTACTGGAAGACTGGCATGACGCTCAGCGACGTTAGTCTTTGACCGCTATGTTTCTGCCTGGCCCGTCATCCAAAATCCTCGATTGCCTTCTAACCCTGTTGGGTGAGCCAGGTTTGTTTTTGTTTTGACAGGGCGGGAGGCACTCACTTTCTTTCTTCTCTGCAAGGAGACATGGAGCTGTCCGAATTTCCGTGGGCAGTTAAGAGGGACCGATCGACTTTGAGAGCCAAAGCAATGTAGTAAACTGTCGTTACTGCCGGTCACCGGTGCAATGGGCGCGTACGAGTGAATTGTCGTTTTAAAGGGTTTTCACGACGGCGGCGGCGGCAGCGGGAAGCGAAATGATACGCCAACGTGTTGTTCACCACTCTTATCCTTTTTCAGACCCCGGCCGTCGCTGCTCCCTCGCACTCTCTCACTGAGGTAAGAGGTTAGTATTTGCGTGGCAGACACTCCTTCACACAAGGTAATGCGAAGTAATGGTGGTAGCGACTCGGAGCACGGGGCTCTTGTGACTCTCTTTCATTTGTTCTGCTGGAACAGGGCGGTTGGTTTTTTCCCCCCCTTCATTCCGGGGAGAAGACTTGTGGTACATGCTGGCGAGGACGAAAGGAAGGAGGTGGCGTTTGATGATCAAGATTTACAAAAAGAAAGGGTGGCGGGTTGACAAAGGCGATGGACACGGGAGGTAAAGTTGGGGAAGGAATTAAGACGGTCGGCCAGATTGAGGGTTGAACGCATTATGAGAGTTTTTACACACTGTGCCGGAAGGAAGGAAAAAGAAGCGGGAAGAAAGGAAATGGAAGAAACATATAAAGCAAACAACCACGCGGAACCCAACAGAGGGCGGAGTCCAATTTGCACCTCCCACCCCATCAGATGGTGAACAAACCAGGAGCCGCGGATGTCGTTGGCGGAGGCACCGACGTAGACATTGACCTCGCCCTGGGGTACGGTCCACCCGCCCTTTGCGACGTCGTAGTACTGAACGTCCTCCGTGTAGACGTTGAACCGAACCGTTTTTGTTTCGCCCGGGTTGAGGCGGATTCGTTCAAAGTCTCTAAGCTCCTTCGAACAACCCTGCGGCTGGCAGGTGGACGCGGGCAGCTTGACGTAGAGCTGGACGACCTCGTGGCCGAAGACGGCTGCGGTGTTCTTGACGTCAACAGAGACGGTGTAGGCGATGTGTCCAGGCACGCGGGTGGAGATTTGAAAGTTTGAGTAGGCGAAGGAAGCGTAGGAGAGGCCGTGGCCGAAGGGGTAGAGGGGCTTGCGGCCGGTGGCCTCGAACCAGCGGTAGTCGATGAGGATGCCTTCGTTGTAGTGGACGGGGTTGGTGTTGTACTGGACGTCTGCGGCGTACTCGGTACGGTCCTTGCCGACGGTGAAGGGCAGGCGTCCGGAGGGGTTGACAGGCGCCAAAGAGCACGTCGGCGATGGCGTTGCCGGTTTCCTGGCCAGGCATGAGGGCGTAGATGATTGCGACGACGTTGGGGTTGTCGTTGAAGGGCATGTTGACGGGTCCCGGGGCGTGAATGACGACGACGGTTTTCTGGACTGCCGCGACGGCGTCGACGAGGGCCGTGCCGTTGTGCCAGAGGTCAAGGTCGGTGCGGTCGCCGAGGTTGCCCTCGACTGTGATGTAGCCCTCGCCAGAGTCAGGCGAACACAAAGACGACGGCAATGTCGGCCTGCTGCGCGACGGCAGCGGCCTGGGCGTTGTCCGTTTCGAGATATGAGACGACGTTGATGCCCTGCTTGACGGCCTGGCTCTTGATGCCGTCAACCGGCGCGACAATATAGGGGAAGTTGGTGGTGCCGGAGCCCCAGCCCTGCGCGACGGTGCCGTCGATGCAGCCGTGATCTGAGCAACCGTTGAGCGTCTTTGGAGGGGCGGCGTCCTCGCCAATGACGGCAATGGTCTTGTAAGCCGCCTTGGTGAAGGGCAAGGAGTGGTTCAGATTCTTGACCAGGACGCTGGACGCGGCAGCCAACCTAGTTGAAGGCTTAAGTGTGAGGAAAATAGAAAAAAGGATTTCGTGAAAACCTCGCGAATGTGGTTCTTGTGATCTTCCTGCACGTCAACAGGGTTCGGCTCGGGGTCCCACGAATTGAAGTTGGTGGCGGGGTAACCCAGGTTCTGTCCCATCTTGATCCACGAAGTGATGACGCGGACAGCCATGTCGTCGACACGCGACTCTTTGACGTACCCCGCCGCGACGTCGGCGGACGAGGTTGGCACCCCAGAAAGTGTCAAAGGGGGTGTTGGCCGCCGAAGTGCCCGGCATCAGGACGTCCGTTCCGGCGTTTGCGGTATCGTTGCCGACGTGAGCCGCCCACCAGTCAGTCATGACAAATCCGCTGAACCCGAGCTCGTCCTTAAGAATAGACAAGATCTGCGGGTTTTGGCAAGCATAGGTTCCGTTGACCTTGTTGTACGAGCACATCACGGCACCGACACCGGCATCGACACAGGCCTTGAACGGGCGAAGGTATACCTCGTAGAGCGCCCGGAGGTCGGCGATCGAATCTCCACCTGGTCAGTGGGGCGAGGAACGTGTTGAAAATAGGTTTTTGGTTCGATGACATTTTTTTCTTTAGCAGGGTTGGTCAGGGAATTGAGACAGGAAAAACGCACCGTCTTTGTTAAACTCTTGTTCGTTGAGGATGAAGTGCTTTGCTGTGGCGATGACACCCTGCGATTGGATGCCCTCGACCTGCTTGCTGGCGACGAACGACGTCAGGATGGGGTCGCCGCCGGCCGCCTCCCAGCCACGGCCGCTGGCCGGGGCACGCATCATGTTCTGGCCGCGGGTCGGTGAGATCAGTATCGTCGCGCTCGCATGCGCACACTTGTACACCTCCAAAAAAAAGACTACCCACCATGACCGGTCCAAGCGTCACATGTACGCCCTTCCCTCTGATCTCCTCTCCCATTTTCTGGCCGTTCTTCCTGAACAGGGCCTTGTCGAAGGTTGCTGCGACATTGATGGAGGCGGGGAAGGCGGACGCCTTTTGGGCATATCGGACACCGGTGGGTGAATCCTGCAAGCAGAGGGATGGGAAGCCGATCGAGGGCATAGCGGGGAGGTTGCCGAGGCAGGGGCCATTTGTCCAGCCGAGGCCCGTTACCAGGTTCGCCTTGTCTTCGAGAGAGAGCTTGGAGACGAGCACCTTGGCCTGCGCGATCGCGTCGGACCATTCGATGCCAGGATTAAGGTCTGTGAGGGAAGGTGAGGGAAAAGGGAGGTCGTGAGCAAGGGCTGCCGCAGAAGAGGGGATGCGTCCCACCGCCGTTGCGCCTCAACAGGATGTCCATTGTCGGTTGGGGCGGCAACGGAGGCCGAGGCCAGCGCAAGAACCGCTACGACGAGCGCGAATCGCATGCCAATGTTTTCTGATGGGGTAACGTCCTTTTTCTTTTTTTTTTTTTGTTTTTTGGCTTTTCTCTGTTTAACAAGTTAGTGAACTTAAGATGAGGACAGCCGGTTGGATGAGCGGCGTGTCGCGCGTTTTATAGATACGTTCAGTTGCTACCGGCTCTGTCTCTCAGCCTCACTCAGTTCCGCCTGTCGGCGTGAAATCGGCTGAAAAATGGATCTCCTCACGTGCGTTCGTTATTTTTTTTCTGGTCAAAATTGCTCCCGGCGGCACCCCCACCCGAGGGCACTGGCGGAACTGAAGTTCAACAAAAGAACGACAAGAAGAATTGGTTAGCCGGATGCTGGAGGCGTTGTAGTGTTAGTTCGCTTAGTTTGAAAGATGTGATTAGTGTGACGCAATAGGTGGTTGCGGTTATCGATGTGTTAATTTGTACAATGCGGAGAGGGATGTATGGAAGGAATGCGCACACGCGCATTCAATGTGTGTTCCACAGCTTCTGGTCGGACCTTCGGGGCCAACCCACCCCTCCCGGAACCCGACGTGGCGACTTCACCTTCACCGCTGCCGCTGTCCGCTTTTTGGTTGTTAAATGCAAAACATTCTGTTAGGACCACGCAGAATACGTCTAGGCCTACGACAACAAGCATCCTGAATGCTTCCGCCCTGCCAGCCCAACGAGGGCTGTGTGGCCAAGGTTGCTGGGTCAAAACTAATCGACTGACCAGAGTTGCAAGGGTGGGCTTCTGCACCAGAATAAAATCCCCAACCCCCCCAAACAAATAGAGCGCAATCAATCAGCGATGGCCGCTGGCCAGCCATCACAGTGTCACTCGGGTACGGAAACTCGACTATGCCGACAGCGACAGGCCTCGTGTTCCTCATGCGCACTTTATGATGGCTGTGCGGCGTTTTCAATGAGCAGCATCTAATGATATTGGAGAGTCACGAACCGAACTTCATTAAGAAGGTGGGTTTTCGACTGCATGGACCCCGATTCACCCTGCACAAATTCTAAGCTTCACATAACGGATAAAGAGACCGCCGCCTTCCGTCGCGAGCGCATTTTAGAACGCTTCAACTCTCGAATATCTCAGAGCACGACTTCTAACGGGCAGCAAGTCGAAGTCGGCAACCCCAACCCTGAAGGCCACGGCAAGGGTATCTATCCGTCCGTCGCTTTCGTCCGCAGTTTTTGGCCGCTACTTTGAACATCCTCCGTCCGACCGCGTCGGAGCAAGCCTCCATCGAAGCGCGGGCAAGCGGGATCGGCGCGGAAAGCGGCGGTGAGTTGGAAAAAGGCCCGCGATGAGATCCGACGGCGACGACAGCGGAGCCGTCTTGCAACGTCCACCGGCCGCATTGGCGCAGTTGGGTCTGCCTTGCGAATGCGGTTGTTTGGAGTGAGCGCGACGAGAGAGAGGTGACGGCAGTCAGCGGAGAGGACTCGGACGTGGGGGACGATGTCGTCGCGAGCGAGGCCGTCGTGGAGATTATTGCAGGGAACCAGATTGACCATGAGGCGGGCTTGGGTGCTGGCGGAGCAAACGACTCCTCCACAGTGCAGAGTGGGTCTGGCGCCGCAGCGCGATCGGAAGGATGCAACCCCGGCTCGCCGGACGCCATCATCACGTCACCAGTCTTACTTCGACAAAGAGCCCGACGCGTGGATGACAGAAGCGTCCGGGCGATCGCTGGGCGTCACCGATGGAGGACGAGCTGGCGAGGATTGTCGAAAACCAGCGAGTCCGCTTGCGTCATTGCACTGTAGGCGCAGCAGAGTGATTTCGGATGGAGAGAGTTATTTGACTTTTCTAACTGCAATCCTCTCCAAAAGCTTGCTGGTGTCCGCCTGGAAAGCTTGACCTGGGCTGGGAGCAAAGCACGGAGAGGGATTGACCGTAAATGAATTACGGTGCTTATTGGCGTCGGTTTTCCTTTTTTGTAAATGGGCTGTGTCCTCGCTTTGCTTTGTCGCAACATTCCGAATGTTCCAAGATCGCTGCATGTACTCTGTCTCTCTACTCTTCTTCTCTTTTTTTCTCTCTTCTCCTTATAATTCCTTCGACCTGATGCCCACCCGTTTCATCGCCATCAGTGCGCAATTTCTGTTCTTCCAACGTTTGTGTCACCACACTTCTCCGTCCTCATCACAACGTTTTCTTTCGTCATCAATCACTGTTCAGATCGCCACAAAATTGCGAACACTCTCACCGCGCTGGCGGGATGCAGAGGGGGCTCCCCGCCTAACGTTGATGACAAGGTTATCAGACATTACAACACAGCTCCCTCCACGGCGGCACCCACAAGGGGCTGCTCGATTGTATTCGCCCGGTATATAGTAGTCGAATTGGCCTGCAGCCGGGCGTCGGCGCCGGCTGTAAACCCGCAAACCCGTGATGTGCTCCAAGTTTATTCGGTTTAGCTGCGGTACGAGCATCTTCCACTAGACGAGTGTTTGCCTCTCACAATCGTGTGGGCTTCACGCTCAACCCAGCAGTCCGGCGAACTTGAACTTCACTCGACACAACGAATTCTGTAATTGCCCCCGCCACAAGGTTCGCCTGGGAAACAACTTTCCTTGTCTTGCTTGTGTTCGTCGCCTTTCTTCTTTTCAAAACAAAATCGCCGCCCAGTGCCCAGCGGCCGGGACCAAAGGTATCACCTGGTTGGTCCCAAGACAAGCCCGAGTTCCACTCCGCGTCTGGCACTTGTCTCCTCACAATGTGGGTGGGCCCAAGATTCTGCGCCAGCCGCGATGGGGGTAAGCGCTGGCGCGAGGAGGAGTCGCTGCGTCCGTCAGTGGTGCGAGCCGTACTTGACCGCCTTTTAAAAAAATTTCAAAGCCACAGCAGACTTCAGTGACGACCAACACATCTTTGCGGATCCTCCTCCCATTCCACGTTGCGATCGAGATCTGCGACTACCTCCCATCGCCGCGCGATCGCTTCCTGCTCGCTTCGCTTCTCCGCCTGCCCGCGATCCAAGCGGAAGCCCTGCTGCTCACTATAAACGACGGCCTCCTCGACTTCTGCGGCGATGCCGACGTCCTCGATCACTTCCTTCGCCACCTGCCCCGCGATCAACTCCGCAACGCGTACACGCACAACGCCATCGACTATGAGGATTCGTTGGAGGTTCTGCAGTGGTGGAAGGACAGCGGGCTGGAGATGAGGTACACAGATTGTGCAATCCGCCGGGCATGTGAAGAGGGACGTATCGACATCTTGCAATGGTGGAAAGACAGCGGGCTTTCCCTCAAGTACGGCGAATCGGTAGTTAAAAACGCCTCAGGATCCGGCCAGATCGATATCTTGCAGTGGTGGAAGGACAGCGGGCTCCAGATCAAGTATGATGAATCGGCTGTACGAAAGGCGTCGGAATACTGTCGGATTGACGTCCTGCAATGGTGGAAAGACAGCGGGCTTGAAGTCAAGTACGACAAGGAAGCGCTGAATTCAGCGAGCGAGAGGGGTCACCTACAAGTGCTGCAGTGGTGGAAGGACAGCAGGCTACCGCTCATATATGACGCTGGAGCGGTGGACCGGGCGTCAAGGGCAGGACATACGAACGTGCTGCAGTGGTGGAAGGATAGTGGACTTGAGTTCATGCGCACTGACAAAGCAGTGAGCGGGGCAAGTTATCATGGACGCACTGAGACATTGCAATGGTGGAAAGAGAGCGGCTACGATCTCAAGAATATTGCGGCCCCGATTGTGTCTGCCGCCTGGTCTGGTTCCATGCAGAGCTTACGGTGGTGGAAGGAAAGTGGGCTGGTGATTGACGGGCGTGAACTTGATCTTCGTGGTACCGACGATGTCAAAGTCCTTAATTGGTGGGAGGAGTCGGGTTATTTCGCGCAGTGGCTTCAGAGTCAGCAGGACCCACGCGGAACGGTACAGGAAGTCTTTCTTGACGGGACAGTGTTGTTCGGTGGTAACTTGGTTTTTGACTGGTGGTCGAAGGTGCTTGATGGGTTGCCAAAAGACTGATTAGGTGGATTTCGTAGCACTTACGCGCATAAAATTATGAATGTTTGGAGATCCCTTTTGTAAGTTGCAAGCACACGACCTGGTACCCCTGCGGCACATGGAAGATGAAGCCGAAGACGACATTGTCGCCACTACTTTGGTTGCTAGTCCCACCCAGCTCGCTCTACGGCCCTCTGTATAGCTAACCCCTTTTTTTTTCTTTTTTTCTTTTTTTTTTTGACGCAAAGACAGGCGCACTGGATTTTGCACCGCGAGGGCTCAGCGATTTTGTTTATTTCGTGCACATCAACCGCGAGCTCATAATTGGTGCGGCTGAGGATCGCGTCAACGTTTGGAGCCGCTTGTCGAAAACCATTGCGAGAACTTTTAGAAAGGCAAAGGGCGTGCGTGGCAGCGTCGATGTTAGTAATGGTCTCATTGTGTTGCGCATTTCCGACACTGCAGTCCAAGTGCTCTGTCTGCATTCTGGCGATGTTGTTTACACGCAAGAACTTGAAACCATGTTCATGTGGATTCAGCTTGAAAACTCAATCCTGGCAGTCGGAGGCCAATATGGAATTGGTGCGTGGGACATTCGATCTCGCAAGCATCTTTTTGGGGAATCTCGCAGAAGCTAGTTGGTTATACTCAGTCTACACAGCGGCATCCTGTTGGCTAAGAGCAAAACAACAACTGGAAATTTAACAAGTATGAAGATTCATGATCTATCCCGTTGTGGGCAGATCTTGCGCACTCTCCCTCCGCAAAAGTTTGGCGACTTCTTTTCAGGGTTATGTCTGCATGCATCAGGTGTTGTAGCTGGCCTATCAGTAAGAGAAAAATCTGCTTCAAGAAGCTCAGTATACTAATGTGCGTTCCTCCATTCTCTTGTGCTAGACTGGTGAAGTGCTCATGCTGGACTTTGACTGGGGCATTCCACATGCCCATGAATTTATGGAGCTGAGGAGATAACTGGGTCTCCTTTGCCAAAAGCAATGTGTCAAAGGGGCTGAAGAGCGGTGGATGAAGAACTGTTAGTCTGTTTTGGGACAGGTTTTTCGAAAATCAACACAAAACAACATGAAGAGCAAGTCAAAATATGCATAAGTCAAAATTGAAGAAGTCGCTTTCGTGTTTCACTAAGAACAGGGAATCACGCTACGGAGAGATTGAGCTCAGTATTTGTGAGCAGTGTTGTTGGCTGCTGTATGATGTCCACAGGTACATTGCCTTGACCAGAGTGGGCAGATGTTCGAGCTGGTTCGTATCAGCTCTGGTACATACACTGACCAAATGCTCTGAACTAAGGCTGTTGCGGCAGTTGCAAAGAATGCTGCACTGCACAGTACTTGTTCACAGTATCTTCCACCAGGTAGAGTGACTGACCATTTTGCTTTTTTCCGAGATATTGAAGATAAAGATTTTTGCCATCAGCAAGAATAGTCTTAAAATTGGTAATGCCCAGGGTTGCCCAATGGCCAACAACCCGGCTCACATTTTCCTTATTGGTTATTTTTTTTTGGGTTTAAGGGGGCGGTGCGATATTGAAAGTAGAGGGATGAATGCTTTTAGTTTTGAAGCTTGAGGCCTGGAGTTCTACCTGCAGCACGCATATGGCAAAGATAGATTAAATACCTCAATTGACCAAGACGACTGCTTCTTGTGGCCTTCTTGTTTTTGTTTCGAGGGGAGTGGAGGGGAAGCGGTTGAGAATAAATTTTTTCGGGTTTTTGAGACAATCTCCACTTGGTCACGTGCTCTCGATGACCGTCCAAATCAGGCGCGCACAGTGTGAAATGGTGATTGCGAAGAAGACCTGGGAATCCACAGAGAGGGGAACGAACGATTTGGGAAGTGGACGTTTGAGGAGGAACCAGCGGGTGGGCTGTTTGGTGGGTCTCACACAACACAGTGCGTTGCGCAGCGACGCGAAAAGAGAGGGAGGGCGGCTGTACCTTAGCAACCAATGCCACACAAAGGCAGAAGGAGAGAGGGATGGTCCCCGTCTGCAACTGCATCCGCCAAAAGAGCAGCGCCATTATCATCATCATCGTCGTCGTCGTCACCGTCGACTTCATCATTATCATCACCATTATCATCGTCTGTCAGGCAATACGAATGTTTTTTTCCTTCTCTTCCGTTTCAACGCGCTAACCCTAACCCTAATCCTGCACAATAATAGAAGACACCAGGGAAAATTGGTCCCAAGAAATTCAGCAATGTCAGCGTGCCCACATCTTTTGGCAATATCCAAAGGTCTTTCACCATCTGAGTTAACAGCAGAAGCATCTGCGTTCTTAGTGAGCAGCAGCTTCACAACGTCCAAATGCCCATTCTTAGCTGCAATATGGAGTGATGTTGCATTGTTTTTGGTCTCAGCATCCACAGTGGCACCCTGCTGCACCAACCACTTCACAACTTCCAAATGGCCGTACTGAGATGCAATGTGGAGTGGTGTCCACTTGTCCATCGCCTCAGCATCCACAGTGGCACCCTGCTGCACCAACCACTTCACAACTTCCAAATGGCCCTTTTCAGAGCCAACATGGAGTGGAGTCCTTCCAGTCAAGTCAACTTCACCAAGGCTGCTGCTATTTGCAAGAAACCATTCATGAAGTTGCTGTTCATCATGAATGCTTTCAAAAAAATGCCATTTGGGATCTGTGTTTGTCTTTTTTTTTTGGTGAGAATTCAATCAGCCGAAAAATAATTAACACAACTTACAGCTTTTTGCAATTCGTTCATCCATTTTCCAATAGTATCTGTGCAGCCGTATTTGGAGGCTGTCTTTCCATGTGCATCAACAAGGCTGTGATCAGCCCCCATCCCCAAAAGGGCAAGAACTATTTGCGAATGTCCGTTCATTGCTGCAACCATTAAAGGGGTCCTGTTCACTTCACCATATTCATCTTGTCACCCCAACTATTGCCTCTGGAATCAACATCTTCACCTCCTTCCTCAATGAAAGATCTGCATGCTGACGTCAATCCTCTTATTCGAAGAGGACAAGGACAAGGAAACGAAGCGAGTCAACCATTTTGCGGAAGATCCATCGCAAAGCTGCTACTCGGTCTGCGGTGGAACAAAGACCCACACACCGGTATGAGTTGCTTCGCTTTTTACTTCGCCGATCGTGCTTGGCTGACACCTTTCAATATGACGAAAATACAGACGGATTGCAGCAAGAAGATAACCCTAACCATTTCTTTTTAAGCAGACGACGTTTTCGGTGGTGGGTGGCGGCAGCGGCGCAGCTCAGATGGCAACGTCATGCTCCAACGGTTCGCGTTCACAGGGCTTGAAACAGTTCAGCAAGCTTTTGGCGTCTGCTTTTCGCCTCCGCACTTCCACCGCGGTCGGAAACAGCAGTTATTGTAATACAGCGACACGCGTCGACCGAAGCAACAGCGTCATTGCTGTTTGCGCCATTCCGTCGACCGATTGCGCGCTGGCGAGGCTCAGTACTTGGCTGCGCCACGGCCAATTCATCCACGCCAGTGTGAGCGGGCTCAGCAAGGGAGTCAGGGTTAGGGTTAAGACAAAATTCATGGCGGCGGGGACTATCAAGCGGACGTGGGCGAAGCACATTTTGTGCGCCCCAGACTCCGCGCCGATGCTCGCGGTGAAAGCTAACTTCTTTTGCAAGGCGTGGGAGCATGTCAGAAATTCACCCGCGCGCAACGGGAGGAACCAGAGGAAAGAGCAAACGACCAATAGAGTGAAAGTGAAAATAGAAGAACAAGACAGGTCTGCTAGCGCCCGGTGACGGCAAGGAAACCCATCGCACGCGATGATCATTTCCAATGCCATCGCAGTCGCAGCCCTTGGCTGTATTGTGTGGAGCGCTCCAGCTGGCAGAGGCATCGCCAGCTCCACTGCGCAGCGACGAGCACTCCTCAATTTTCCCTGCTCGTTGAGCGCTCGCCCCCCAATGCTCCGCTTTAAGCCTCGCTGGCAAGTTGTTCCGTCGCATCGAGTCCATCTCCACGGAGATCAACGCAACCAGCGCCGCCATCGCCGCCACTCAAGGAGCAAATGCTCTTGTAGAGGTACGGCCCAAATTTGCTTCGTGCTGTGAAGCCCCTTTCTGTGTTTACACAATATCACTCACATTTTTATGTAGGAGCACCACCGTACGAAAATTGCTCAACAGGCAACCCAGAAGAGGTTCAAGAACGGTTTCGAGTAGGACAAAGGCAAGGAAAACAAGGTCATCAACCACTACGAGGAGGATCCGTCGCAAAGCTGCTATACGGTCTGCGGCGGCCAAAAAACACACAAGCTGGTTGGGATTTTCATTTATTCCTTCGGTTGGCACAAGGGCATTAGGTGGAAGACTTTCAATCGCACAGATCGACTGCAGCAAGAGCGAGGCGAAGCTTGGCGCGGGTCGAGAGACGCGACACGAGCAAGGACCGACTTGCGGACGACGAGGCGATGGTGAGGGGTCCCTCAGTATGCCGAAAAAGGCTCTGCAAAAGTTTATTCTGATTGACCTTCTTGAATCCTCTAGGCCGACGAAACTCGCACAGGAGACCAGCCTCTCGACAACCTCTTCCTACAAGCCGTCTCCCAATCATCACCCTCCACGGCCGACACCACCACCACAACCCCCTACCCCCCAAACCCTCCCCGTCCCCGTCACTGCCCCACCCTTCGCCCCCTCCTCCTCCTCCTGGCCACCATCTTCACCCTCACCTCCCTCTCCCTCCTCGCCCTCTCCCTCTCCACCCGCTTACCCAACCCCCACTCCCCCAGCCCCTCTCCCCTTACCCAACCGCCTCGCCACCGACCTCGCCACAATAGCCCCGCACCGCAAACCCTTCCTCGTCGGCGAATTCGGCCTCACCGCGACCTCCAACGTCCGCGACCTCCTCACGGCCGTGACGACCGCGAACGCCTCCTGCGTCGGCGCGATGCTGTGGAGCCTGCGGTTCCGCGCGAGGGACGGCGGGTTTTACGTGCATGACGAGGGTGGCGGATATGAGGCGTACCATGATCGCGGCGGGGCGGGGATGGGTGCGGGGGTGGTGCGGGCGGCGGGGTTTGGCGCAGATGAAGGGGCGGTGATGGCGTTGATGCGCGGGGCCGCGGCAGCGGTCTCGCGGGTGAGCAACGCGTCGCTGGCCGTTGTTCCCGCGCCGCCGCCGGTGGTGCTGCGGACGGGCAATGCGACGACGGTCGCGAACGGGACGGCGGTTGTTGGGGTGCGGTGGAGGGGGTCCGTGGGCGCCGCGCGGTACCGGGTCGAGCGGTCGGTGGTCGGAGCGGCGGAGGGGTTTGTGGTGGTGACGGAGGACGGGAGCGAGGCGGTTGCGGCGGGTGGGACTGCGGCGGCTGCGGAGGCAATGTTTGTGGACGAGGTCGGGGCGGGGGTGAAGGCGGCGTGGTATCGAGTGACGGGATGGAGTTCGGCGGGGGTACGGGGAAATGTCGGAGGCGGTCAGGTTGGTTTGATTGTTGCGGGTCCTTGTTTGTGTTGCCTCTTCTTTTGTTCTTGGTTCTCATAGTCGTTGGGTGAAACAGGGCGCACCAGCCAGGTGTGCCTCGGATGTGTCTTTCATGAAACAGGCTAAAAAAAAAAAATTAAAGTTAAAAAATTACAAAAAAAAACTTCCCCGCGGTGGCTGAGCCTGCCTGCCGGACTTGCAAAAATGTGCAAGATTCTGTATCACCTCCGCAAAGTGCGCTTCCACAAAAAAGGTCCGAGTTTTTACTGCGCGAGGCATGGCGCTGCCGTCGTTTGTTAGAACACTCATTTTGCGGCGGAATGTTCGAAAGTGAGCAAGTGGTAGGCTCCCTCACCATAACAGGGAAAAGACTCATTCCACCGTGACAGAGGCACTCAGATTTCTTTCAATATAAGTCCAAATTGTTTGCAAAGTACGGCATAACGTCTCGACAAAAAGAAAAAATGTATTTTCTGAGCTTAAGCCAGTTGAAAAACTCGGCCAATGCGATTGTTGCCGCAGATATCTTGATAGATGCAATTTCTTCACTTCAAAGTGAGGGCAACGCGACTATTATTTTGTCTTTCTGGGAAGTGCCTTTCCAGCAGGAGATTTGCCCTTAGCTGCACGCGCCACGGGATTTGTGGGTGATGTGGGGCCGGCCCTATCATTCACCGTAGCTCGTTTGTTCTTGAAGGGCGTCTGACTATTTGAGACCCGTTTCGCGTTACTCGACTGTTCACAAAGGAGGGGTGGGGAATTTTGTTGTTTGAAACATTGAAGAAAAAATGAGTGCAAGGCAAACCAACAAAGACAGTACCTTTGCCCCGGTCTTGTTCTTGCACGCCTTGCCGCCGCTACCCGCAGCGCGTCTCCGTAGCCCGCCGATCTCGACGATGCAGTCCTTTGGGATCGCACCCTCCACAAGCACCTCCTTGTCGTCCTTGGACCAGATGTGAGCGCGCGTGCGGACCTGCTTGTGCGTCGACTTTTGCACGTCGTAGCCGCCTTCCTCGTGGTTCCAGGGGCCGCGGTCGGTCCGGTCCCAGTCGGACCCCAGGTGCGTCACTCGGCCTCCCAGAGTTGAGAGGTCCTTGATCTTGTCCTGCGGCAGCTTTGTGCGGTCGATCTGTCGGTTTCGTGTTCCATTCGAGGAGAAAACCTTCACCAGAGCGAACCCGCAAAGAGAGAAAACAAAAGAGAGAAAACAGCAGGGCGATCCCCACCAAGAGTACCCCCCGATTCCGTACCTTTGCAATTTTTCCGTTACCGAAGTCGCCGCTGGCGTATCGCTTGGCCTTCTCACTGTCTGTGGTCGTGGAGATGAAGTTGCTTGGATGCGACACCATGTTGCCTACGTGGCATGCGGGGCAGCTGGAAGGGTTGCTGCACTCGGAACCTATCATAAAAAAGAAATTCCGCAAGGGGGTTGGAAGTGGAAGTAAGAAGCCTGCAAGTAATGAACGGCCCAAAGCAGCCAGAGCCTCACACTTGTTTTTCGGATCGACTTGTTTCAGGTACTGCGCAGTGGGTCGGATCTCGCCGTGAGACTTCAAGCTGGAGACGTCGTGGTCGTTCAGCGCGCGATACAGGTACTTGTCCTTGTCATCTGCCATAGAGAGGAGAAGGGTTGTCACTTTGCCTCCAAGAAACCAACTGCTCACATACCTGCGGCGAAGACGGGGCCGCTGTTACAGAGGACGAAGAAGAGGGTGGCGAGCGCGGTCAGGAAAGAGCAGGCGGAGCGGAGTGATTGGGTCTTCATCCCTTTTTTTTCTTGGTTTGCTACGCGCGCTCTCTCTCTCTTACTCTCTCTCTCTCAGCCTGTCCTCTCTCTCTCTCTCTCTGTCTCTTGACCGAGTCTCTCTCTAGACAGAGCCGTGCATGAAGAGGAGTCTCTCTG